>QVTF01024496.1:270000-407500 GCA_003573665.1 Oxygymnocypris stewartii | reverse complement strand
TTTTGTTTTTGAAGCTGAAGAGAGGTTGAAAATGCTAATTAATGAATGAAGTTACGCAGAAGCCCAATCATTTCGAAGGCGAAGCCAAGTTGAACTTTTTGCGCACGCTATTATCAATGGCAAACGTCTCTGTTTAATGTCCCTGCAAATCCATCCGAGGTGCCAACGCGAAATGGTCTGTCAGATGCGTTATATGCTGGAGAGAAACTAAGATCTTCATTCCAAATCACTTCATAGCAAGTGCACAGAATCACGGGGCACTAGAAGAGCCATTGATTTGGCCATCAAAAGTTTCTGCTTCGCAAAGCTCTTTTTGACAGACGCGTCGCCTGCGGGCTTTTTGCGCGCACCTCCACCGCATCAGAGCGCCGCAAACTCTCTCCAAAGCGCCGCACAATCACGCCTCCCACTCGCCCTCGCTGTATGAGAAGATGTGGAGGTCCAGGAAAAGCCTCTCCTCCTCCTCGCGTTTGGCACCAGCAGATGCTGAAGCTGTAGCTGTCACACGCGTCCTAAAGTTACCCGACAGAGAAGAAGAGTACGGAGTGATGGGATAAACAATACAGAGCAGGCAAAAGCGATTTCCTTTTGAGTTTACGCACTCCTCTGTTCCTTCTGTTGGAAAACTCCGGTCCCCGTGCCAGCACACACATGCACATCTGAAGGCAGCCGGTTGGAGAGAGAGATTTATATAGGACTGACTTCACCACGTGGTTGTGGTCATCACGGTGAGTCCGAGGGATTCGTCAGCGCAAGGGTTTACCAAGCGCTTCGGTGTAAATATCTCTTCAGCACTGCGGCCAGGTCCTAACGCCCACTGGGTCCTTCCACTCTGACACGACCGGACTCATTTGAACCTCCCCAAAAGAAAAGCAGAGTAAACTACAAAACTAGCAAGAAAAAGATTCCGAGGTGCCAGTGTCCGTACAGACCACGTCACCTGCGATAAAACGCTAGCGACCGTTTATAGCCATGTCATAAAAAATAAACTTTTATCATTTTGTTTAACAAGTCAGGTAGCTGACGTTGGGGAGGAAGTGGAAATACTATGCACAAATAACATTAGAAATTAAAACTAATTGGGTAATTTTAAAGTATGTAATTACACCTGAACTGAAATTAAAATGTAATATTTGAAGCATTATATCCATCAAATAACAAGTAGAAGCTTTAATTCATTACACTATGGCTACATGTTTTTGTGAAGTTTTTATTTTAAAAGCCTTGTGTTCAAAACTGAAAGTTTTAAGGGTTTCATGTTGATGAAAATCCACTTATCATTGTTTTCAGTGCAAAATCATGTTAACAGAAGCATCATCCCCTAAAACGACTTCTTATAAAAATAATAAACACTGTCACCTCTCATGGCCTTCATGTAGGATATCCATCATCATACAAACAGGTGTCAGACATGAAAATGTTGACTTTCTGTATTACTCTGCAGTGTGGTACAGTTATTATTTATAACCATTATAAATTAAAATAAATGAGACAGAAGTATCAGCACAAAACCACCCATATAATCTGCCCTGTTATCTTGCTTCGTTTAGTATACTGAAAAAATACAAAAATACAAATAGTAGCTTCTGGTATTACTGCTGTTATGACACAGGCAGCTGATAAGGAATGGGAAAGAGAGTCCAGCTGTTGCATCAGTGCACACAAATCTCTCTGATAACACTTTCTGTGAGGGTGCTACAAGTCGGTCGATCACAGATTCTGTGTGTGCAACATGTAACGGCAGGCATCTTCCTCGATCTCCCTCGCTGCCGCACCTGCTTGATTTACTTTTCCCTCCCTTGAGCTTCAGCTTAAAAGAATCATCATTTGCCAAAGCCTTTTGTACCCGGCCCACACTCCAGTAATCTGCCAGGAGTGACAGGCTCTCAGAGCACCCCCGATGGCTCTACCCACCGCTGTAAACCAGATGTTATCACTAAATCAGTACCAGCAGACAGATGTGAGACTGCATGCGAGCGAGGGAGAAAGAGGTCAGGGATGTAAGGGAATACACCAAATTATATTAAGTGTGGTAAAATTGCACAACAATAGTATTACAAGGTCCACCAGACTGTTCTCACAATCACTTGCCATGACTCAAACAAGCTGATGAAGTGAGCAAGAGGTTTTGTGATGCAGACAATGGGCAGCTATGACAAGATGAGCAGTGAGGGAGCGACAGAGGAGCTCGACCCATTCTAGGGTGCTGTGTCAACATGCCCTGGATAGGGCGGGCATTCCTGAGTGGCATGTCACAGTGTTGTCGTGACAAATGGGAGTTTTACGTTGGTCCAAATGAAGTGCTGTACCCTCTCAGACACTGGGTAAATATATCTCAACTGGGTGTGTACACATAGCTCGACTGCGAGTGATAAAGAGAAAGTCTAGAATCAGCACAACTGTCATTCCGGCGGGGCTGCACCCTTAAAGGTCAAAGGTCATCTCCTGGCAGCCTTCCAGTCAGAGAGGCCTACAGTGAGCCTCTGATGAAAGGACCTGTTATATTAGAACATGCACTACTAATGAGCTCAAAAGAATATCCCATATCATGATGAATATATACGTTTCAGTTTTACATTACAGAACTGTCTTCTCCTAGAGCACGTTCCTGGAGCATCCCTAATACTGCACATTTTGCATGTCTCCTTGTGTATGACACACCTATTTCAGGTCTTGGAGTTGCTACTAATGAACTGATGAGTTGAATCAGGTGTGATTGACAAAGTAGACATGCAAAAAGTGCAGTGTTGGTGAGGCTCGAGTTTGGGAACCCCTGTCCTAGAGGTCAGAAAGTCAACCCCACTGTAGATCACTGCACTACTTTGACTGCAGCGGCACCCGGTGGTCAACTAAAACATCACAAAAGCTTACTGTCCAAACCTGTTCCTGAAGACACTATCCTGCTTCAATACTAATTAAACACACTTTAACCAGCTAATCAAGGGCTTAAGGATTACTAGGAGCTTCTGAGCAGGTGAGTTTGGGCAAATTAGAGCTAAATTCTGCAGGACAATAGCAGGACTAGACCGACTAAAGTAAAACTACAGCGATCCAAGAAGTATTTCGAGACATTTGCATTGAATTTAAGGACATTCAGATTAAAAGAGGATAAAACACCTACATCAGGGTCCCTCTGTTGTGCTCCTGAAGGTCCACCGTCCTGCACAGCTTAAATCCAGCTCTGACCAAACACCTGCCTGTACTTTACAAGTAATCCTGAAGATTGTTTTTGATCAGGGTTGGAGCTAAACTCTACAGGGCAGTGTACATTCGGTAGTAGAAGTGAACAACCCTCACCTGATTAGTCTATATGTGGGAGCAAACCCTGGTCCTGTAGTACCATCTTTATTTTCAAAATGAAGATGGCCTCTGAAATTTTATTCGGTGGTCAGTTTGGGTGTAAATGTATATTTCTGACTAACTTTTGATGTTAATTCTAGCAGAAATCAGTATTATAGTAGTTCAATATTCGTGTTGCTATCACTGAAACTCATTCTATTTTGTTATAGATCATGAAACCTTTGCGCTGCCTCAGAATCCTGTCCGAAATCAGTTTCATGATGTGCAAAAATGGTACCTGCAAAGTCATAACCTCATAAGGCAGCAAGTCAGCTGCCTAGATTTTCATTTGCAGCCACTGCAGAGTTTTACTCGAATCCTAACTGAACACATCTGAACCAGCTAAACAAGGTCTTTAGGATTAATAGAAACTTCTAGGCCAGTGTGTTGAGGCAGGTTGGATCTAAACTCTGCAGGATATTTGTCCTCCAGGAGCAGGATTGGACACCCCGGACTAAAGCAAAGCCACAGTGCCTGCATTTCCACAGTCACTTCTGGGGTTTGACCGTACCTCCTTCAACCCAGCTCCTGGAAACCCGCTGTCCAGCCAAGTTTATTTCCAGCATGCTTCAAAATGCCTGCCCGTGTTTTTCAAGCAAACCCGAGGACCTTGATTAGACCTTGGTTTAGGTGCGTTAGAGCTAAACCCTGCAGTACAGGAGCCGGCTTAAAGTCCTCTTCTATAAGTATTTGGAGAAATGCTTCTCAAATGTTAGCAGAACATGTCCATGGGTAACGATGATGAACTACATCAGGGTCTCCAGCCCTGCTCCTGAAGATCTACCGTCCTGCAGACTTTAGTTTCAACCTTGCTCAAGCACACCTTCCCCAGAATGGTCAATTCAATAAGGTTCAACCAACTCGGAGTTAAAACTTGAAGTCTGAGTTGACTTACCCAGAAACAGTAAACTCTTGAGTTTTGGGTTTCAATCCACTTTGAGTAGGTTGACTGGGTTTAGCGCTTGCACCACAATTATTTTAAATCATGATCAATGAAACTCTGAAATGATGACTCACCGTGCAACAGCACCGACGAAAAGCGGTCCGCATACTACGAATCAGTGCGCAAGTTTCATTCTTAATCACTGTTATAATAACAGAGGCGAAAACTGTCAATTATTGAACTAATATTCATTTTCATGTTAGGAGAAAAACAAACAAAACAAGCAGCTAATGATGAAGTATAAAAACGATTAAATCAAGATAACGTTGAGCATAAAAGGTTCATGGGTGTAAGTGGTGACTTTACAAACATTTGGCATATTAAATATCATTAATTGTCTATTTCACTGAAGTGAAATTCTAATTATTGGGTTACTTCCAGAGGTCGCAGGAAGATGTTATCAAGTGAACTTCATTTATCAGGTTTGCCTCATTTAAACCTGCAGTCCTGTGAAACGGATTTGTACCCAGGAAACAAGACAATGATACTCAAAAAGAGCGTGAGGGTGACGCACACTTTCCTCATCGCTCTGCGTGCAGCAGGCTTATTAATGTGCTTTGCATCTGATGTGCTACCATTTAAAAATGGTTCCAATATATATACACGTCAATACGGCCCAAAAATATACAGACAAATTAATGCAGCCTACTCATCTACAGGATCCTGTATAAAAGGAGATACCATTTGTCTGCAGAATGAAAATCTGTGTACTGAATGAATTAATGCTTTTAGATTTTTTTGTCTTGTTTCCAGTCAAAATATCTGAAGATTCTCAAATCAAGACGCATGAAATTATTTATTTAGCAAAAAAACGCTGTGGCAAATGTCTATATACAGAAAAGAGCACAGAGGTTTGGCACTCCAAAAAGAGCCTGCTTTACCAGGACACATGAACAACATCAAGATCAGAGCTACATCACAGATAACGGTCTCTCAGTATCACATGAGCCACGCTCGGAGAAGTCCAGGTGATGCCGGGTCTTCTCTCTCGGCACAGGCCAGGTCTCAGGGGCTGTAAGAACACTAGTGACGGATCAGTCCGAATCGCTGCTGTAGTCTTCAGCAGGCTCTAGGTTATCATCGCCTCCCTTCTCTTCTCCTTCACGCTCTTCATCGCTCTCCTTATCCCAGTCCTTCATGGATGTGCCCATCATGAAATCATCCCTCAGCACGCTCCAGGACGGATTCTCCTGTTTCACTTCTACAGGCTGCTAATATCAAGAGTCAGTCTCAGAAATCATACACGGAGGTTAGGCCTGTATTATTACATTAATGAATTCAATAAGAGTAAACACTGCCACCAAGTGGACACAATGAGTGAAATTAAGTAAAAGAACAATGCATTTCTTCAACATAAAGCCTACATGATGCTCAAAACTTATTTTACATAAACTGAATCTTAATATTAAATAGTACATATCCAGTAATATTTAATAGCAGGTACACTATCTTTAACAGCACATGCCAATAAAAACAGTGATTTAAGATATGATTTCTGATGATTTTTGAGACCATTTCAGACGACAGGGAGAGCTAGTCATTTCAAGAAATCATTTGATTAACAATGCTGTTATAGAAATGCAGTCACCTAAAATATTACTCATGTTATGTGTATTGCTGACCGAGTCGAAAATAATATTCCACACCACAACAAGTCCATATTTACAAAGACAAACCTTTTAAAATGATTAATTACCTGCAAAGTTTGACATTATTTAAAATCCATTAAATCATACTTTGAATTAGTTTAGCATTTTTATTTAAATTTTAGTGATTTTGTTATGCACGTTTACCATTTTTATTAGGTTTTAGATCTTTTATAAATAATGTAACATTAATTTATTTTATAAAAATGTTAATACTTCAGCTTAAAAATACTTTCAGGTAGTTGTCAAGGCAATATTTATAATTAAATGTTCTCATTTGATATTTTATTTTTATTAAATTTGCTAAAGAGTAATAATAACAGTTATTATAGTCAATAACAACACTATTAAATAGAGTGCATTTTGACTTGAATTGTGTGACGAGGAAAGACAAAAGTAATCTCACCACTTTCTCTTTTTTGACGGCTGGTTTGTGAACCACGTCTGCTCCTCTCAGGACATCAATGAAGTCCTTCTTAGTCACCGAGGACAGAATTTTGGACTTCTTTCTCTCTGAACCCCCAACTTCCTTTATCCTCTCATCCACGGTCTTCTGATGTTTCTTCACAGCGTTGAACAACTGCACCACACCTCTACACATCATACAACACAATTATACTTCAACGGACTGAAAACCAATAACAAAGGAGCTCATAAACTTCTAGGATAATGATATGGAGCAAAAGTGGACTGAATGATGTTCACCTGGTAGCAATTTTCTGTAGGTTCCTCTCGTGCTCTCGGTCTCGAACCACATTAGGCTTCTCTTGACACATATCCTCCCATGCTCGTTTCTTATCCATCTGTAAACGAAAAAAGAAAGTAAATAAATGCATAGAAGAAAAACTGTTTTTTGTAATGTTCACCCTTTTTAAAATGCTGAATTTTATTTCAAATGTTTAGAAGTTTATGCGGTGTAATAAACTAGGTTGCCATCATTCTCAAATGAACATCATTAAGTAACATATGCTCCAAGATAAATATATATTCGTAGTACCGTAGTGAGCTACAGTTCTGCACACATGGCTTTAAAATCTAAATTTAAAAAAGTGTTTTCTTATTTTTGTTGACTACTTTAATCATTTAGCTAAATTACTCCCTATTTCAATTTTTCAAAGCGCATAAATATATGTTTTTCCAATTCATTCCAGCTTAATATTAAACATTTTACCCCTTTATAACATAAAAAAGAAGCGATTTACAGAAATCTTAAATGGCATGAGATCTGGTCCTGCTGATTGTTTACCCGTTTCTTCTTCTCCAGGCGCCCTTTCTTCTCCTTCTCTTTGATCTTGTCCATCTCTTTGTTCTTCAGGAGGATGATGGGTTTGCTGTCTGGCGTTTTCTTCCCCAGGACTTTGGCCATGGCTTCGGCCCAGCCGGCGTTGGGATTTTCTGCAGCGTCTCCATTCTGTTCTTCCTCATCACCGCTGTCTTCTACATCACTTCCCACATCACTCTCTCCATCATTACTGAGGCTGTCACCAGAAACCCCAAACTCTTCCTCTGATCATCCAATCACACAGAACATACACAGAATATTGCATATAGTTATGGCATCATAATTTATGTTCTTGTCAAGATCATTTTGAAAAGTGACAATATGTCAGTGAAATATTAAACACACTTGTCTTAATTTGGTTCTGCTTTTCCTAAGAATTTATTTATCTAAAAACGTAAATGCTTGGGTATGTAAACTGCACCAATATATGTACTGAATCGAGTTTTTACCCCAAACATTAAGAATTTACATGTTGTTTGTACAATAAAGTTGGAAGGACCCTACAGTGTTTTCAAGCCAGTTAAAATACCATTGGTAAAAACAACCGAGATAAACCAAACGTGACATTTTTGACAAAGACATGTCAGATAAACCTCAAAATAAATAACTATTTACTGCAAAGAGATCGAATGTGTCTTCAGTTTTACATTTTGACAGTAAAAACGAGACTAATTTGGGTTTATTGTAATGTCCCTCTACCCTGTGTAGCAGTTGAACAGTTTAAATGTAAAAATTAAGCCGTTTGATTAACGATTAATAATACACATCCTGCCATAACGACATGCTAAACGTGCTACATTATAATTTGCTAGTAAATCTGTTTAATTTCTCACCATCTCCCTCTTCAACAACGACATGTGGCTTCTCCGCGAGCGTCGCCATCTTTGCTGATGTTTACGAGCACGTTCTAAACAGTCCGCGCGCAGCACGAGGCGCTCGGGAAAGGTTCCGCACCGGTTTAGTTTCGATGTGTTCACCTTGTCCTGTCACAAATACCGTATTGAACCGAATATAAGACAATGTTTTTTTTCCTAGAAACTGGAAAAAAAACGCGGTCGTCTTATATTCGGGGTCTAGACTTTGACATGTCAATAATACACACACAACAATACGTGACGCCAAACACGCGTAAAACGAGTGTGTCATGGAGTAATGTTCGGTGTGTTGTACAGATCGAGAGTGAAAACAAAAGAAAAAGAAAATGCATACAGCGGTCGGGACTGTCATGTTAGCCGGCTGGGACCAAACTTCCTCTGTAAGTGATTTTAAAACATAAGACAATAGCCAGATTTGAAGGCTAAAATAAGAGTCCACTTCTACGGTTAATACAATGTTGGTAGACTACGAGATGGATAGCCTAATTGTTATTTTTATGGTATATCTAAAAGTGTATATGTTTAAATGTGATTGTTGGTACATTTTACCAGTATTTACCAACTTTCAAAACAAAAATTTAAATTAGAAAAATATTCAATATGAAAATAATGTAAGAAAAAAATGTTTTGCTGAGGAGAAAAAAAAACAAGATTTGTTTTTCAAAAAGCCTTTTCCCAAAGGTACATCTGAAAAAGCGGGAGTCGTCTTCTGATCAGGGTCGTCTTGTATTCGGGTCATTACTGTAATGCCTCAAACCCTCTCTGAGAAAGACAAAGAAGCTGCAAGGAAAAACTCTTGAGAGAATCACACATTTAATCAAATAAAAACATACAAAACTGGCCAGGGTATAAAATTAACAATCACAAAACGACATGCAAGTTAATAATAAAAAAGTTTACACAATAATAATAATAATAATACATTCATCATTCATGTCATACAGTTTTACAAACAATCAAACAATAAATAAAATAATAAAATGAAGCCTGTTTTGCATAGTGACAAAATACAAGTAATACAGCTTCTCATCAGCTGTCAGAGATAACGTCTTTGTATTGAATCACCTGCATGACATTGGGGCGATGCCCTGATGGACAACAAGGGCAAACCTTCATCCTCAATATTGACTTTGTCAAAGGCAGTATAATAACAATATAATGAACCACATGTGTGGCATGAATTATATACATTTCATGATTTCAAAACATTGTCTGTATGAATTTGGGCTATGTTACACATTAACACAAAAAGTAAAGCTTGATGACCTGATGAAAAGATGAAGAGGAATGTGTCATGTGATTGGAGTGATAAGAAATAGCTAGTGACTCTTTGAGGAACTCTGTGGAGAAACAGCAGAAAGACCTGTGCATGTGCAGATAAAATGTGAACACACACACACACACACACACACACACACACACACACACACACACACACACACACACACACACACACACACACACACACACAGAGAAACAGAGACAGAGAGAGAGAGACAGTCAAAGGTACAAACCTAGAAGTAGACAAGCTGAACAGAATATTTGAGGTCTCAGCAACATTATCAAATTTAAAAAACACAAAAATAAATGCTAAAAGACCACATGCCACTGAGAAATGGTTTGACAATGACTGCAAAAGACTTAGGAAAGTAGTAAGAATCCTATCAAACCAGAAACACAGAGATGCTGACAACGAGCACATCCGTCATCTCTATCATGAAAAACTTAAAATACTTTAAGAAAGAGAAAAGAACAAAACTCAAAGAAATGGAAGAATCCTTGGAATCCAACCACTTCTGGAAACATTGGAATACACTAAACAAATCTTACCATCAAGAACTAGCCATCCAGAATGGAGATGTTTGGATAAACCACTTCTCCAACCTTTTTAGTAATATAGACAACAATCAGGAACAAAATGCAATGTGCAAAAAACTAAGGGTTTTAGAGTCGACCATCAAAGACTACCTGAACCCCTTAGACTCTCCAATTACACTAGATGAACTATTAGACAAAATACAAACCCTGAAACCCCAAAAAGCCTGTGGTGTCGATGGCATCCTAAATGAAATGATAAATTACACAGACCACAAATTCAAATTAGCCATCCTCAAGCTCTTCAATATCATCCTTAGCTCAGGTATATTCCCCAACATTTGGAACAAAGGCCTTATCACCCCAATCCATAAAAACGGAGACAGATTTGACCCCAATAACTACCTGTGGCATATGTGTAAACCGCAACCTAGGTAAACTGTTCTGCAACATCCTAAACGGCAGACTAGCCCATTTTCTTAGAGACAGAAATGTCCTGAGCAAGTGTCAAATTGGCTTCCAACCCAAATATCGCACATCAAACCATATATACACTCTACATACCATAATCGATAAGCAAATCAACATCATCAAATCAATGTACAAAAACATCAAATTTGCTGTTAAGATTGGTAACAAACACACATAATTCCTCCCTCAGTGTCGTGGAGTGAGACAGGGCTGCAGCTTAAGTCCTGCACTCTTCAGTATATACATTGATGAGTTAGCGAGGGCTCTGGATCAGTCTGCAGCACCTGGTCTTACTCTACTAGACACTGAAGTCAAATGCCTCCTGTTTGCTGATGATCTGGTGCTGCTGTCTCCCACTAAAGATGGTCTACAGCAGCATCTAGACCTCCTGCACAGCTTCTGTCAGTTAACCCCAAAAAGACTAAAATAATGATTTTACAAAAAAGACCCAGCCACCAAGAACAACATCATAGTTTTAAATTAGACAACATGCTCCTTGAGCACACACATAACCAAGAGTTCACTAAATGGGACAAACACCCAACAGAGACTCTGCAGACCGAACTATGCAAAGTACTGCTCCGAGTACAGCGCAAAACCCCAAATAATGCCTGCAGAGCAGAATTAGGATTATACCCACTTATAATCACAATTCAAATAAGGGCCATTAAATTCCATGCCCACCTAAAAAGAATTTAAGCCCCACCCATTTATATACCCTCAGAAGAGCTCGGAGAAATCCAGGCATCTCCTCAGACAGAAGCAGATGAAGGACACACCGGACACACTGTTTGCTGACCAAGACCACAGTGTCCTGACTAACCTGCTCTTCTACTCTGAACACAGCCTTTTATGGCACACTGCTTTCTGTCAGCATTTTCCCTTCACCAAGAAAAGAGGCATCTGTAAAGGCAGACAAATCCTAGTATTTGAAGACAACAACGAAACAAGATTTTTGACCTTAAACTTGTATCAGAATGGCACTGTCATGATACAAGGATCAAAGTCTGCTCTTAAAGTCTTCATTGAAGAATTTGAAGAAATAAAAACACTTGCACTGTCTGACAATGATGAAGATGATGATCCCACACAAGTTAACAACAAGGATCCAAACACTGACACCTCCCCTGGAAAATCAGACCAAAAGATCGCAACGACTCCAAAAACCATAACCTCAGTGTCAAGAATGAAAGACAGTTTTTCACACCTGGAGGTAGAGGTAGAAGAGCTAAAAGAATTCATTCTCTCCCACCTAAGCAACAACAACATGGAACAACTTACAAATGACATATTGAATTTGAGACAAGAGATCAAATATCTGCAAAGTGACCGAGAAGATATGTCAAAGGAGCTTCAACAAACTAAAGATGAAGTGAGGGAAATAAAATCAACTTTAGGAAAACAGCTAAAAGAAGTCAGAGCAGAAATGCAAAGAGGAGCTCTCTGCCTTGAAGTCAACACTCCACACTAAGGATAAACTCATTAACAGTTTGAAAGAAAAACTCAATTCTGTTCCAGCACTTAAAGAGACTTCTCCTGAACCAGAGATCCTCGTGAATACTCCTCAAGCTGAACAACTAGCCATGAAGAGAGAGTCTCACAGCTCGACTGATCCAGCCAATCAGATTGATATCTCCACCGCAGAGGACCCGAGAGAAACACAGGCTCTTATCCTGATCGACTCGAATGGGAAATATGTCAATGAAAAACTACTATTCCCAAATATGATGGCCCAGAAAATCTGGTGCCCAAACACAAAAAGTGCTTTTCAGATCCTGTCTGATAGAAACCTGAATGAAAACTATAAACACATCATAATTCACACAGGGACAAATGATTTAAGGGCCACGAAGGGCCATGTGGCTCCTGTGATGAGAGAGCTGGCAATCAGAGCCACTCAACGTTTCCCAGAGGCAAGAATAACTCTGTCTGCATTACTACCACGCACTGATGTACCATTCCACGTGATTCATGGAAATAATGTAGAACTCTCCAGAAGCTGTGCACTTATTCCTAATGTTCATCTCACTCATCACAAAGATATACGGCCACATCATATGTATGACCATGTGCATCTCAACAAGCAAGGAGTGAAAGTCTTCGCCAGAGTGATGAAAAGCACAGCC
Organism: Oxygymnocypris stewartii; assembly: GCA_003573665.1. Lineage (NCBI taxonomy): Eukaryota > Metazoa > Chordata > Actinopteri > Cypriniformes > Cyprinidae > Oxygymnocypris > Oxygymnocypris stewartii. The sequence goes on along the minus strand of QVTF01024496.1, from coordinate 395,003 downwards.
CTTGGAAACACACCGGGAAACAGCAGAAACTCCAACAACAAGAGAAGCCCTCATCCAACAAGAAGCCCACAGACAGAGTCGAGAGCAGCCGCCGGACCGCCATCACAACACAAGAGCTACGCGGCGGCAGTTCAACGACCACAAAACCCTGCAGCTGCAGAACTCAACCAGATAAGACGTCTGCTGAACACCGTCTGCTCCAGACTCATGATATAAGTCACACACCTTTACATACATGTACATATACATGCACACACTTTACACACAAACCTATTCATGAAGTCTTTTAAAATCAGTTGTTAGAATATACACTCTTCTACTTTCGGTAACAAGTCTGCAGACCAAGACTTACTCAGCAGTGTAACAGATATGGACATTTGTATCTTTCATGAAACGTGGTGTCGCAGTAACGAGGCTTTACATTGTCCAATAGGATACAAAGAAATTATTGTTCCTTCATTGAAAAAATCTCAAATTAAATATGGCCGTGACTCAGGTGGAATACTTATTTGGCACAAAGGCAATTTGAAGCACTTGATACAATTTTTTAAAATTGAAAATGCATATATTTGGCTTGAAGTGAAATCAGTCATATCACAACATAATCTTTACCTCTGTGCACTCTATATTCCACCTCACGACTCTCCCTATTACAACGAGCAAAGCTTTCTACAGCTACAGACTGACATCCTGCACTTTCAGTCAAGAGGACATGTTCTCATATGTGGAGACTTAAATGCCAGGACCGGAAGAGAAATTGATTATGTAAATATTGTAGATAATAATCACATATCCAACGACACCACGTTTCATTCTTCATTAGTTATCACACCCAGAAACAGCTATGATAGTTTAGTCAACACCAATGGAAAACAAGTGTTAAAACTGTGTAAAGGTTTAGGGCTGTACATCATCAATGGCAGAACCAGAGGAGATAGTTTAGGTAGATTCACCTATTGCTCCAGATTAGGAGCCAGTGTAGTCGATTACTCAATTACAGACATAGACCCAAACTTTATTAATGCCTTTATAGTTAGACCTCAACTCCCGATTTCTGACCACTGCCAAACAGTCCTTTACCTTAATCAGTCATGTGACCGGGTCAGTACCTCTCCCCTCAAACATGAAAAACTGTTCCCTTTAAACCCCAAACTCAGATGGAACCAGTCTAATGCCGAGCAATTCAAAGAGAACATGAGCAGCTCTGTTATACTAAACATGCTGGACCACTTTATGTCCACAGATTTCACTCCAGATACTAATGGAATAAACGCAGCTACATCCAATCTTAATCATATATTTCAAACTTTAGCCACTATATCTAACACTAAACCTCCAAACAAACATAGAACAAACAAACAAAAAATCAAAAAGAATATGTGGTTTGATAATGAATGCACTTGTCTCAGAAAAGACCTTCGACAACTTTCTAACAAAAAGCATAAAGAACCGGCCAATCAGACGCTACGGCTCGCCTACTCCAACTGTCTGAAAAATTATAAAAAGCTCATCTGCAACAAAAGAGATCAATATTATGAAGCTAAAATTGATGAAATAGATGAATCAATAGAACAAAACCATTTCTGGAATCTCTTTAAAAAAATGTGAAAGCCCCAAATCAAGGCCGTTTCTCCAGTGCGGCACAATCTGGAGGTCTTACTTTAAAACCCTTTACCAACAACTTGAACCAGACCTCAACCAGCCCCAAACTAACACAAAGAGAAAACTAGAAGAGTTACAGAAAACTATCAAAAATTACCAAAACCCACTGGACATGATTATAACAACATCAGAAATAGCAGAGCACATTAAAAAACTCAAATTAAAGAAGGCATGTGGACAAGACAACATCAGTAATGAAATGCTCAAACTCAGCAGTCCTTACATAATTCAAGCTCTGGCAAACGTATTCAACCTGATCTTATCCTCGGGGGACTTCCCTGAGACCTGGGCTGAAGGACTCATCACTCCAATATATAAAAAAGGAGATAAATTCGATCCCAATAATTACCGTGGTATCTGTGTAGGCAGTAACCTAGCAAAGCTTTTCTGCACTATAATGAACAACCGTATAGTGACATTCCTTACAAGACGCAGCATCCTACATAAATCACAAATTGGCTTTTTACCGAAACAACGCACATCCGACCACATCTATTCTCTCCACACTCTAATTAACAATAATCTGAAGGGCAAGCAAAGACAAATATTTACATGTTTTGTTGATATAAAAAAAGCTTTCGACTCTGTTTGGCATGATGGGTTACTATACAAATCATTACAATGCCAAATTGGCATTGGTGGAAAAACATTTGAGGTTATAAAAACAGTAGATGTGCAGTCAAAATTGGTCATCTCAGGACTGCGTTCTTCCAGCAGGGTCGTGGAGTGAGGCAGGGATGCAGTCTGAGCCCAACCCTGTTCAACATCTACATCAACGAGCTGGCAGAAGCTCTGGACCGCTCCGGCAACATCCCGGGCATCGCTCTGCACGACTCTGAAGTCAAATGCCTGCTGTATGCGGACGACCTGGTTCTGATGTCCCCCACAGCCGAGGGTCTCCAGCACAGCCTGGCCCTGCTGGAACAGTACTGTGAGGAATGGGCTCTGACGGTCAACCTGGACAAAACCAGAGTCATGGTGTTCCAGAAGAAGGCCAGGTCTCAGGGAAGCAGATACCAGCTCAGTTACGGAGGAGAAGTTCTGGAGCACAGCACCAGCTACTCTTACCTGGGCATCCAGATCTCTGCATCAGGGGGCTTCAGTCTGGCTGTGAAGGGCTTGGATGAGAAGGCCCGGAATGACCAATTAAAACATGGGTTAAATAATATCACACAATCATTAAACAAATAATACAGTATTGGAGTGAAATTTGGGGACCAGTAATACATTTTGAAAATTGGGATAAAACTTTAATAGAAAAACTACAACTAGAAATTATCAAAAACATTTTAGGGGTCCATATATGTACATCCAGTGATGCCCGCAGAGCTGAAATAGGCTTATACCCATTGAAGATTGAGATCCAGAAGAGATGTGTTCAGTTCTGGCATCACCTCCATCAATCTGATCCTGATTCAGTCCAATATAAAGCCCTCCTCGCCAATGAAACCTCAGCAGAATCTCATCCTCTAAACACACTCGCTCATCAGCTCGTCCACAAAACCCAGCTCCTCGCCGACTACAGCTTCACCCCCAGAACCATTATTAATGAAATGGACAAAAATCTAAAAGACACTCATGATGAATCTCTACAAATACAAACTCCAATGCTACTCAAACCTAAACAGAACCACTAAATTCATAAATAATTTATTGATTAAACCATTTAAAGAAAGACAAATCCTCTCCAAATACAGATTAAGTACCATGATCTAGAAATAGAGAGAGGAAGACATAGACAAACATGGACCGAGCGAGAGCAGAGGATCTGTAGACACTGTGATCTACAGCAAATAGAGGACGAGAAACACTTTCTGATGATTTGTCCCAAATATCTCAATGTGAGGGAAACATTTCTACCCAGAAGCACTGATCCCATCATTTACAGAGCTCAGTGATACAGAGAAAATGCCCTTCTTACTCGGAGAATATGATAACACAGCTGCACTAGCTGCTAAATATGCGTTAGCCACTCACAATGCTAGACGTTCAACATGGTTAACTTGAAACTGACTTAATTGATCTTTTCATTTATTTAGATGGATTTTATTTATATATGTATGCTAATTATTTGCTAATAAAGCTTATTTGAATTGAATTGAATTGAGAGAGCCCTCTGTCGAAGCCTCGGTCTGTACCTCGTCAATGGTAGGGTGAAAGGGGATTCTCTATGAAGATACACCTACAGTTCATTTCATGGATGCTCAACAGTTTATACATGATCACAGATCTAGATCCATTCTCTTTCAGAGTATTCACAGTCAAACCTCTAACACCCTTATCAGACCACAGTCAAATTACTCAAATGCACAAACAAAGGACAACAAATATGAACATACACTCACAGTCCAGTAAGCTGTACAACTTTAGAGAGAATTACAGATGGGCACAAAACAGCACAGAAAAATATGTGACCGCAACTGGCCATCCGAAAGTGTGCTTACTTCTAGACAACTTTCTAGGCAGAATTTATCCTCACAATCGAGATGGTGTCAATCATCAAATTAAAATGAATCCAGAACAAACCCAAAAATATGACAAAATTATTCATATGAACATTCGATTGGTAAATTTCAAAACCCATTAGACTACCCCATTACAGAAAATGAACTGATTGATAAAATCCAGGCCATAAAAAACAAAAAAGCAATTGGACCAGATGGCATCCTCAACGAAATGCTCAAGAACGCAGAGCATAAATTAAGATTGGCCTTACTAAATCTGTTCAACTTGGTTCTGAGTGTTGGTCATTTCCCTGAAGCCTTGAACAGAGGACTCATAACGCCCATATTCAAGAGTGGAGACAAATCAGACCCAAACAATTACAGAGACATCTGTGTGAGCAGTAATCTGGGGAAGCTGTTCTGCAGCATCATGTACACTTCCTTACAGAGCACAATGTCGTCAGCAAAAGTCTTACCAAATTATAGAAATACAGACCACATCTTCACCCTACACACCCTGATTGACAAATATATTAACCAAAACAAAACCAAAATATTCAGGCCCTGACTATTAATACTAACAAAACTAAATGACATTTCAGAAAAGACCCAGACTTCAGGGAAATAGACACAATTTCACCCTTGGTACGACCAAAATTGAACATGCCACAAACTACACATACCTCAGACTAAAGATAAATGCAACTGGTAAGCTAAATTTGACTGTGAATGAACTGAAAGAGAAAGCAAGAAGGGCCTTTTACGCCATCAAAAAATCTATCCAAATTGAAATACCAATTAGAATCTGGCTCAAAATATTCCAATCAGTCGTTGAACCCATTGCATTATATGGTGTGGGGTCCTCTCCTAAATCATGAATTTGAAAAATGGGACTTGAATCCAATAGAAGCCCTGCATGCGGAGTTCTGTAAGAGCATCCTCCGAGTACAGAGGAACACGCCGAACAACGCATGCAGGGCAGAATTAGGCCAATACCCTCTACTAATGCGCATTGAGAAACGAGACATCAAATTTTGGAAACACTTAAAAATGAGCAACCCCAACTCTTACCATTTTAAAGCCCTTAAAAACCATGAAGTGAACCCTGAACAAAGTCCCCTGATTCAGATGATCCTGAAGCTGCAAACACAAACTAACACAACTTACAATATCCAGCATCAGGACACTGAAACATCCATCCACAAAATTCAGCCCAACCCAATTATAAAAACACAACAAGAAAATTATCTAACCTATTGGAAAGAAACAACAGAAAAAACTAAGTAAACTTGAATGTTATTTGGCCCTAAACAGAGATTACACAACTACAGAATATCTGAGTACAGTGAAAGACTGTAAACTAAGACGACAGATACAGACTGAGCAACTTCTGACTATAGAGACGGGCAGATCTCTCCCAAAGAGAGCCGTATCTGCCCCCACTGTACCCAAGGAGAAGAGAGAGAGAGTGAGAGAGAGACTGAGCAACCATACTCTGACTATAGAGACAGGCAGATATCACCAGCACTGGCTGCCCAAAGAGAGCCGTATCTGCCCTCACTGTACCCAAGGAGAAGAGAGAGAGACAGAGAGAGAGACCGAGCAACCATACTCTGACTATAGAGACGGGCAGATATCACTAGCACTGGCTGCCCAAAGAGAGCCGTATCTGCCCTCACTGTACCCAAGGAGAAGAGAGAGAGAGTGAGAGAGAGAGAGAAACAGACCGAGCAACCATACTCTGACTATAGAGACGGGCAGGTATCACCAGCACGGGCTGCCCAAAGAGAGCCGTATCTGCCCTCACTGTACCCATGGAGAAGAGAGAGAGAGAGAGAGAGAGAGAGAGAGACTGAGCAACCATACTCTGAGTATAGAGACGGGCAGATATCACTAGCACTGGCTGCCCAAAGAGAGCCGTATCTGCCCTCACTGTACCCAAGGAGAAGAGAGAGAGAGAGAGAGAGAGAGAGAGAGAGAGTGAGAGAGAGACTGAGCAACCATACTCTGAGTATAGAGACGGGCAGATATCACTAGCACTGGCTGCCCAAAGAGAGCCGTATCTGCCCTCACTGTACCCATGGAGAAGAGAGAGAGAGAGAGAGAGAGAGAGACTGAGCAACCATACTCTGAGTATAGAGACGGGCAGATATCACTAGCACTGGCTGCCCAAAGAGAGCCGTATCTGCCCTCACTGTACCCAAGGAGAAGAGAGAGAGAGTGAGAGAGAGACTGAGCAACCATACTCTGACTATAGAGTCGGGCAGATATCACCAGCACGGGCTGCCCAAAGAGAGCCGTATCTGCCCCCACTGTACCCATGGAGAAGAGAGAGCGAGAGAGAGAGAGAGAGAGAGAGAGAGAGAGAGAGAGAGACTGAGCAACCATACTCTGAGTATAGAGACGGGCAGATATCACTAGCACTGGCTGCCCAAAGAGAGCCGTATCTGCCCTCACTGTACCCAAGGAGAAGAGAGTGAGAGAGAGAGAGAAACAGACCGAGCAACCATACTCTGAGTATAGAGACGGGCAGATATCACCAGCACTGGCTGCCCAAAGAGAGCCGTATCTGCCCTCACTGTACCCATGGAGAAGTGGAGACCGAGCAACACTTCCTCACCAGCTGCCTGACCTATGAAGACATTACAGAGAAATGTTATCCCAAATTTGAAACACTTTGCCCTGACTTCAAATTATTAAACAAGAAAAAACAACTTCTATATGTATTAGGTGAAAAACAAGATTGTATTTTACTAGCAGCAAGATACATTGACGCCTGTCACAAAAAGAGGGAGGAGTCAACTAATCAGTGATGCACCCATTTTAAATTGTTCATAGAATTGATTTGTTTAATTTTTTTAATTATACATGCATGTATTTATTGATTTGATTTTTAAGTTTCTTAATACATACATATATATATATATATATATATATATATATATATACACACATATACGTACATACACGTATACATACATATACACACACACGCATACATACATATATATATATATATATACTGTAAGCTATGCTTTGGCAATACATTGTAACAATTGTCATGCCAATAAAGCACATATTGAATTGAAGTGACAGAGAGAGACAGAAAAATAGAAAGTTAAGTTATCTTTAAAAGTGGAGACAAAACAGATCATAATAACTACAGAGGGAAGTAATTTGGCAAAAGTATTTTGCTCAATAATAAATTCTCGGATTTCATCTTTCTTAGAGCCGCACAATGTCATCAGAAATTCTCAAATTGGCTTCCTACCTAAACATCGAACCACTGACCATATTCACACACTACACACATGAATAAATGAACATGTACACCTAAAGAAAGAGGGGAAAATATTTGCATGCTTCATCTGGCATAATGGATTGTTTTATAAAATCATTCAAAGTGGCATAAGGGGTAAAATATATGACTTAATTAAAAACATGTATAACCAAAATAAATGTGCAGTTAAAATTGGACAGCAAAGGACAGACTATTTTCTCAAGAGCGAGGTGTGAGACAGGGCTGCTGCTGTCAGACTCTCTCTCTCTGTCTTGTGTTTCCCCTCCTCTCGTGCCCATATTTGGCTGTTCCTGTCCTCGTTTCCTCTTTATTAGTTAATTAGTCCCCAGCCCTGTGTGTTCAATTACCTCGTTTAGTTCCCCCTTTAAGAACCCTGTGTTTCCCTGCATCTGTGTCCAGTCTCAACGTCATTCCCTAGGTGTGTGTACCTGTGCTCCAGCGATCTTTGTGTTTCCAATAAAGTATTTGAAGGAAGTTCTACGTCTCCTCGTTCCTGGCTCCCCCGTACACCGTGACAGCTGCCTCAGCCCGACTTTATTAATAATTATATCTAAAACACCAGAAGGTCTCCAGAACAACCTTAACATTTTAACTAAGTAATGCCACGATTGGAACTTAGAAGTCAACATCCCAAAAACTAAGATTATGATATTTCAGAAAAAAAACAGAAATCTAGAACATAAACATATGTTTACTTTAAACAACACCACACTTCAACATGCTTTACAGTATAATTTCTTGGTCTGGTGTTAACTCCCACTGGAAATGTCAATTTGGCAATAAAAACATTACTTGCAAAACCCCGCAGGGCACTGCACGCCATATGAACACGATTATTCAAAATAGACATCCCCATCAGAATCTGGACAAAGATTTGTGATAGTGTCATACTGCCTATTGCCCTGTATGGAAGCGAGATCTGGGGTCCAACGAGTAACTACAGCCATAAAGATTGGCACAAACACCCTTTAGAAGCTCTGCATGTAGAGTTCTGCAGAAGCATCCTTCACGTGCACAGAAACACACCCAATAACGCCTGCAGAGCGGAGTTAGGCCGTCTACCCCTAAACCTAGTCATTAAAAAAGAGTGTTAAAGTTCTGGATCCACTTAAACTCTAGTTCTGAAGATTCTCTTCATTTTAAGGCAGTAAAAACACAATTAATGAGTGCCCAAAAAAGTAATCTTTGTGTAATGGTGTCAGATCTGACTAACAAAGCACTCAATATCACCAACCCTGAAAACCTGGAAGAATCAAAGAAATTATGAATGAAGAGAAGGAGACATACATACAGCATTGGAAAAAAACAAACCAAAGACCAAAGTCGTCTCCAATGTTATCTGAAACTCAACAGAGAGTACAGTCTGGCTGATTATCTGGTCTCAGTCAGGAATATAACTCACAGACATTTACTGACGAAATACAGACTGAGTGACCACCAGCTGGCCATAGAAAGAGGACGACATAAACAGACCTGGTTACCTAAAGAAGAGCGAATCTGTAACGAATGTTGAGATGGAGGAACACTTTCTCCTCCACTGTGACAAATACACGTCCTTAAGAGACGCACTGTACAATCAAATACAGCAGATTATTCCTGAGTTCCAGTCACTCCAGGAACATGAGAAATTAAGAATATTACTTGCTGAAGGACCTGCTTCCTCTTTGGTAGCACTTCATATTTATAAATGCCACAAACTAACAAGTAAAGAGTGAACACATCTGCATTAGTAATACCATTAATGTTTATATGATTATATATGGATGTATTTTACTTGTATTTTGTTTATTTATGGATGTATCTTATATGTATTTTTGTTTTGTTTTATTCTGCTATGTACAATATGTAACCCAAGTACGTCATGCTAATAAAGCAATATGAATTGAAAAAATTGAGAGAGAGAGAGAGAGAGAGAGAGAGAGAGAGAATAATTCTGTGAGAGCAGCAGCAAGAAAATGAGCTCCTGATTTTTTTATCTTTAATGTTGTTTTAAGATATGACAGGCATTTGGTTTGGATGAATTGAGGAGTAGAAATACTTCCTACAACCCATATTACATGAAAGAATATTTTAAATGAAACAAATTAAGATATTTGTATGCATTCCAAGAGCTCTCTGACGCTCCCATAGACAGCAAGGATCCTTCTAGTCTTAGCCTCAGACGTCATGCCCACGGCTGTTGGCTAAACGTCTGATGCATGTGGTACACTTATCTGGAAACACTTCAAGAGTGTCTAAGTCGTCGTTGGATTGGTTAGATCAGGGGTGTCCAAACTATTTTCACAGGGGGCCAGGAGCAAAAAAAAAAGTGAGCTGTCTTGGGCCGCATGGCTGTAAAAAAACACAAAAACAACTATTATTAGAAAAGCTAACTGATTACTGCCGTTAATTTGTCCTTGTCTGCTTATATGTTAAATATGCTATTCTCTAAATATATGTTTATATAGGCTATGCCCAATTATATTATATACATGTTTAACCTAAGAATCCTTTAGAATGTATTGCTTCCAATAATTTTTTTAATCACCATTAACGTCTTAATGTGAACAGTGATGCTGTGCCGTGGATTTCAGAACCGATGTCAAGTCCGGAGTAAGTTGTGAAGTAGAGATACGAAGCAGATCACAGAGATGTCTGTCAGTCAGACTGGCTCGCAGTGGACTGACAGAGCCAAACAGACTCATCATCCTTTGTGCGTGACGTTTGATTAAAGGGAATCTGGAGGTTTCCAAATTCGTGTAAAACTCGGACAGCGGGAGAAGCTGGTGGTGGCTGCAAAGAGAACCATCGCTCTGAAGCTCTATGAGCTCCAGCTGCACACTCTCTTGTACTTCTTCTACATTAATAGAGAAAGGGGTTGAGAACAGTTTGATGTCGTTATCAATAGCGGAAAAGTCTTGAAAACGCTGATTAAAGTCTGTGATTAGGGATGTGAGCACTGTCGAATATGCATCCATTTTTCCAGGGATGTTGGAGTCTGACAAACTCGAGATGATTTCGGATAAACTAGGAAAGTGCACAGCATTGCGGTCACTAATTTGTCTCTCAAAGAGTCGTAGCTTCACAGCAAAAGATTTCATGTGCGTATACATTTCCGATATTAGCTGGTCCTTGCCTTGCAGGCTTTTATTCAGTGCGTTCAGGTGACTGGTCAAATCAACTAAAAAAGCAAGGTCTGCCAGCCAGTCAGGGTCATTGAGTTGCTCAAGTGTCAGATTTTTTTCTTTTAAAAACTGGTCGATTTCAGACCGCAGCAAGTAGAACCGCTGTAGAGCAGAGCCGCGACTCAGCCACCGCGCGTTATTAGAGTCATATACTACGTCCCCATATTCTGCATCAATATCAGACATAAATGCCCGGAGCGCTCTTGAACGAATCAAGTTTATAGTTTTCACCACAGTGGTCATCACATCATCCATCTGGATGGCTTTGGCACAGAGCGCTTCCTGGTGTATGATACAGTGCATTTTCACAGCCTCACCTCCACTTTCGCGAACTTTGTTGCACACCATGGAAGCCACTCCATCCCGCTCGCCGACCATAACTGGCGCTCCATCCGTGGCAATGCCACAGAGCTTGGCCCAAGGGAGATTCATGCTTTCAATCGCACATGATACGGCTTTAAAAAGATCTGAGAGGCAGTTTTAACATTACGTGACATGACATCTGACGCACAGACGCCATGACACATGCCAAACCTGTGACATCTGACGCACAGACGCCATGACACATGCCAAACCTGTGACATCTGACGCACCACATGCCAAACCTGTGACATAAACCTGTGACAATGTCGCGCTGCGTGTCGCACCTTCGGTAGTGACTGACACCTGCCCCTAGGTGCCGCTGCATAATGTAGATTGCGTGACACAAGCACGTCAGCACGATATTGATTTAATTAACAGTATGTCGCGGTCAAGTATACGATTTATTGCATCGCGAAATTCATTTGTACAACAAATAGTGGAGAGTTGAGAGTGGCATGTGTCAGTAAAACGTGACATTTGCCAATGGACATGAGTCATTGGCATTGTCACGTACGTGTCACAAGAGGAAGCAATTGTGATGCCATATCCTAAACAAATAGCCTAATTTAGTGATTAAAAAAAAAGTGAATTAAATGTATTTGTATGTCGGTTATACTTTCGGTTATATGTCGTGAGTTTATGGCACATCTGTTTTTGAGTGGCATGTGGCATGCTCACCGGTAGATGTCAGTACAAGCAGTGGTGGTCAAAGTACACAGATCAAGTACTTGAGTAAAAGTACAGATACGTATACTAAAATATTACTCCAGTAAAAGTAAAAGTACTGCTTTTTCAATTTTACTCGAGTGAAAGTACAAAAGTACTCCATTTTTTATGTACTTAAGTAAAAAAGTACTGATAGACAGATTTATTTTGCAATTTTATGTAGACTACTTTATTTAATTTTATATTAGCACATATTTTTATAATCCTACTGCCCAAAATAACCACTATATATAGTCAAGATATATATTTTGTTGATATGGACTACGCTGATGAGAGTGATGTAGTAATGTTTACTGTGAAGCTTACACTGCCATGTACCTGAGAGAAAACAGATTTCACCATCTAATTTTCACCAGGAAGAAAAAAGTGTTTTAGAACTTGTTGTTTTGCAGAACGTCAGTTATATATGACATTAGAATTAGGCCTGAAATTAGGAAGAACATTTTAAGGAAAATATAATGATATTTTCATAATGATTTTTCTTTCTTCTCAAACCTTGTCTGTGGTGTAAAAACACCCCTGGCCCAATGCCCCCAGAGGGCATCACTTCCCACATAATTAGTTACTATGTTCTGAACATCACATCCTTTCTTTTTCCCTCAGATGGAATCTATCTAGGAGGCTGAATAAAGATATTTGGACTTTATATCTAAAAATTTCCTCAACTTAGCACCAGCAAGCTTGTTAGCTAGACAGTTAGCATCAGCTAACAATATTTACTTATTTTCAGTATGGTTATGAATAAACATTCATATCTGTCTACTCGGCTAGTTGATCTAAACAATATACAAATGTATACTGTTGATAAACAATATAAAAACAGACGTCACATAGGTCTAAATGCATAGCATTTAAAAAAAACTGCTAAAGTTACAACAGCGGGGAATATCAACGTGTGTATCTCCCCCGGGTCCACACCATCCTAACTCGTTCTTGCTCCGAGCGGGTCGCGAACCCGGGATACCGGCGCGGGAGGCGGGCGCTCTAACAAGGAACGCCAAAGGCTACAGCCTCTTGCATCAGTCGCTAGAGCGCCTCTTTTTGAGGTCAGGGGAGTGAGGTTTACACACAGCCCTTACTGGTATACATCCGTTACACGTGCATGAGTTATTTTATTTAATCGGTGTTATTTTAATGTTTTGTTTTTTGACCTAAAACATAGAGACACTGATGTTGATCTGTCTGCATTCAAGCATTTCAGTGGGCTTAAATAGATCACCCTTTACAGCAGATTTAGTTCACAAACAACTGACAGTTTTGACCTAAATATTATTTTCAGTTACAACAATGAATCCTAAAATTTGACATTAGTAACGTACTTTTCACAGCATCAGTAGCGCGCGCTCACAAGATCTCCCGGTTCTTTACTTGTGAGTTCAGTTCACTGAAGAAGACTCGCTCTAAACGGATCATTTGAATCAGTGAGTTTTCGACTCGAGAACAGCTGCAATCGGATCGTTGCAGTTCGTGAATGAATCGTTTGTGGCGATTTGCGAACCGATTGAACAGGTTCATTGAAAATAATCAGTTTGTTCATGAATCATACACCGCTTCTGCGTCTCGGAGCACGTGATGTATTATAAGGAGTAACGATATGTTTTATGAAATGTAGTGAAGTAAAAAGTACGATCTTATGCTTTGGAATGTAGTGAAGTAAAAGTAAAAGTTACTCAAAATAAAACTACTCCAGTAAAGTACAGATACTTGAAAAATGTACTTAAGTACAGTAACGAAGTAGTTGTACTTCGTTACTGACCACCACTGAGTACAAGTAACTTTGGCCAGCGTAAGAGTGACCTCAAAAAATTGACAGTTCAGGAAGATCCACGGATGGTGTATTAGTTTGTGAGTTAGACGGTAGCGCATCAGCAAAACAAAACAACTAATCAGAGTCTATTATTGAAATGAATAAACCCCAGATGATGTACAGTTGTACTGGTACTTTCAGTCAACAATGAATGGTAAGACAAGTGGCTAAATTTGTTACCCTCTGCTGCGAGACAATGTAATGGTAAACATTGAGGAAAAAAAGTGCACGCCGGAAATCGCAAAAAGCCTGTAATGATGCAGATGAGTCAATTGCTTATTACAAAATACATAATTTGCTGTGGTAGTGGCCTACTCTTTATGTTGTAGCGTTTGCATAATATATTGTAGGCCTGCACTGCTGACGTGTTTGCATTTTTAAAATGGTATGATTGTATACCAATGTAATGGATACATTATTATTTATAAACTGTAAAATTGATGTATAATTTCAATTATATAAACACAATATTATAACAACCCCCCTCCCACCCCCCAATCACCCACCAACCCACGACACAAGTGCTTTTTTGGGCCAGTTATGCATTATTTAGGTGCATTGTTGTATTGTTGCATTCCCTTAGGTCCTCAAACGTTCACAGACCACATTAGCTTTATTAAGGCTAATGAAGGAAAAAAATGTCAGCTTTGCAGACAGGATGTGATTGGGTCAGAAGAGCACCTACAAAAAAGGCATTTGAAATATTCCGTGCACCTTAGAGATGGTGATTTTGGTGAGCATGTGTTGGTTTTATAACTGTTTTATTATTCTAAATATTAGATTAATTATAAATTATTTACCTTTTGGGCTTCCAGTTCTTTTCACAGTACCATGCTTTTGTGAAAAAAATTATCAAAAAAGAAGTCACTGGCATTGTTTTAAATGTGACAAGATTATACAAAGGCGAAATTCATTTGAAGAACATCTGCAGAAACACGGTAAGAGCTTAGGATGTTATTACATGATTATTAATCATGCTATAACTGAACTCGTAACTAATTAAAATGACTGTTTTCACCAACTTATTATACTTGTTTTGTAGGCTGCATGGTGACACCTTTCAAAGAGCTGCCAAAGACAAGTATGTATTTGTATTTGTATCTTAGTTTATTGATATTTCAAGCCTACTTCACATTGTTTTCTGACTCAATATTCAAATGAAATTATTGTCACAGAAATGGCATTTGCTTTTGGTTTTGTCAAGGTCTACAATATGTGTACCTAACCTGCCTACATAAAAAGTATGACATGAATGAATTGAACTCACAAATAAATTCTGAAACTCTTACTGTAATTGTTTTTTTAGGCAAGCCACAGAAAACCAATGAAAATGCAGAAAGTTAAAGGAGCTTGTTGTCCATTTACCCTGGGTTAAAACCATGAAAGAAGGTGGACGTGTTCAGAGTAAAAATAATGGAGCCACAGAAGCACTTGACAAACCTCACCCAATCACAGGAACATCAGATAGATTTTCGTTGTACGACCGCTTTCATCAGCATAACCAAAAACAGGAAAAAGAGAAACTGAGAAGCCTTGATCTTGTCCCAGAGCTCACTGGCCTCATCAACTCTTCTATGGCAGAGCAGCTAAACCGGGAGCTTGGAAATTCTCGATACTTTCTTTGCCAGTTGAAAGATATTCATTATATATTTGCACTTCGATTGGTGTTCCATTTGCATAACAGCAGAGTGAACAAAGCATTTATGGACAAAATGTTAAGGCAGACACAAGGGTCAGCTGAAGTTGGACCAGATGGAAGACTGTGCCTCTTCACTACATGTGACATTGATCAAAATCTTATCTTATTTTGTATGTTAACCATATAACTACCTTGCACAAATGTTTATGTAATCACTGTGTATTGATACAGATAGAGGCACTCAGTCAACTTTAAAAAATCCTGAGTATATTAAAGAAAAGAAGAAAGAATTAATCTCAGGGGAAGGACAACACTTCAGCACATCACTTTTCCCCATCTTGAAGGAAAACAAGGTATTTTCGCATATATTAACTTTTGTTTTTAACACAGATTGGTTTTCAATTTAGAAAGCCACGCCATGTTGGAAAATCCTAATAATAATTGTTTTCATTATACATGTTACTTGTAGGCAAGCTTTCTGAACTGTTCTCCACTGTACGAAATGATGCTTCTGTCCTTGTGCAAATTGACAACTGTATGATAACAATTAAGAACCTACAGACACAGTCCATTTTACCCGAAGCAGAAGACATCCTACCCAACCAACCCTGGCTGACTGATGACGTATGTATACTGTTTTTGGTTTGTTAATGTGTGGTTTGAAGAAAATTTGTATTAATATGTTTTTATCTGTAATAGGCTGTCAACACTAGAGTAGCACAGCTTGCATCTACCTTTTTTAAATTATTAGATTCAATTAGATAAAAAATACCTTATTGAATTAAGAGGATGTAATTTATAATCAGAATTCAGTGTAAATTAATTTTAGTTCAAAGTTAGAATTCAATTATTCATTTCTAATGACTTCCTGAAAGGTTGTGATGCTCCCAACATTTATATTTATTTCCTGGTGGAGAGACTGGATCACTCAAAACAAAATATCCTCTCGAAGTGTAACATGCTTGAAGGTATACTCAATCAATCATACACGTATCATAATTATATATATATATATGGAGGATTTATAAAAGAAAAAATGATTTCTCTTTTTTTTTTTGATTCTTAAACCCAGTGACACTGGTTTTTCCTCGATGTGTTGGAAAAGATGAGAACCATGAGACCGGGAACCACTTCATTTTGTGGGCAAGTTGAAATATCAAGATCTTACAAATCTATTTGAACACAAACATTTTTGTTATATATTTTATGTATGTCTTTTCCTGTTAATATCTTCAAAGGTCTTCTGTGGTCAAAGTCATGAGCTCCGTGTGTTTGATTCCATGGGGCTTTACAAAGACATACCAGAACGCCATATGGAAATACTATGGTAATGTATTTGGCCCCTTCCTTTTTAAAATGTCGGTGCTGCAGCATACTAGGCATATTTAAAGCACATTGGCCATTCAACCAAAATGTATCCAAAATCCTTGTGTACTGTAAAGTACTGTAACCAACTCTGCCATCTCTCAGCCATCTGTGACTATTACATAATGTCCAGTATATTTCACATTAATATAAAGAAAGGATAGTATCAGTAAACTTTCAATATAAGTGATCAGTCTACTAGAATGCACTTTATTTCATTCAGATCAGAATGTGTAATCATGTTCTTATTCACATGTTTGTCTGTGTGTTTGTCTTTGTATCCTTTTCTCTATCAGTCATGCCTTCAGTAACACATGGAAACTTGCTGATTGGAAAATCTCTTATCCACCCCAGTGGCTTCAGAGCCAGGGAGATGCAAACAACTGTGGAGTGTTTGTATGCACTGTAAGACTATAATTAGTATGTATTTTATATTTTTTTATTTTCAACAGAAATAAAGTGTTAGTGTTATGTCACGCTGATTTAATGACACCACTAATGTGTCATCTTTCATTTGTATTCTCTTCAAACAGGTGGCAGAGATGGAACTGAAGAGGGGTTCTTTCTGAGGAAACTTTGGTTAAAAACGGAGTCCCTCAGGGAAGTGTTTTAGGCCCTCTTTTGTTGCTTCTATACATAAATGACATGCAAGCAGTTTGTGATTGTAATTTGTTTTTATATGCTGATGATTCTGCTTTATTCATTTCAGATAAGGATGTTGGTAGGATACAAGAGAATTTAGGTAAGGAGCTTTGTAAGGTAAGAGACTGGCTCTCCGAAAACAAACTGATGTTGCATTTAGGTAAAACGGAATCTATTTTATTTGGGTCTAAACAAAATTTGAATAAGGTTTCTAAGTTGTCTGTTAGGATGGGGGATTGTTTAATATCAAACCGAACTTCTGTTAATTATCTTGGATGCATCCTTGACAATGACTTAAGTGGTGTAAGTATGGCTATGAAAGTCCTGGGTAAGGTCAATGCTAGAACCAAATTTCTTGCCAGACATGTTAGTTTTTTTGATAAACAGCTTATGAAATTACTTGCATCATGTTTAGTGTCATGTCATTACGATTATGCATGTATTTCTTGGATGTCTGATTTGTCTCGTGGTTGGTTGGATAAGTTACAAAAATCTCAGAATAAATTGATAAGGTTAGTGTCAGGGTTTAGTCGATTTACACATGTGGAGGTTTCCCATTTTAAGTGTCTTGATTGGTTACCTATTGAAAGTAGACTAGAATATATTAAATTAAAAATGGTACATAAAATGATCAATAATAGAGCTCCTTCCTATTTTAATGTACTTGTTTCTAGGGTAAATGAGCAGCATTGTTATAGAACTAGGCAAAGTCTTATAGATATTACATTATGTCGTTTTAAAACTATGTATGGTCGTAGGTCTTTTAGATATTCTGGGGCACTGTTGTGGAATAAACTACTTCTGGATATTAAATATATTTCAAGTATGGTCAGTTTTAGTTTAAAAACTAAAAGTTGGCTTTTAAGTAGGTTGTTTTGTTGATGAATTAATATTATGTATATAGTTATTCGTGACTGTAAAGTTTTGTAAATGTGCGAATTTTATTGTAATTTTTGTATTTAAATGCAGTGTCAGTGTATCTGTTACCGGGAGCGGAGATTGTGCTTTACATCAAGGACCACAATGGAAATAAGTTTTATTCTAAACTTTATTGTGTTATCCTTGACGAATTAAGTGTATTCACTACATTGTTTTTGTCAAATAAAAAGAAAGAAAGAGAGAGAAAGAAAGAAAGAAAGAACTGAAGGGCTACAAGCTGACCACCGAGACCATTGGCCTGTCACAAACACAATATCTACGAGAATACCATGCAGCAGTCTTAGTAAAAGATGTTGTTGTAGAGGTTAGTTTTCGAGATTTCCTTTTTTAACTTAATGTTTAAAAACTAGTCATTGACAGGAACAGAACATTAGTAATATTATACATTTTCATAGGATTCAATGAAAAAGCCAGAAAAAAAAATGCAGTGCATGGCTGGTGACTTGCGTGTGTGCTGCTTCCAAAAAGTGGGCCACGGGTAGGCCTTGTTTGTTTTTATTTTTACTTATATATATAATATTTTTTTATTAGGTAAATACACTTATTATTCCATGTGTATCTTATTCACATGAACAGGCCATTGTATCCCAGTGTTGAGAAGATCCTGCGGGTACAGTGTGACATGTGCTTGGGCTGGCTACACACAGATTGTGCTGGAGTGAAAGAAACTGAGGCCAAAAAAGGCATCTTTAAATGTGGATGTGATTTGACACAACCATACACTTTGGAAAGGTAAGTTTAAGTGGAAGGTTTATAATCTAATTAAGAAACATGGAGCTAGATCATGGTCTAGACCTGGATTACATTTTTATTTTCACTTAAGTGTAGAATCATGCTAGAACAAAATAAAGAATAAAAGATACACAAAAACAGTAATATGGCAATTCATTTTATATCATATCAGTATAATGTTACATAAACTTTTATTTAGCTAACCCTTTATTAACATCCATTTGTGGCACCCCAGTTCACCGTCAACTTCTCTTAAATTGATCAACAACTGTTCTATAGCCAGATGTTTGTTCTATGCTATTTCATAACCTAAAGTTCATAAAATGTACATTATTGTTTCTTTGTAGTGCTCGGAAGGCTCTGAGACTTGAATTGACAACATAATCTCAGATGAAGACATAAAAGTGAGTACTGTCAAATTACAATTAAGATTTTTTTTTGGTATGTATATCTGGAATTTTAACGGACTTTTGTTCCAATAGGCTTTAGATAAAGCTCTTCAAAACGAAAACATCAAATCCTCTCGGTTTTACATCTGGAAACATCCAGAGATATCACTGAAATTCAAGAAGCACTTGAAACCAAAATAGTGTCATTTCACGGAAAGTGATGTAAGAAACAAGCTTATTATTAAAAGTGTTTCTCATTTTACTTAAAATATATTTTGCGGTATTCAAAAATGTTACTTGTGGACTAAATTATGTATTATTCTCCTATATAATAGTTTATCAAACTTGCTGATAAAATAAAGATAGCCATAGATGCAGCAGATGAAGATTTTGAGAAGCTAGACTACATATTTGATGTCATGCTTCCAGAGGTATGTGGTAATTATATTAAAGATTGATGTTGATTATTGCTATTGTGTGCTTGGTAATTTTTTTTAATTTTTTTTAGGTGACAATACTTATTGTTCAAAGACTGGAGAAGATTTGCCGCTATGCTGTTGAAGTTTTAATCGCCTCTGGCATAGTAATATTTCATTGACTTGATCTATGTACAAAGACTGGAGAAGATGTGCCGCTATGCAGCTGAAGTTTAAATGGCCTGTTGCATAGTAATTTTTTCTTGATTTGAACTATGTAAATACAATGAACAAGTTACACATTTGTTGAGTGTCTTTTGTGTCAGTGCTTGCTGGAATAAGTACATTTTATATGCATTTTGAATTTACATGAATTTGTGATTAGTCTACAATAACAACTACAAATACATGTAAAATACAGATATAATTTAAATATTTGGCAACTACTTCTCATCTACTGCGTTACTATTTAAAAAAGAATTGTATAGAAACTATGCAACAAGAAATTAAATATATTTCTAACTGTGTAAGCATGCATTTATTCGGGAGTTGTCTGAATGTTTTGTCAATGCATTTGACTTTATGCAGACATGTTAATAAGTAGAAATGTTGTTTAAATAGCATCTAGACTTACATTATACGTTGCAGACTTAGGCTACACTGCATTGCATTGTGAAAAGCCTGTGTCAAGGTCAGGCACACTTCTGAATGGTTGGTGTAAGTTTCATAAATCACGTTATAATAGTACACATCACTTTATAATGGCTTGTGGAGTTTTCTCGTGACAGATTATATTTTTTTATGTAATTTCGGATGGGCAAATGTCAGAAAAAAAAGCCTATTTACGTATTTGAATGTATGTCTATTGTACAAAGCAGGCTACTGTAAATAAACTTACAATGACAAAATACACATTAAGAGGCATTAGACACTATTTTAATCTTAACAGAGGAATATTTGTTGTACAAATGAATTTCGCGATGCAATAAATCGTATACTTGACCGCGACATACTGTTAATTAAATCAATATCGTGCTGACGTGCTTGTGTCACGCAATCTACATTATGCAGCGGCACCTAGAGGCAGGTGTCAGTCACTACCGAAGGTGCGACACGCAGCGTGACATTGTCACAGATTTGGCATGTGCCATGGCGTCTGTGCGTCAGATGTCACAGGTTTGGCATGTGCCATGGCGTCTGTGCGTCAGATGTCACAGGTTTGGCATGTGGTGCGTCAGATGTCACAGGTTTATGTCACAGGTTTGTCATGTGGTGCATCAGATGTCACAGGTTTATGTCACAGGTTTGGCATGTGGTGCGTCAGATGTCACAGGTTTATGTCACAGGTTTGTCATGTGGTGCATCAGATGTCACAGGTTTATGTCACAGGTTTGGCATGTGGTGCGTCAGATGTCACAGGTTTGGCATGTGGTGCGTCAGATGTCACAGGTTTATGTCACAGGTTTGGCATGTGGTGCGTCAGATGTCACAGGTTTGGCATGTGGTGCATCAGATGTCACAGGTTTATGTCACAGGTTTGGCATGTGGTGCGTCAGATGTCACAGGTTTGGCATGTGGTGCGTCAGATGTCACAGGTTTGGCATGTGGTGCGTCAGATGTCACAGGTTTGGCATGTGGTGCGTCAGATGTCACAGGTTTATGTCACAGGTTTGGCATGTGGTGCGTCAGATGTCACAGGTTTATGTCACAGGTTTGGCATGTGGTGCATCAGATGTCACAGGTTTATGTCACAGGTTTGGCATGTGGTGCGTCAGATGTCACAGGTTTATGTCACAGGTTTGGCATGTGGTGCATCAGATGTCACAGGTTTATGTCACAGGTTTGGCATGTGGTGCGTCAGATGTCACAGGTTTATGTCACAGGTTTGGCATGTGGTGCGTCAGATGTCACAGATTTATGTCACAGGTTTGGCATGTGGTGCGTCAGATGTCACAGGTTTATGTCACAGGTTTGGCATGTGGTGCGTCAGATGTCACAGGTTTATGTCACAGGTTTGGCATGTGGTGCATCAGATGTCACAGGTTTATGTCACAGGTTTGGCATGTGGTGCGTCAGATGTCACAGGTTTATGTCACAGGTTTGGCATGTGGTGCGTCAGATGTCACAGGTTTATGTCACAGGTTTGGCATGTGGTGCGTCAGATGTCACAGGTTTGGCATGTGGTGCGTCAGATGTCACAGGTTTGGCATGTGGTGCATCAGATGTCACAGGTTTATGTCACAGGTTTGGCATGTGGTGCGTCAGATGTCACAGGTTTATGTCACAGGTTTGGCATGTGGTGCGTCAGATGTCACAGGTTTGGCATGTGCCATGGCGTCTGTGCGTCAAATGTCACAGGTTTGGCATGTGGCGCGTCAGATGTCACAGGTTTATGCTGGATCCCTGTCAATTTTCAAGCAACAACTGAAAACTCATCTCTTTCAACTCTACTTGACTACATAAAAATAAAAAAAATAAAAAATTAAACTTTTTTTTCAAAATCTTCATCTTTCTCTTTCTCTCCTTCCCTTGCTAGCTTGTACTTATTTGAACAATGCCTGAGACTTGGTGTTATTGGAACTTCCTCTGTATGTTTGCCTCTTCAAGATTAATCGCTTTATGTACTCCCCAATTGTAAGTCGCTTTGGATAAAAGCGTCTGCTAAATGACTAATGTAAATGTAAATGTCACAGGTTTGGCATGTGGTGCGTCAGATGTCACAGGTTTGGCATGTCCCATGGCGTCTGTGCGTCAGATGTCATGTCACGTAATGTTAAAACTGCTGCTGAAAGATCTTTCCCCGTTGCTGTACTCGTAATGCTCTTCATATCAAGGAGCTCTTCTAAAATGCAGAAATCCCTGTCCACACCTCGCAAATAAATCACCAGCTGTGCAGTCTCTGTGGAATCAGTGCTGTCATGATCGCACGCTATTTAATAAAAATCAAACGTGGGCACTTTGACTCTCACTTGTTCTTTTAGATTTGCCGACACGTCTTCAATTCTCCGTCCGACTGTGTTTCTTGAAAGATTGATATTTTTAAAATCTTGCATCTTTTCTGGGCAAATTACAGAGGCAACTTTTACCAGACACTCCTTTATGAGTTCGCCTTCAGTGAAGGGGGTTCCGTGTCGCGCCATTAGGTGAGCTACCTCATAACTAGCTAATGTAGAATTGTCCTGTTCTTTATAGACCCCTTCACAGTATACGTCACAGGAAAATTTGAAGTTCGCAGTGCGCATGTCGGGGTCAGAACGTTCATTCCATCCCATTGAATTGTGTGTTAACCAGAGAATTTCTCATCAAGAAAAAATGCCTACTTGTTGCGTCGTGGACTGTGAAAATCGCACCAGTTCTGGAGTCAAGTTTTTCAGGATTCCTGCAGGATCTCATCCGTTTAAAAAAAAATAGACGACATCTGTGGCTGCAAGCTATTAAACGGGCAGACTGGGACAATGCTACGATCAAAGAGGCTCGTGTTTGTAGCGCTCACTTCATATCAGGTAACGTTAAAGTCATCCTTTATCATCCCTTTCTGTTTGCTTAAACTCGAAAGCCAGGTTAATAGTTTTGTAAATGTCATGGACCTGTAGCATGACACAGGTCCATGACCTACAAACACGGTGTTGGCGTGTGCCTGCGGCTAACTACTAGCAGCTGGCTAGCGCCAACATTGTGCCAACAACAGTAGAGTTAAGCCATGATAAGTAAACAAATGTTTTCTGTAAACTGTAGACTGATTTAATAGTTAGGTGAAGTTTGATATCTGGCATAAATTGTGACCTGTGGCATGCTACAGACTTAGCAGATAGCAGACTAGCTTTACATCAGCGCTTTCACTATGACAACAGCAGATCGTGTTGTAATCAATGTGTGCAATTCTTTTTTGTAGGAGAGGCATCACTTGACTCCAGTAGTCCTGACTTTGTGCCCTCCTTGTTTGTGTACACAAAACAAAGCCAGACACCTAAGACAAAAATGGAAAGGTATAAATAATAATAAAAAAGTATCTCATCTATCTATAAGACTTGTCTGTTTCTCCTTGACACAATATGCCGGTCTATTAGCCGCGCCATTTTTCTGACCCCAAGCTGCGCGCGCACCCAACCTAGGCTTTCGATGTTTACAAACATTGAAGGGGTCTATTAGCACGACAAATGTTTTGTTGTTGTTGAGCTAACAAGGCAGCTGACAATTGTTTCACCTTTTGATCTCGCTCGGCGCCAGTGTAAGCTTTGAAAGACTGATGTTTAGTTTCATAATGTCTTTTGATATTATATCCCTTCATCGCCGCAACGGACTCCTGGCAAATTAAACAGACACATTTCCCGCTCACCTACGTGAAGAAATATTCGTTTCCCCATCGTGTCTGAAATCTCCTGCATTCACTTTCGATTTTCCTTTTTCTTTGTGGCGCCATGACTTCAAGATCAACTAAAGTCTGGAGTTTTAAAAGTATGTTAAATATTTAAAGTTCGCGACATAAAATGTTTATCTTTAATACGTCCGAGAGTTTCACACATCGGTTTGTTATTCTGGCGACATTTTCATGCCCGAAACGTGACGCTTAACGAAACGAACTGTGATTGGTTGTTTGACACGCCAGTCAAACGGCCTCATGGGCGGGCCTTGACAAATGAAGGCTGTCATCTATTCACGAGACTAATGAAAAAGAAAATAACGAGCCTGAGTAGTTAGTTTTTTTAATGCTTTAAATGTAAATATTGTGTGTTGACTTACTTGAATATAGTAATGACATAAAAAAATAAAAAATATAAAGCGGTTAAATGTTGACTTATATCGTACCAAAATGTGATTTTATGTATTCTGTTATTGATTATGTACATAAATGGACCATGGTGAACATATTTAAACAGGTATTCAGCCTTCGATATGGAGCGCAGTTGGAGTTAGCAACTATTTGTTAATATTGTAGCAATAAGCTTTGTTCATTTCATTTGCAAAATAACAAAGAGGTGGAGTGTAATTAAATACATTCCTTGTATTCACATACAAACGAGAAGTACTGAGTTTTGTTCCCTCACAGGACAGCAACACTACAAAACATGGTATTTTACAATATGACGCAGTTTTACATTAAACAGCCCAACAGTATCCTATATAAAGCATTTTAAATGTAACAATCTTGAACATATTCAGAATTAAAATGCAACATATCGTACACAGTAGCGCTGCAGTAATATTAAAGCAAGAACATCATATATAGTTTTTTTCTGCAGAATACATACCTTTAATTTTACTCTTCATATCTTAAATCCATTACTGTATGAAATATAATACGTATAATTAAGGTTTTAGTAAATGTTTTTCTCAATGTAGTATTGTATATTAGTATGTAGTATTAGTAGTTCAAGTTTATTTATCAAGCACATTTAAAAACAGCCACAAGACTGACCAAAGTGCTGTACATTAAAATCCAACCATAAACACATAAAACAGATATAAAACAGATATATATAAAACATATAATTGAAAACCAAAAGGAATGGCAGATAAATACTGTGGCTCAGTGGTTAGAGCATTGCGTTAGCAGCGCAAACGTTGAGGGTTCGATTCCCAGGGAACACATGTACTGACAAAAAATGTATACCCTGAAGTCGCTTTGGATAAAAGCGTCTGCTAAATGCATAAATGTAATAATCCAGACCATAATACATCACTGTAAAAAATTGCTGTTAAAAAACGGCCATATTCTGACAATAACGTACTGTTTTCAATTAAAACAGTAATATAATGTATAAAACAAGGCATTCTGGGCAATATTTAGCTGTTTAAGAAATTGCTGTTAATTTACAGCCAATTTATAATAGTACGCTACTGTTTTTAAGTAATACAGTTTTTTACTGTTTGCAATGCATTGTGGACTGTGTTAAATACAGTACAATGCAGTATTTCTTGTTTTTTTTTTTTTTTTATTGGGTGTACAAGTGCGAGTACAAATTTGTTCAAAAGGCTTTCCTGTTTTGTCAGTTTGGTTAATTTGCTATTTTCAAGCATCCAAAATAATTTTTAGTCAGCTACTTGTGATGAAAAGTTTTTACAAACATAATTTGTGAAGCACTTTTTTTCCGAAGAGGAAACAAGTTTCTAAAGGACGTCTGCTTCACATCGCCATTCGAAGACCTTCAACTGCATCGACCTGCATCTGCATCTGCACCTACACGGTAATTAAAAACATTTTCTTATATTCCTCACCAGTATTTTATTCAGGTAGTATTACCAGAAGTAATGTTATGACATCGATGCTCAGTATACTGTCGAGCTAGTAAGTGTATGGTTTTAAAATGGCCTTTCTGTGCTGAAATTTTTATATTTCAAACATATTTACACGCATTTATAGTCACCAGGTTTTATCAATTGTAAAACGTCTCTTCACAGCTAAAATGTGTGAATACTTCAAACATTTACCCGCATTTTACAGCCATCAGGTTTTATTAAGTTTGTTTTAGATCGTCTCTAAACTATGACTGTTAGTCGCTGTTGAAAACTGTCCAGTAAACAATCTCTTGCTCGTTGTTAATGGCTTCAAACGCACTTTTGAGTTTAAAAACTCCGCCGACTATGTACATTTCAGATGTAGCTGGACGTGTTGCACGACACGCCAACAATAGAACTCGCCAGGCATTTTTCAGGCCTTTTGATGGCAGACTGTGTGAAGCCACAGCTGAAAATGTGGCCAAGGCTTCATCAAAGGAGCTTGTTGTCCATTTACCCTGGGTTAAAACCATGAAAGAAGGTGGACGTGTTCAGAGTAAAAATAATGGAGCCACAGAAGCACTTGACAAACCTCACCCAATCACAGGAACATCAGATAGATTTTCGTTGTACGACCGCTTTCATCAGCATAACCAAAAACAGGAAAAAGAGAAACTGAGAAGCCTTGATCTTGTCCCAGAGCTCACTGGCCTCATCAACTCTTCTATGGCAGAGCAGCTAAACCGGGAGCTTGGAAATTCCCGATACTTTCTTTGCCAGTTGAAAGATATTCATTATATGTTTGCACTTCGATTGGTGTTCCATTTGCATAACAGCAGAGTGAACAAAGCATTTATGGACAAAATGTTAAGGCAGACAGAAGGGTCAGCTGAAGTTGGACCAGATGGAAGACTGTGCCTCTTCACTACATGTGAGATTGATCGAAATCTTATCTTAATTTGTATGTTAACCATATAACTACCTTGCACAAATGTTTATGTAATCACTGTGTATTGATACAGATAGAGGCACTCAGTCAACTTTAAAAAATCCTGAGTATATTAAAGAAAAGAAGAAAGAATTCATCTCAGGGGAAGGACAACACTTCAGCACATCACTTTTCCCCATCTTGAAGGAAAACAAGGTATTTTCGCATATATTAACTTTGTTTTTAACACAGATTGATTTTCAATTTAATCCAGCCATTGAGTGACAACAGTCTGCTATGAATCTCATCGCCCCGGTAAGCAGGGAGCGGGCCAGAGCATATTACAGTGTCTGACATTGTATTTGCAAGTTCACACGCCTCTTTAACATTATTGTTAGTGATCTCCAACTGGCGAAGTCGAACATCATTAGTGACGACGTGGATAACAATCTTACTGAATTTACCTTTAGCATTAGCCAGCACTTTTAAATTACCCAAGATGCCAGGCGCTCTGGCTCCCAGTAAAAATGGACTATGGTGGCTGCCTGGCTGGTGTCTCTATTTTCACGTTCCATACAATAGAATTGCCAATAACTAGAGTACTTTTATCAGGTTTCTCATTAGGTGCAGTCACTGAGTGGGGAGAACCTGATTGATGTTTTGATTGGAATGGAAGAGCGGTGATTTGACCCGCGACTAGGCTGCCTCACATTCACCCAGGTGCCCTGCTGCATGGGTTCTACCTGAACCGAAAAATGTACAGGATTCCCTAAACTAGTTGCATCCAAAGCCGTATCTACAGCCCTGACATTCTTACTGTCTTTAACTAAAGTTTGGATGCGTGTCTCTAGTTCTAAAAACTTCTCTGTCAGCCTAACAATTTCCCAGCATTTATCATATGTGAATTCCTTGCTGCTGACAGAGATAGATAAACTGTACATGTGGCAGAAAGTGCAAACATCAACAGCAGGAGAAGAAGTGTAAGGTCTGTTTTTGGTTCTGTTCCATGTTCTTGTTTTCATGTCTTTTAGTTTGAAGTTTGGTTATAGTTCCTGTTTGTGTCATGCTTCCTTGCCCTCATGTCATCTTTGCTATTGGTTCCTCTGTTCTATGTGTCATGTTCTGATTGGTTGTCATGTTCATTGTGTCATGTCTCCATTGGTCTGTTCTTGTCATGTTTCTCTCAGTGTTTGTTATAAGTAGCCATGTCCTTGCATTTAGTTCTTGTCGTGTATTAATGTTGTTACCTGCTGTCGGTGAGTCTAGTTTGTTTCATGCCACATCAAGTCTGTTTCATGTTGAGTCTGTTCAAGTCAAGTCTGTTTGGATCATGTTTGGATGTTTGGATATCACATTGTAAATAAACTGCACTTGGGTTCATCACTATGCTCGCCTTCAGTGGACATTCGTTACAGAATACACGACCACGGCCACTACCCAGCAGTTTCTCACCTCCTCTGCCTTTGTCAAAGTAACCGGGCCATAGAGGAAAATGTTGAGGATTTTTGTGGACTCTGCCATTTAGGGGGTTTTAATGATGTGGCCCTTAAGGACATTTTTAGAGTGGGTTTAAATGAGCCCATTCATTCTCAGTTGCCTGGGGGTAAGATTAATTGGTCTCTGGAACAATATATTGATCATGCTCTGCTGTTGTCTGGTTCATCGTACACTGTGGGGGTTGCAGAGGAGGAACGCAACAATCCTCCAGTATCTGCCAAGCCAGAGTCCGCTCACGTCATGCCTGCCAAGCCAGAGTCCATTCACGTCATGCCTGCCAAGCCAGAGTCCGCTCACGTCATGCCTGCCAAGCCAGAGTCCGCTCACGTCATGCCTGCCAAGCCAGAGTCCGCTCACGTCATGCCTGCCAAGCCAGAGTCCGCTCACGTCATGCCTGCCAAGCCAGAGTCCGCTCACGTCATGCCTGCCAAGCCAGAGTCCGCTCACGTCATGCCTGCCAAGCCAGAGTCCGCTCACGTCATGCCTGCCAAGCCAGAGTCCGCTCACGTCATGCCTGCCAAGCCAGAGTCCGCTCACGTCATGCCTGCCAAGCCAGAGTCCGCTCACGTCATGCCTGCCAAGCCAGAGTCCGCTCACGTCATGCCTGCCAAGCCAGAGTCCGCAAGTCAGAGTCCGTTCACGTCATGCCTGCCAAGCCGGAGTCTGCTCACGTCATGTCTGCCACGCTAGAGCCTGCTAACGTCATATCTGTCGCTCCAGGGCCTGCTATCGTCATGCCTGCCGCTCCAGGGCCTGCTATCGTCACGACGCCTGCCGCTCCAGGGCCTGCTATCGTCACGACGCCTGCCGCTCCAGGGCCTGCTATCGTCACGACGCCTGCCGCTCCAAGGCCTGCTATCGTCACGCCTGCCGCTCCAAGGCTTGCTATCGTCACGCCTGCCGCTCCAAGGACGCCAATACATCAAAATAAAGAACAGACCCTCTACTTTCAAAACTAAAAATCTGTTTTATTATAGCTTCAAGCATTATTTTTATCAACACTTGAATTAAGTTTCATAAAAAGCAACATTTGGAGCAAAAGGCTGAGAAAATAAATGTTTATCAAATGCTACTTCTGGATCATATTTAGTACTATTATCAAAGCAAATATGCTGTAGATGACTTCCATCGTCACCCCTAAAGCTTGCACAGTCCTTAACCCCTTCCTGGATACACATTTCACTAATTAGGCAGTTTTCATTTATATGCTGTTTATTGTTAATGATTGCATTCTTTTTCATATGCACATGCTTACATATGAGATCGCTTGTTTCTTCATCTTCTCCATCTATGTTTTTTATTGGTACATTGCAGACTCATTCAGGAGATGCGTAATAGGACCCCCAAATGTAAACAATAAAACCTGGAAAATTCTGTGTTTGGTGGAGAAAGAGCTAAAATGTGCCTGCATGGTCAAAGCGTTTTGTTTTCCTCCTCTCCTTTTCCCTACAAGGTTGTTGGATGATCTTAACTATGACCTTGTAAATTAGCCAAATAATTTAACAATAGTTATATCGATCTAATTTGTAATGGCCTGTCTCCTATTACTACCTGTAGTCTTCTGTTTGAGTTGTTTTAATAGCACAAGTATCAAAACCTGATGTTGTAGCTTGATGCTTTAAGAAATGTTTCTACTGCTGATCAGTTAATATCTGTAATTACATTTATGTATAATTACACTGTTGACCCATCTGTTACACTTTAACCCACCCTTAAACCTACCCATACCAACAAATATGTCTCTAACCATACCCATATCCCACCTCAATCGCAGTAAAAGTAATTTGCAAAACAACATGAACACAATAAGTTCACTGTACTTCATTTTTATGTAAGAACATAGTAGTTAAGGTCACCTAATATAAAGTGGGACCATGTCTGGTGACGTATGCTGGACTTCTCCTGTTTTTAGGTAACTTAAATCCCACCTCTTTCTTATAATCGTATACAGGGGTGCATTTTCTGTTCAACAATGTAACTCATTGATTAACTACCATAATATGATCAGCCTTATCTGAATTAACCCATGGAGAGAACCAATGGACAAACCCATTTAAGCCAATAATGTGCCTACATTGGCCCCCACCATGAGATGTTGGCTAGGTTGATGTTAAAAGCTGATGCAACTCAATTTGACAAATGTTTCTTAAATTTTTTCCAGAGACCATGAGCCCAGTGATGGAGTCAGCCAAGGGCTTTGTGCTTGGAGCAGTGGCTGGAGGTACTCTGGGAGCCACGGAGGTACCAGTGAATCAAATTATGCAGGATATCATCTCAGGAGCCCAACTGAAACCCGTTGTGTCTGGCATTAAGAGCCTTGGGGCTCTGGGACTGGGTGCGCTTCTAGGAACTACTGCACTCATCACATCAATGACACTGGTGGTAATGGGGGTCACCGTAGCCGCTTCTGTGGCCTTGTGTCTATTGAGATTGAGGAAGACTGAAGGATGGGTGGCAGCAGGATTGGCCGCGGCTCTCACCATGACTTCAAGTGGTGCAGCACTAGGGGCCGTCATTGAAAATCTGAGCATGAGCTACGGGATGGTCAGCCTGCTCGGGGCTTTGGGGATTTTTACAGTCTTGAAACTATTGATACACTACTTTGTCAAGTATACATGCACGGAACGGAAATTCTGTGAATCAATCACTGATGCTACTAAGAGAGAACAAGCAAGACTACTTGCTTTAGAAGTAGATCAAAGACAGCGGGCTGAATTGGAATTGGAAAAGCGGATTAAGGCCTGTGAGATGAAGAAACCAGAAGAGGATGGTCTGGCTGCTTGGGAGGCACTACGGAGAAAAAGAGAAGAAATCAAGAGACAGCAAAGGAAGGCCGTTGAGTTGGAAATGCAGAAGAGGAATTCCCGACAACGCTTGCTCAAAGCAGTGGCCAAATACATGGAGTTTCTTGCATTTTCTGGCATTCCGATGACTGTGACTACTTTTGTGACCGCTGGCTTTGGCATCTTTGGGTTTGGAGATTACAGATTTGTTTTTGTTATCCTGTTATTTGTGGTGTTATGCATGTCGTTTTGGCTCATGAGTTCTTGGCGTTTGAACTTTTGGATGCTTATGGGATGCATGGGAATGTTTGCCACGTTTGCCATTTCAGTGCTGACTGTTCATGCCGGGCAGGAGGTGGCAGGAATGTCTGTCAAAATGCGCTTGGCAGGACAAGACGTAAGCAAGGAGAATATCAGCATCCGTTTGACTCACGCATCCTCCGTACAGGCAATTTCTGCAGGATTCTTTGTGTCAGAAGTCTGTCAGGTTGGTTTAGGGGCCACAATCGGTGGTCCAGTGGCACGAGAGGCAGGAGGAAAGGTTATTTTGGGGGCGTCTGTAACTGCTGTGGTTGTTTTGTCGATAGTTGAAGTGTCGTCGCAGATGCTGGGAGTTGGTGGTAAGGCGGGGGCTTTGCTGGGGGCGGCTGGTGCTGCTGGTGTGTCCATGGGAGGAGCTGCAGCTGTAGCAGTGAAATCGTCCTCATGGGGAGGAACAATAGGAACCACTGCTAGGATGATCTTTGGCTTATTGGTGTTTAGAAATTGGGACATTGTTAACATAGGGCTTCAGATATGTGTGGCATGTTTGCCATGACAAATCTTTACTGAAATGCTGATGTACAGTAACTCTTGTTAGCACTGCTCTTGTTAGCACTACAGGGGGCTTGGAAAGAATCAGCATCAATACAATTTATATGTTTTCTTCTCTTTCTTTGACATCCATATTCTTACTATATCACACCTTTTCCCTCTGTATTTGGTCTAAAAGTTAATTAAACTGTCCCGTATATTAAATAAATAAATAATAGTTTGTTTTTCTGACCATTATTTCATGTTTTACAGAGTTAACATTTTTTTTTCTTTTTACAGGCAAACCTTATGTTAGATGTTTAGTTTTGTTTTCAGAGAATATACTATATATTTGTGTAATTTTACGTTTTAAAATAAATTAGTGTAGAAATAAAGGAAAGGTAACAACTTTACTCAACATAATTCTATAAATCAAGATAAAACAAATGAACAATAAGGTATTTTGGTGGCAGCTGTCAAATATTAAAATGAATTTGTCCAGTGAGAAAAAGAGTGAGAACGACTTTGTGTATGTAAATAACAATATGCAGTTATTTTGGTCAATATTGTAAAACAAACCCTAGATGCATATGTGTCTGTGCTTATTTACATTTACATTTATGCATTTTGCAGACGTTTTTATCCAAAGCAACTTACAGTGCATGCAGGCTATACATTTTTTTTTATCAGTATGACCTTATTATGACAGTATAACCTTATTGACCTAATTATGTGCTACTTTCTATTTTCTAATTTCCTCTTACCTTTTAAAGGGTTGATCCAATCAATAGATGCAATGTTTGCTTTTTAAGTCATTTGTACTTTTTATTAAATTACTTTTATTTCACTTGGTCTGCTTTGTTATTTTGATATGTTGGTTTGTATAAAACTATTTTATTGTATGTTTGCACATGACCACACTCGTCACACAGGTATATAATACCATATGTAGAAGAAAGAGGCTGTTTATTTGTCTACAGTTTCTGAAACATTGGAACAGAAAAAAAAGAATATAAATGACATGTTAACATAAATGACTTTTCTGGCAAAATACTATATTACTATATTAATTATATATATATATATATATATATATATACACAGCCTGAAGTTGTGTTTGACCATTTCAAAATATGAACTGGCCACTAGAGGGTGGTAAGCACCGTGTTAATCTGTCTTCAGTCATTCTAGTTAAAGATCAAACAGCACACGTCTGTCATTCCAACTGCTCATATTGTGACCTTTTACGACATCTAGAGCATCGCTCTTCATGGATACAGTAGAAATGTACAACTTCACAGAAATACACAGAGCACACTGACAATTTTCAATCAGGTATTGATAAAGAAACGGCAAGTAACAGATTGATTTAAACTGAGAATTTAATTTTTTTTGTATTCATAATACTGAAAATACACGCACACACACACAAACACACACACACGCATGTTGGTTTTTATGGTTTACGGGGACTTTCCATAGGCGTAATGGTTTTTATACTGTACAAACTGTATGTGCTATTGCCCTACACCTACCCTACACCTAAACTTAGCCCTCACAGGAGACGGTGCATTTCTACTTTCCCCCCAAAAAACTCACTCTGTATGATTTATAAGCGTTTTAAATTATGGGGACTGAAAATGTCCTCATAAATCACCTTCTCCTTGTAATACCTATGTCATACCCATGTCACTATACAAATTTGTGTCCTCATAAACCACATAAACACACACACACACACACACACACACACACACACACACACACACACACACACACACACACACACACACGCCTGTAGTAATTTAGCACAATTGATCACATTCATGAAAGTTTCATAAACAGGCATATCTATTCAAATTCAGAGTAATCTGCACTTAAAATGGACCTTTCCCAAAGTTTCCATTCACAAATGCTTTGTAAACCGTAGCTTTTATAGTTAAACGTGTGTGTAAATTAATAAATCGGAGTGTCTATTTACAGTAAGTATAAATAGCCTGCCTTGTACGCAAAGGCTATTTACAGTAACCCCACCCACCAATGTGTGATTGGGGTAGTCAACACTAAAACAACACACTCATTCAGCATCAGTTTCAGTGGCGTACAATAGATGTTAAGGTGAGCTTTTTGATGCGATCGACCCGAGCTCGAATTCACCTTTTGCCAAACTTTTTTCTCCATTTTCAAATCTCATATCACATCGGAAAGGCATTTAATTTCAATAAAAAACACGTAAATAATAAAAAAGTTGAAAATAAAATAATCGGGTAGGGTAGGGAGGGCTTTATTGTCCCAATAAGGTGACATCTATTTAATAGTTTGAATTAAAACTATAATTTACATTATTATTGTGTACTGTTTTATAATGTACTACAATACTGAGGTGCAGATAATTGCCACTATTTGCAATAAGTAGTACAAATAGCAGAAAATCTTGTTATTTTAACAAAGATTAAATAGAATCTACAGCTATTTCCACTTAGTGTAAATAGCATCTATAAGCACGTGCAATCGCAATTAGCATAATCCCCGCCCACTGATTACAACAAATGATATCTGCAGGAATGCTGTCTGAGATTCTCAAGACTCAATTCTCAGGTTTGGCTCCAGTATGTTGGATAAAGTGCAGAATAAATTGATTTTCCCAGCAGATGCTTCACTGCGGGATCTTTCATGTGGTCTTTTCCCCTGGTTTTAAGGCAAGGAGGAACAAAGAAGAGGACTGGCATGTGTTATTGATGTTATTGGCTTTTATAACCCAGCAAGACAAAGTTGAGAGGAAAGGGCCCATGGTTACATTGTAAGTGATTTGTTAGAAAAGTATTTGCGTTGGCCGCAGTACAAACGCATCACATGATGAAAGGCTTATGTTAATAATACGTAATGTATTACAACAGTGGTATTGGACATTCTTTTACAGCTCTTTCCCCAAAGCACAACATCTCTGACTCTGTTAACACTAGTGAAGAAGTGAAGCATGTCATAAAGAAGGAGCCGCTCCCCAGCTCAGGTCCAAAGGCTGAACATCAGCACACATCTGCCCGTGCACCTATTCCCGTGCACACAGAAGATTTACGTTATCTTTATTAGAAAGTCAAACTTTATTTTAAGGACCAGTACTTACTATTAACTGATGATTAACTATGATTTTTGCCTCAATAAACCCCTAATTTGCTGCTTATTAATTTAGCTGTTACGTTTTGCTATGGTATTTTCAGGTTAAGGGATCTAGAATTTGGTCGTGCAGAATAATGCAATAATATGTGCTTAATAAGAACTAATAAACAGACAATATGTTAGTAAGATGCATGTTAGTTAGTAGTGAGAATTAGTCCTTAAAATAAAGTGCTACAGCAAGAGTATTACCTTTTTAATTAAATGGATAGTTCCTCAAATGAAACTTCAGTTTTCATTTACTCAGCTTCAAGTGGTTCCAAACTCCTTTTGAACACAAATTAAGATGTTTTGAAGAACGTTGTTAACGAAACAGTACACTTCAGTTTAGGGACCAATTCAAACTTATTTATTAGCATGCATAGTACCAGCATTTATTAGTATTTATAAAGCAGATTATTATGCATGACCATATAGCCCATACCTAAACCTAACAACTACCGTACTAACTATTAATTAGAAGCAAATTAAAAGCTTAACGAGGCAAAAGATCAAATTAAAAGCTAGTATGAAAAAACAAACAAATCAGTGTGGACCAGGAACTGTTTGACTGTCCACATTCTTCAAAATATCTTCCTTTGTGGTCAGTAGAAGGAAGAGAGTGAGTAAACGATGACAGCATTTTTCATTTTGGGGTGAATTAAACATGGGCCAACTGGATCACTTGAAACACTTCACCTAAAGACATTTTCAATGGAATGGAAGCGTTGATATATTTTATGATATTCATTTATATCAATGAAAATCACTGACAAATAAACCAAAAGAATCACAATCTCAAAGCACTGAATATGGAAATTAAAACGTAAATATAATCCAATAAACTGTAGAAGATGACTCAAAACCAGAACCCTTCAAGTGCAACATGTTCCTGGATCAACATCTTTGTTGACCCTGGAACAACATTGTTATTAACCATACATATTTGAAGAACAAGTTTATAATTGTTGTGAAGTAGTAGGCTTACAATCAGTGTTTGGTGCTTGTACATCAGTAATTCATCTATAATTTCCTCTGATTTTAGGGATTACTCGTGGATAAGGTTAGGTTTAGGTGTAGGGAAATGGTCAAGATACATTTTTTTGATTAAAATGTTGTTGAAGACATCTAACTCAAGCAAACTCAGGACATGCAGAAGATAACACTGCTGTCAATGGCTCAGTGTGTTTATCAGCGTGATCTGGCCGCGTGATATGCTTTGTCTTTGTCAATGGGAACTGACGTTAGTGGAATAAAGGACTTGATTGTCATTGTGCAAAGCCCACATGAACTTGGCAATGAATCTCGCTTGGAAAACTCATTGAGGCATCTGACTTTGATGATGCATTGTAGGTTAGAGCGCCATCAACAGCATGAATTATTCATTTGGCATGACTAATATGTCTGGATAGAGGCACGAGATACATAGAAGCTTGCCATACAAAATACCAGAAAAGCACATCAGCATGATTGTGTCATAAAAGACATGGTAACACTTTATTGTGATAGTCCACTTTAGACATTCTACTAACAGTAAGTAACTTTGTCTTGTCTTCTATTCACTTTATTTTGATGCGTCTACACACAAGATCCAACATACTGAGTATGAGAAACTTTGCAAGTATATGTCAACTTATTCTACTAACCCTAAACCTAACCTAGCAGTCTACTCTGAGAGTTAGTAGACATGTAGTTGCAAATTAATGAGAATTAGTTGACATGTAGTAACAAAGTTACTTATAGTTATAGTAGAATGTGGACATGGAATTATTTACATCTTATTGCTGTTGTGTTTTAGGGAAAACTTCATGCGTAACATATCCCTAACTAACAGATGTCATAAGACTACACTGAGAGAAAGTGCATTTTTATATTGGTATAATCAATGCTGATATCAGGTCGACTGACATTAGAGGGTGGTAGACAAAAATTAACATTGAATTGAATGGGTGCCGTCAGAATGAGAGTCCAAACAGTTGATAAAAACATCACAATAATCCACAAATAATCCACACCACACCAATCCATCAGTTAATATATTGTGAAGCCAAAAGCTGTGTTTTAAAAAAACAAATTCATTATTAAGACATTTTTAACTTTAACCTGTTGCTTCCAGCTAAATATCATGAGATAAATATGCACAGAGCAAGTTTATATACACAGATCACTATTTATAAGTGAAAACAGTCCAAAGCCGCTCTAAATGAATATGTTCGTGGCTTTTGATGTGAGAGACAACAGAAGATCAACTTTTTTACTGGAGGAAGCGTTATTATGGATTATGGACTCATATTTTAGCTAGAAGCAATGGTTTGGAGTTAAAACGTCTTAATAATATATTTATTTTGATACAAACACACAGTTTTTCAGTTCTCAAGACATTACCTGATGGACTGGAGTGGTGTGGATTATTGTGATGTTTTTATCAGCTGTTTTGACTCTCATTCTGACGGCACCCATTCACTGCAGAGCATTCATTGATGAACAAGTGATTGAATGCTACATTTCTCCAAATCTGATGAAGAAACCAACTCATCCACATCTTGGAGGGCCTTTTCAGTACATTTTTATTTTTGGGTGAACTATTCCTTTAAGATGTCAATAGCACAGTGTTCCCTTCTATTAAGGACATTTTTTGTTTTTTACAAGCGCTCACTCAACCCAAAACCAGACCCTTTACAATGAATCTACTGATGCAAATCCATGCAGCAAACTTGACCGGTGGCACGTAAGCAATTATCTGACTCAACGTGTCTATTATGTAAGCAGTTACTTACTACAATGCATTATTATGCCTGATCATAGACAAACGGATTGTTTTCATTGAAATGTATCTTGATTGCATTTTTAATAAATGTATAAAATGTATCACTTTTCCAGCTGCTTTGAATAAAATCTGTAATGTTTAGGTTTCTTATTCCTGTATGAATGACTTTTCTCTTTGCAGTGCTGTAGTTTCTTTCCGGCTGAGTCCAAGCCTCTACATGAGCAGCCGCACGTTTGCAATGGCTTAATTCTGGGCTGGCGGAGAGCCAGGCTGTCAGCTGCCAGTGATGGGGGGGGTGAAAGTTAATGCCACGCAAGGCTTCATTGGGGGCGCTATGAAAAGAGAAGAATATTCGCAAGATAACACAGAACATGCCTGGATTTTTACACAGGTTTACTCACAGCACAAAGTGCACTCCTTGATAAGGGCTTAATGGAAGTTTATTATGAGTCTGTGTCCTCGTGAAATCATCAGTGTGGACTGTAGCCTGATACACATGAGCAATCTGTTCCTTTAAAGGTTAAAGAGTTTTTTGTTGATGATGCTTGATCTGGTGATTTGCAGCACTGGTGATGATTGGTATCAGTAGCGTCATTCAGAAGAGTGTTTGTATTAGTAGACAGCTCGCTCAAGGTGTCTGATTACTCAGGCAGGGCTTGTTTCAATACGTGATCAGATATTAGTGGAAGGAAATGTTGCATTCACTTGTTCAAAAAAAAGCAGTGACTCAAGCCTCTTTGTAAAGAATAACGGTTTACTAAACTAAACTAAGCTAAGCCATTAAATAAATAAATGAACACAAATGATTTGATTTCAGTTAGTTGGCAAGGCATAATTTCATTTAAATAAACGAAATAAACTAAAACTAAAGCTTTGTCCAATAAATAAATAAATATAGAATAAAAATGACGGAAAATCACAACAAAATAAACTAAACTAAATAAAATTATAATAAAACATAAAAAAGAAAATGCATTCTAAATATGAACAAAAACTATGAACTCTGAAAGCATAATTAAATTATGGACATTACTTATATTACATTACCCTCACTTTCATTCTCTTTAACAAACAATATTACATTATATTATGTTTATCAGATGGTTTGAACCACATAGTGCCGGCCGATATAATAATTTTCTTCAAGCTCTTTGATCCAGGACGCGTGATTTCTTGTGTGGCATCACAATAATTTCTCCCAAATCACTTTAAGCCTGTGATGTTTAAGTAATTTATATGCTCTAAAAATTAATTGGGCAGTTCATCATATAAAGAAATTACTATGATGACCTTATTTTTGACAACAGCATGAGAAAATGATGCATTGCTACATTCAGGTTTCATTTGCTGTTGTCATTTGATGTCAGCATTAACACAATGTTTTGTAATGTTAAGAGTCTCATCTAAAATAATTTACCTATCGGTAAGCCCCTCCCCTTGAACGCAGACTAGCCAATGGCAGTCGAGTATCAGATGCACGGGGAGCGGAACTCGGACATCTTTAGGTTTCAGCACCATTGAGAAACATTGGAGGATCTGAAGCTCACATCGGTTTTATGGGGTTTATGCTTCAAACACGGAAAAACGATGTGTCTGGGGTACTTGTAACACTGATTCCAGGTATCATGGGCAAAGGATGCTGGATGGGCTGGCAGCCATGTCACCCTGCAGCACAAGACCGGTTCCCACTGAAGCTAAGCAGGGCTGAGCTGGTCAGTACCTGGATGGGAGACTCCTGGGAAAACTATAGGTTGCTGCTGGAAGAGGTGTTAGTGAGACCAGCGGGGGGTGCTCACCCTGTGATCTGTGTGGTTCCTAACGCCCCAGTATAGTGAAGGGTATATTGTAAAAAGCACCGTCCTTTGGATGAGACGTTGAAACGAGGTCCTGACTCTTTGTGGTCATTAAAAATCCCAGGATGTAATAAATTTATTTTATTACATTTCCTGAATCGAAACAAAACCGAGCAAAATGTCCCTAAGTATTCATTATTCATAATTATTCATTATTCATTATTCATATTCATAATTTTCTGGTTGTTATACACTCATTAAGTCACAATTTTCATCTGCTCAAGCAGAATGTGAATGTTATATTGTGCTTTAGTAAGGTATCTCTTGCTAAAACTAGCTAACGGTAAAGTTATTGAGTCCATGATAACGTACAAACCTAATAGCAGACTGTTCTCGTGTTGTGTACAGTGTAGGTCAAAAACACATAAAATAAGGTCTACATTTCAGTGCCTCTCCATATTAAACTGGTTCAATGTACATTCATTTAATTGCACCCTGTGATACATGAACAGTGTTGACCCTGCATGTCTTCATCCGCGATTGTGATGACCGACCGTTATATGAGACTTCTCCTGCTTGCATTGTGATCTGTAAACACTTACTTCAAGTTACCCACCCATTCCCATTCTACATTCCCATTTGGTGGCCTTCTGTGTCCAAAACTGTGCAAAAACATTTTGGGACAAGGTTTTCACACTGCAGCTGTCAATGTAAGACAGTGAGCAACTCCGTTTGTTTGTCTGAGGGAGCAACAGTAACTAAGGGCTTACCGATAGCTCAGTTAGGTTGTTAGTGTTGTTGTGCTGTGCATGCTGAATGGTGATGTCTCTGCATGCCAACACTAAAACTGTTGAGGTCATTTGGCATGATATCACAGTTTTATATCACAGAAACGATCGTCAAACATGACCGCGTTTGCAGCACACGCTTCTTATCAGAAAAGGTGCAATAAAGTATTATCTTTTGTTGTAATGGGCAAGTCTGAAGAGTTCTTGCATCTCAGGACTATGCTGTGTATGAAATAATGTCTGCGTGCATGTGTGTAAAACAACAAACTGACGATTTATATATAATTACTTGTAATTGTATATACAGTGTTGTGATTAATTGTGGCTGAAATAATAATGTAGCTGTAAAAATAGTTGCCAGCTGAAATCGAAATGTATTTGCATCTTCATCATGACTAGATAGACACGGTGAGTTTATCTTTACATGTTACTCGTGATCCACCTCATAGTAACAGTCCTGTCAGATCGTCCATCCTTTGAGTGAGAGTGTAACGTTACAGGTCAGCCGATCTGGATTCGTCCGTTAAAGTTAAGCTTTTTGACTTGTTTCCGTGTTGTTGTTGCTCAGTAATGTTGTCTGGGGGTTTGGTAAAAGGACGGAGGGCGATGTTCGGGATGGTGACTGAAGGCGCTGAGTAGTTCTGACATCACATTTTTACAGAAGTCTCAAGCGCTCGTGAAAAAGCACAGCTACTTTATGCAGGCTGTGTGAGCTTTAGTGTGGACTGACTGTTTTGAAACTTAAATGGTAGTTACATATCCCATAAACCTCTGTTATCATGAAAAAGTCAGGGAATTTCAGTTTTGACAATATGGGGCCTTTAAAATAAAGTTAAATAAAATATGTCCCTTTATTAGACTGTACAAACATTAAATACATTGTACTTGTATCTTGAACGAGTGTTTTTGTTGAATCGGGCAGCTTTTAGCAAGATGTTTTCATTCAGGATGTGTCCAGAAGTTCTAGCTTGCCAAACTGTATTTAACCTTCACCTGGAGTTCCCTTTTGATAAGGTTCACATTGGTTAAATTGTTTGGTTTACGTAGTTGCCATTAACAGAGAATAAAAAACTCTCTATTAACAAATTGGTTGGTTATTTATATATAAGCCTTTAAATATATACACTCACTGGCCACTTTATTAGGTATACCTTGCTAGTACCAGTTTGGACCCACTTTTGCCTTCAGAACTGCATTAATTCTTCGTGGCATGGATTCAACAAGGTGTTGGAAACATTACTCAGAAATTTTGGTTCATATTGTCATGAAAGCATCACGCAGTTGCTGCAGATTTGTCGGCTGCACATCCATGATGTGAATCTCTCGTTCCACCACATCCCAAAGGTGCTCTATTGGATTGAGATCTGGTGACTGCGGAGGCCATTTGAGTAAAGTGAACTCATTGTCATGTTCAAGAAACCAGTCTGAGATGATTTGAGCTTTGTGACATGGTACATTATCCTGCTGGAAGTAGCCACCAGAAGATGGGTACACTGTAGTAATAAAGGGATGGACATGGTCATCAACAATATTCAGGTAGGCTATGGCATTTAAACTATGCTCAATTGGTACTAAGGGGCCCAAAGTGTGCCAAGAAAATATCCCCCACACCATTACACCACCACCACCAGCCTGAACCATTGAGACAAGGCAGCATCTGACCCTACCATCTGAATGTCGCAGCAGAAATCAAGACTCATCAGTTCAGGCAAAGTTTTTCTTCTATTGTGCAATTTTGGTGAGCCTGTGTGAATTGTATCCTCCGTTTCCTGTTCTTATCTGACAGGAGCGGCACCCGGTGTGGTCTTCTGCTGCTGGAGCCCATCTGCTTCAGGGTTCGACGTGTTGTGCGTTCAGAGATGGTATTCTCAGAAATTATATCTGTGAGGAATTTCCAGTCAGGATTTAGACCATCTCATAGTACTGAGACTGCTCTCATTAGAGTGACAAATGACCTGCTCTTATCATCTGATCGTGGTTGTTTCACTCTATTAGTGCTCCTGGATCTTAGCGCTGCGTTCGACACTATCTATCACAACATTCTTTTGAATAGACTTGAAAACTTTGTTGGCATTAGAGGAAGTGCATTAGCATGGTTCAAATCATACTTATCTGACCGCCATCAATTCGTAGCAGTGAATGAAGAGGTATCATATTGATCACAAGTGCAGTATGGAGTACCTCAAGGCTCAGTACTAGGGCAGTTACTTTTCACGCTTTACATGTTACCCTTGAGAAATATCATCAGGAAACATGGGGTTAGCTTTCACTGTTATGCTGATGATACTCAGCTCTATATTTCTTCACAGCCCGGTGAAACACACCAAATTGAGAAACTTATGG
Source organism: Oxygymnocypris stewartii (assembly GCA_003573665.1). Taxonomy (NCBI): domain Eukaryota; kingdom Metazoa; phylum Chordata; class Actinopteri; order Cypriniformes; family Cyprinidae; genus Oxygymnocypris; species Oxygymnocypris stewartii. The sequence goes on along the minus strand of QVTF01024496.1, from coordinate 352,354 downwards.
AATGCATAGTCGATATAAAAACTGGATGACGAATAATTTCTTACTACTAAATTCTTAATTATCGGACCTAAAAACCACAAATGTAATAACCTAGAACACTGTCTAACACTTGATGGCTGTTCTCTCGATTCTTCATCATCATTCAGGAACCTAGGTGTGTTTGATAGCAATCTCTCCTTTGACAGCCACGTTTCTAGCATTTGTAAAACTGAATTTTTTCATCTTAAAAATATATCTTAACTGAGACCTATGCTCTCAATGTCAAATGCAGAAATGTTAATTCATGCGTTTATGACCTCAAGGTTAGATTATTGTAATGTTTTATTAGTTGGTTGTTCTGCATGCTTAATAAACAAACTACAGATGGTCCAAAATGCAGCAGCTAGAGTTCTTACTATAACCAGGAAGTATGACCACATTAGCCCGGTTCTGTCAACACTGCACTGGCTCCCTATTAAACATCGTATAGATTTTAAAATCTTGTTAATTACTTATAAAGCCCTGAATGGCTTAGCTCCTCAGTACTTGAGTGAGCTCTTATCGCATTATAGTCCTCCACAACCTCTACGATCTCAAAACTCTGGCCATTTGATAATACCTAGAATATCAAAATCAACTCCCGGCGGCAGATCCTTTTTCTATTTAGCGCCCAAACTCTGGAACAATCTACCAAACACTGTTCGATAGGCAGACACACTCTGTCAGTTTAAATCTAGATTAAAGACCCATCTCTTTAACCTGGCGTACACTTAACACACTAATACGCTTCTAATATTCAAATACGTTAAATGATTGTTAGGCTGCATTAATTAGGTCAACCGGAACCGTGAACACTTCCCATAAAACACGATGTACTCGTTACATCGTAAGAAGATTGACATCTACGCTAATATTAGTCTTTTTCTTTCTTATTCCGAGGTCACCGTAGCCACCCGATCCGGTCCTTATCCAGCTCAGATGATCACTGCAGTCACCAGATCCAGTCCGTATCCAGATCAGATGATCACTGCAGTCACCAGATCCAGTCCGTATCCAGATCAGATGATCACTGCAGTCACCAGATCCAGTCCGTATCCAGATCAGATGATCACTGCAGTCACCAGATCCAGTCCGTATCCAGATCAGATGATCACTGCAGTCACCAGATCCAGTCCGTATCCAGATCAGATGATCACTGCAGTCACCAGATCCAGTCCGTATCCAGATCAGATGATCACTGCAGTCACCAGATCCAGTCCGTATCCAGATCAGATGATCACTGCAGTCACCAGATCCAGTCCGTATCCAGATCAGATGATCACTGCAGTCACCAGATCCAGTCCGTATCCAGATCAGATGATCACTGCAGTCACCAGATCCAGTCCTTATCCAGATCAGATGATCACTGCAGTCAGCAGATCCTTATCCAGATCAGATGGTGGATCAGCACCTAGAGACGACCTCTACAGCCCTGAACATCAGCGGAGACCAGGGCACCAAGATGAGCCCCAGAGACAGATCTCCAGTGAGGACTTCGTCACCTAGACAGACATTGGGATAGGACCACTGGAACCAGTGGAGCCCTTACAATGTGACTTTGCTGCCGTTAGAACAAACTACTGGTTTGTCTGGCCAGAGGTGGACTGGCCCCCCGACTGAGCCTGGTTTCTCCCAAGGTTTTTTTCTCTGTCCTGTCACCGATGGAGTTTTGGTTCCTTGCCGTTGTCGCCTCTGGCTTGCTTAGTTGGTGACACTTCATTTCCAGCGATATCACCGACTTGATTGCACAGATACTATTTAAACTGAACTGAGCTGGACAATGACATCACTGAATTCAATAATGAAATTAACTCAATTTTTAACAAAACAAAACTGTTAAAAGCGCTATATAAATAAAGGTGACTTGACTTGACTTGACTATTCTGCATACCTTGGTTGTAACGAGTGGTTATTTGAGTTACTGTTGCCTCTCTGTTATCTCTAACCAGTCTGTCCATTCTCCTCTGACATCAACAAGGCATTTTAATCCACACAACTGCCGCTCACTGGATATTTGATCTTTTTCAGACCATTCTCTGTAAATACTAGAGATGGTTGTGAGTGAAAATCCCAGTAGATCAGCAGTTTCTGAAATACTCAGACCAGTCCGTCTGCACCATCAACCATTCCACGTTCAGTCTCTTAAATCCCATTTCTTCCCCGTTCTGATGCTCGGTTTGAACTTCAGCAAGTCGTCTTCACCACATCTAGATGCCTAAAAGCATTGAGTTGCTGCCATGTGACTGGCTGATTAGCAATTTGTGTTACCAAGCAATTGAACAGGCCTACACAATAAAGTGGCCGGTGAGTGTATATATGTATATATATGGGGCTATTTACACCTGGTCACTTCATGTGTTTTTTCTGATCGGATAGCTATCCAATACAACAATACAAATACAAATTAAGCTCGGATGAGCTTTATTTGTCACATACACAATTATACAGAGTATAATGAGGAGTGAAATGTGTTCTCTGCATTTAACCCATCCAAGTGTATACACTTGGAGCAGTGGGCAGCCGACTGTGCAGCGCCCGGGGAGCAGTCGTGGACTTTCTGTCGGAGCCGGGATTCGAACCCACAACCTTGGGTTTACCTCAAGTCTCAAGTCCAACGCTCTATCCATTAGGCCAACGACTGCCCTGAAAAGACCAGGTGTAAATGCCCTCCGAAACACATTCGAGACGGATATAAATCCGATCGCTCAAACCACTTCAGGAGGTGGTCTGGCCACATTCCAGACGAAACTGGACAAGTGTAAATGGATCTGGTTTTTGAAACCACATATGCTAATTTTACTCCTTCCAAAAATATTAAAATAATAGACGTTTTATAGGCTATATGGAATGTTATAGTCAAATACGACAGCGCTAATGCAACAAGCGTCACCATGGATGAGTAGCTGTATCTCTTCAGCAAGCCAATGCACAAACTGCCACGAATGAATCTGAAAGTAAGTCACGGACGGTCAACACACAATCATCTTCTTTAAAAGTAGTGAGACCAACCTATCTTTCCAGTGCTAATGCTGCTCCTGTTGCGGTCTCTGATATATAAATGAGCTGATAATTAATAAAATTCTGCACATATCTATTGCTTTCATTGACGTGAACACTGTTAAATGTGCATATGGTGCATGTATTGAAAAACGGATTTATATCCGTTTTGCAAAGACACATTTTTGTGGCCAAGTGTAAATGGAAACGTTTTAACAAATCAGATAGATATCCGATCAGAGAAAACGCATGAAGTGACCAGGCGTAAACAGCTCTTAATGTCCCAAAAGTTTGGGACTATCGCAAAATGCAGCATGCACAGGTGAGGGTTTGTATTTTATGTTTTGCTTCAGACCTTTTGTTCATGAAATGGACTGAAACTATATAATATATACTATAAGTAAAACATTTGTCTAACTCCAGCAATTGTTTGCAATAATTTAACATAGAACCAGTGAATGAAATCAGTTATTTTTTTCGGTAAGGTTATCAGACAAGATGGAAATTCCAATCTTGATTAGATTCTTATTTCACAATTGATAAAGAGATTGGACTGGATGTAACGGCACATGACAGGTGGTTTAAAGTTCAGTCATTGGTTGCAGCAGAGTTATGGCCATGAGATTGTTCCCACTGTGCCACTTTTCAGCTGGGGAAATACTGGCGAGGTCAGCGGCTGAATCTCATCTGGACCGTATCTCTTTTCTTTCAGCACCTCCTCCTCCCTAACACATTCCTGCCAGGCTCCTGAGATAACAGCAGCTGTGCAAGGTTAATATTTAAAACAAGAGGATATGAGCTGAAGGTCTGTTATGAATATTATGGCTAAGGAGGTCACTAACTGATTCTGTCCTCCATGACCTCTGTATAAATCAAGCACACGCCACAGGACTGATGTCATCACATTTGCTCAGAACTCACAGCTTTTTGTTTTCTGTCAAATTGGTGTATATTAGTTACACAGTTCTCACACAGACTCACATGGTCTGCAAAGAAAGAGTTGACTCTTAACAACACATTAACAAACAAACCTGAATCAGACTTACTGTAACTTACTGCAACAACTAACTGGAAGAAAGATAATGACTGACAACAAATTGCGTTATCAGTTAAGACCTTTGTGCACCACTGTAAATTCGAAAATATAAATATAGATAATGTAAATATATTTTCTTACATTTTACTGGTCTTATTCCTAAAAATAATTACATAAAACAGTGTAAGTAATCATATATTTAAATGATTACCTAGTTAAATGGGTTATTGGGTGTATTGTACCTCTTGAACCACTTAGTTTGTGGTTTGGAAGTTGCTTTCAAACTGTTATAATCAATTTAATTAATAATAATACAACTTTTTTTGCACACATAGGCTTCAGTTTAGGCCTATAAATTGTTTTAAGGAGTTGATTGAAAAAAATGCTAACAAGTTGATTGAACTTTATATAATTATAGATTAAATTATAGATTAAGAAAAAAGCATGTAAATTATGCACCTTACTCAAAACAATTGAGTAAAACAGAAAGTACTGTTAATGTTTAGTGTGCTTCATTAATTTGTGTCAAAATAATTTCAGGGAAAACACTGCACCATTTCAAGAGCACTCCCTCCCTATACAGTGTGGAGGGGAAAGACATTGTCAAGTACCGCAAGAAATCTGACTACAAAATGCTTTTGAGTAAATTATCAAGTTTAGGATTTAGGATCCAGCCTAGTTAGACCTTAATTAGACACCATACTATATTTAACACACATAGACACGGTGTTTAAAGGTCCAACATTATACAATTTTCACAACTTTCAAAACTGTTTAATGGAGTTTTTGTCTACTGAAAGCCTTTTTTCAGCTGAACAATCATGTTAAACAACAGTACATTTGACTGTACGCACTTTACTTTAGTTTTTCACAGCTTCATTTAATTCCTGTTGAAAATTAAACATGACACTACCCTGACCGAGGTCTAAAGACTAATGTTGAGTGAGTTGTGGTCACAGCATGTGCAGACAGCACTGTAGAGTGATGGACAAACACAGTTATGATGATGACAGCTGTGACAGACATCGCTCGACTGACACTTTCACTGTCATGAGGAGAAAATGCTGTAACCCACATGCTTAAAGGTCCCATGAAATCAAAATTGAATTTTTGTGGGTGTTAATATCAATATGTTATTCCTAAGGTTATCTGTATGCCAGTGTGCTTCAAAACAGTGACACAATTCGCATTTAGAAGATATAAGCATTCAAGATGTTAATTTTAACCAGTTTAACCGTTAACCGACCGATAAGAATTTTGACCGATTAATACAATTAGTTAAACGGTTTAAACTCACTTATTTTCTTAAAATATTTAAAAATATTTTTTCACAATAGAGTCAATGTGATTGTCCGACTTCAGGTCCTAAAAGATGGTGGTTTCCAAGAGTCTGTATGACTCCACTGCAGCCACAGTGCTGTCCATGATGGTGAGTGGAGGGTGTGCAGGGGGGTTCCTCCTGAAGTCCACTATCATCTCCACAGTTTTGAGTTTTTTGATTTCATTTTTTTTTTTTTAAATATGGCCAATATCAGATTTCCAGTGTGAACAGATCACGGTTCTGAACTTTTTGCATGCGCAAAAGAACAATATGAACATGGTTTCCAGATTTTCACAACAAAATCTGACCAATTGTTTCACAAAACTAGCCCAATCGTGTTCAGGGGTGTAAATATTGCGTAAGTGGGGTCGAGTCAACCCATGAAGTTGAAAAACATCCAGCGGCAACAGAAGAAAAAGTAGCCCAATTCCACGAGTAAAATGTGTATTTGGCATCACTTGCACAGTACGCCGTCATACGGAAGTAAACACGGGGGATATAAAGTAAGCGATTGTGTGTTTATTTATAGTAGTGATGGAAAGTTCAGATCATTTTACTGACTCTGAGCTTTGAGTCTCGTTCAACAAAATGAACAAATATTTTTTGGAGTCATTTCGTTCATTTTAGCAAAATGTAATAAAAATGTTACGGGTTACTTCCCTAACACATCTACTACTTATGCAAACGTTACGACAAACAATACAAAACTACGATGTATAAGAAACAGAAAAAAATTATTCATTGTTTACCTGGGTCTTTAGTCTATGATTAGCTCTCCTCACCTCTTATCTGACAATTCTTCAGGTTTGAGTCGTTCCTTCATCACGTGACAGTCTCATAAACTTAACCAATGCAGTCAGAGCCAGAAAGAGAATTGATTAGTTCATCTCTTGAGTCTTTCGTTCTTTTGTCATAAACTAAAGAGTTGTTTTTTATTCATTGTTATTAAGTCTTTTGCCCCTAGACTGCATATGTTTAGCTCATGGGACTGTGACGTGATGAACGAATGACTCGAAAAACCAGAAGACTCGAAACAGGTGAACTAATTAAGTGCAGAACCTGTAGAATGTTGCGCATGCGCGACTAAACAAATCACTCCACGAGATAACTCGTTATTCCAGAGTCACTTTAAATATTCGTTCAAAATGAACGTATCATTAAAGAACGACCCATCACTGATTTATAGTGTGACCGGCTGCAGAAGCCAGCGAAAGGTAATCGGTGGAAGAGTGATATGTGTCAGAATTCATATGTATTACAGTGACAACTCTACAAGCAAAACATGAGGTCTCATGTCATTAAATGTTCAAAACTCTGCTTTCTTCTGTAACTTTTATGATATGAGACCTCATGTTTTGCTGTCACTGTAATATATATGAATTCTGACACACATCACACTTCCACTGATTACCTTTCACTACTGTCTTGATAACTTTGTGTATGTAAAATCTTTAAAGTGTCTTCTGTCAGCGCGGATTTTATGACGAATGTTGATCTAGTTAGTGACGTAAAAGCAGCATGAAATCCGATATGACCGTTCATAATGCGGTCAAATTGCAAAACATCTGACTTGGATTGGATTTAATACCACATATGTAAGTGGCACAAATCGTAATAGAAAAGATCAGATTCCATGCGGTTTGTGCTGCTCACACTGTCATGACAAAACCGATCTGAATCACATGTGGGCAAAAAATAAATCTGATTTGGGCCACATTTGCCTGCCTGAGTGTCACAGTATATACACCTGTAAGCTTTTGGACAGGTTATACGATTTGCTTTATGTGATGTTCACAATCTGATTCAATCATCCAGATTCCATTCTGTTCAAATGGTCATCACCAAATATCAGAAAAAAACATCAGTGGGATATTAGGACAATATACATTTGGTGATGCTTGTTTTGATAAATATTGCTCCCTAGTTATTAAAGTTCATCATCGATATTTTTTTTTTTTTGGTAAGGACATCATAAAGCTTTTTTGGGAGAAGTTTACAGTCACTTCACGTATCGTGGAAAACCAAAAATGAAAATTTGCTGTTAATGTATTCACCCTCAGGCCATAAGATGCAGATGACTCTTTTCCTTTAGCAGAAGATTAAAGTAAATTTTTAGCTGAAACCATGATTCTTAAAATGCAAGTCAACAGCTACCGTCCCGTGAGAGTAAAAAAAAACCCATCATATCAGGCAACACAAAATGAATTCACGGCCATGGCTCCTGACGATATATTGAGATCTTATGAAGTGAAACAATCAGTGTGCGCAAGAAACTGAACATTATTTACAACATTATTATCTGTAATCTAGAGCCTCAGATAAAGTGTCTGATTCTTTTCTGTTAACTTCTATTGAACAGTTCTTTTCGATTAACTGACTCACCAGTTTGTTTATATAATGCAGTGATGTAACATATGAACAATTATATCATTAAAGCACCCAATAATGATGTGAATCAAGGATGTTTTACGTGTCTAAAGCATAATGAATAAACTAGATCATGCAAATAATGCACATATATCAGCAGCTCTTTGGTCTTCGGTCCGAGTCGAACTGTTTCAGTTCAACTAGTTCACTAAAAAGAAACGGTTCTGAAGAATGATTCGTTCAGGATCCAGACATCACTCCAGACCGTTTGCCTGATGCTATGGATTACAGGAAATCATTTTGTAAATAATGGTCAGTTCCCTTTTTTTTATTACTTTTAATGACGACATTTTATGAATCACCTATGATCATGCTTTCTTTTTCATCTTATTTACTGTTATACTGAAGAAAAAGTCACCTACATTCCTGAAGTTGAGCTTGGACAGTTATCCAGAACGCATTACCAATGCATTACCAAATACCCACTTCACCCTAGCAACCTCATAACAGTGCTTGGCAACCACCCTCACCCATGGGCGTAAATTTCATTTAACAGTAGGGGGGGACAATAAATATAAAATTTATCATGAGCAATTTTTGAAGGGGACACAAATAATACAGTCAAATTGTACTTATAAAGATATGTCCCCACAGTGAAAAACTTTGCTTCTATCATTATTATTGTAGCACGGAGACTGCGTCATTATGGTTATTTTCAAAGTTTTTCTCAGGTTCAATGACAAAGCAGATCAGCACATTTCAAACAGCCACAAACCAAGGATAATAAATAAAATCCCTTTTATTTCATCCATGCTGACGATTGTAATGATGCCAGGTTGTTTACCTCAGCTTAGAGCGCTCTGCTCGCGCTGCTTCTCAGAATGTTTGGTCGCTATAGCAACCAGTTGTAGTGGAAAACTGTAGGTCCGAAACAGAGCAGAACCGAACTGAACCGAACCGAGTTGCAGTGCACTATGCGTTATGCTAACGTTAACTAGATAAGTAATATTTTAATCGCTAATATAGCAGATTCTTGGAAAATTACATCGGTAACGTTAATCAGCACTTTTTGCCACAACTAATTTATGAATGAGTCTGCTGCATCAACTACATTAAAGAGAATCGCTTTATTTAAAGTGAATAAAGTACCCTACTTTCTGGAGTTCAACATTAACTGAGCCGCAGCCACACACCTGACTCGTGTGTGGAGTAGGTGAGATGAACTGGGAAAGCAGGCAGTGGGCCAAACCACTGTGAGGAAGGGGAGGGGGGGGGGACATGTCCCCTCCGTCCCCCCCCCGGGATTTACGCCTATGCAAAATTGTGGTGGCGTGTTTTGTAAGAGCAAAAAGACTCTAGATGTGTCAGTTATTTGCGTTTGAATTTATTTTTACTCTGATATGTGTGATCATTTATCTTACACTCCATTCATATCAGTGGTTTATCAACAGCACCTCATAAATGCCGCCATATTGAGATTAAATTACCATTTGTATACGACTCGTTTTAGGACTGGACTGCTTTTTATTATTACATTTTCGTTTCATGAAGATGAATCAAATGTGACAAATACACATGTGAATATGGTATTTCTACTGTGGTGAAATCATAGACCTCAGTCAATGATATTTAATTTATTACAGATTCATTTTCTCATACGGCATATTTTTCCCTTGGTTACTTTGTTTTTGTCCATTTGCATTTGTAAATATTGTCACATTCCTTGATTATATATTTTTTTTATAAATAAATACATGTGTCACATGGCTGGACTGTTGTGATGTAGTGAATGCAAAAAAACTAAATACTAGGTGAAAAACTTAGCTGACCAGTTACAGAAACAATATTCCGTTTAAGTGTTCATATACATTTTTTTACCTAAAATCTTTTACCTAAAAAAATATACATTTTTTTACCTAAAATCTATTATTGATATAAAAAGGTCCATGATCATGTGTCAGATACTCTTGTGGCTTTTGCTGCTTTGGCTTGTAGGGAGGTCTAAAACACTTCATTGAATTATTGAATCACATGTGCTGTCATCACTCGTATAAACCAAAGACAGAACAAGCTATTCTGTTCTCCCTGTTCCTCACACTGTCAGGCGAGGGATGCGATCAGCTGTGCATGAGTGTGCGAGACTGCAGCAGAAATAGCCAACCTTGATAAACACCTTTATAAATAAGTGTATCAGTGGCTGACATTCACACTGGAGAGATATGCTAATGCTGGGACCTTGTGCTTTGTCATACCCATCGAGGAATGACACGTGGACTGTAGCTCTGGTCAGGCCTCCTGCAAGATACACTTTTCTCAGGACTGCCAAACAAATCAAGAGTGCCAAACTGCTCCCTAGGGCCCTGTATAGGATGCGTCATAGGGGACCTTAATGTTAATGATGGTCCTGCTCTGAAGTTTCCATCTATGTTTTCCTTTGTACAGTTGATAATATGTTGATTACCAGATGCCCAGTCTAATTTTAAATGACTATACTGGAAGAATAAGCACAGAAGAAGGACCATTTCAAGGTTATGACGCAATATTTCACTCATGGTCTTGACATTTTATCACCTCTTCATTCTAGCAAAAACTAAACGGGTCAATATCACCATAGAGTGCCTTTCAACTCTCACAAAACTCAAAAATTGTGGTTTAATTTCCCCTTCGCTTTGTCATGTCATAAATAGTAGACACTCAAGTACTATAGAAACATATTAAGTGAGCCCCCACACGTTTTTTAGATAATTATGGGCCAATATTCGAAGCATAAATCATAATATATGTCCACCCTGGACATATATATTACTGTTAAATATGTTTTCATTGCAAAATTAAGATGCAAATTATATTGTCTAAAAGGTATGATGTCCCTTTCCTAAACAGGGTTATTTAAGAAAAATATATAATCATAATAAATAATATAATTACATCCTACATCACATTGTTATCCCCCCGCCCCCCAATTAATTTTACTTTGTAGCAATATTAACTACAAATTAATGCTATGGACATTTTGAGCTCCAATTAGCATATTAGCTTACAAAAACTGTGACTTGCTAAATATTTAGTCTGGTTGTTGAAGAGAATTTGGTATATTTAAACTTACATATTTTGAAAATACAGTAGTCTAATCACTTCTGGCATATTTTATGACAACAAGTTGGACATGTTAAGCTTTGGCAAAGCAAGAAAGCAAACTCATACGAAGAAAATTTGTCAATTGAAAAGTCACCAACAAATTTCACCTCAGCAGTCTGAAGAGACACAACATCTGTTGTCCAGATGTCACTAAAGGAGATGGACTTTTCTTAAAGGGGCGGATTCCCCAATACGACAGGGTGGACAACCATTCAAGGGACATGGACAAAATCTTATTTATTATTAAATTAGGGTGACCATAGGTGCTATTTTCTCCCGGACACGTCCTGGCCAGGATTTCTTTATTGCTCTGATTCAAAGTAACTCGAGAGCATTTCAAAAACATAAGGAACCAATGTCATACACCGATATGTCTGCACACGCACACAAAGCCAAATCCTAAATATTGTAAGCAATATAGAAATCCTGACCAGGATGCGTCTGAGAAAAATGGCACGTATGGTCACCCTAATTAAATGAAAATTTATTTTTTATTACCAAATTATCAATACACTCAAATTGAGTAATCTCTTATTTATAACAATATAAATAGAATCATTTTTATTTTTAATTTAATGATTTGACAATATTCTACTATAATGAAAATTTAAAGAGCAGTGCATGGGACATAGCAAAGTAACTCACATCCTCACAAAACGAAACAAAATATATATAAGTCTATAAAATGTATCTAACGAGCCAAGTAATGCTTTTGTTATGAATATAAAAACTTAGCCTAATATAACACCCTTTCATAGTAATTGTTATGTTATCATGGCAAATGAGTTATTTATGTACAGGACACCAAAAGGCACCCTACAGTGACATTGACCCTAATATGTTCATCAAATTTGTGTTCAGAGAGAATATTGCTGATTTTGCTGCGTTTAGTAAAAATTTAGCTGTTTTCACTGTATTTTTGACTAGATAAATATAGCATTGGTGAAAATAAGATAATTATTTCAAAACTATTAACGTTATATATTCTTTACCATTAAAAAGTCTAGGGTCGGTACAATTATTATAATTTTTTCAATTCTGCTCATAAAAACAGCGTTTATTTTAGGAAAAGTGAAATATCGTGCCGTAATAAGTAAATGTATTCTATTGTACTATATAGTAAAATGTAATTGATTTCTGTGATGCAGCTGTATTTTCAGCATCATTACTCCAGTCTTCAGTGTCACATGATCTTCAGAAATCATAATAATATACTGATTTACTGCTCAAAAAACATTTCTGATTATTATCAATGTTGAAAACAGTTGTGCTGCTTCATATTTCTGTGAAAACCGTGCTACATTTTCCACACAACAACAGTTCGCCAAAATCACCTCTGAAATACATAAATTTCATAAACACATCATACATGTACAGTATATTTCATACGTTTAATGTACTATACCTTCTGAATCCCTTGGAGTTTGAGAAACTTCACCATGAATTGTCATTTTATGACAATAAACATCTAGATGATTCTGAATTCTGTCCTATACACTAAATAATAACCAGAGGGGTTTGAAACAACATGTGGATGAATAAATAATGGCAGAATTTTCTGTTTTGAGCAATTTATGCCTTTAATCTGTTCAGAAACCTGTTAGCATTACCCATTATCAGGTGCTTATCCATCACAAGAGAACCTTTCATTAGTAAGTCAATCATTAAACAGAGAATCATTTACAGTACAGCTGAAGGACACGATGATCACGCATGGATCTAACCTCTACAGCACACCGTCTTCACTCGTTGCTATCTCTTGTTATCCTCCAAAGAGCATGTGCTTGTATACTTTAGTTTGTTCTTATTTAGTCTGAAAGAAGTGGAAATCATATCATCCACAGCAGTAGCCAAATCATCCACAGCTTGGTGATTTCAGTCTTTATGCAGAACAAGGATGAATGTCTTGTTTAGTCTTAATTTATGATAACACACTCTAATCTGAAAGAGGACTCGTGTGCATTCGTACAATGTATAATGCTATGTAGTCAGTGTCCTTCTCTTCCTCTCCTACTAAAGCAAAACATATTTATTAGCACATTGTCATATTCATATCCTATATATTGAGGATGAATGAGTGTGGCACTGGGGAAACCACTGTTAGTTTTAATAATTGTTATTCTTTTTTTAATATCTCTGCTTGAAAAAACTTTAAGATAACTCCTGGGTGCAAGTACGCTTGAATTCAATGCCACAAATGATTTCCTATATTTGGCAAATGTATGACTGAAGTTGTGCTGTAACTGTAAAACAACAAAGAGATACGTTTTGTTATTAATAAACCTTTAAATGACAAATTTGATATGTCACAATTTTTTATTTATGCAATATCTAAAAGGATCATTTAAAGTATTTTTTTTTATTTATTGCATGTTATAGCACATTTTGTATTTGCATTTTCCATGTTTATGTGCCTCTGTGTATGCGCAGACCTCTATTAACTAAAATTATTTATTTACCCCCAATACCAAGGTTATGCTAAAATCAAATTCCCTACCACATGGGGGAGCTGTAACTTCATAATAGCATGAATGCATCTGTATTGAATGGGACCTCACAATAGGATTGCAGACCCTTCATTTGGCCTGTAGTATCTCATAACATTTTGTAAAAGAGAAGTGATATTATTAAAACAACTGACTGAAATACAGCAGCGTGATTTTAGACATTTGTTGCATGCGACCCATGCTGACACGACGAGCGCCAATAATGACTGTCCAGTGTACCACAAATCAGCTGTATTCTCAGTTTACATGCAAACTATAACCAGCAATACAAGAAAACCAAATAAATACATAAAAATCATTTGTGTACCCGACTCTTGAGTATTCTAATTGTTATGTGAGTTATATAGATATATATATTTCCTTGTCCCAAAACGCACACTGGCTGAATGCACTTTGATCAGCAGTAACAGTGTGTTTACTGTAGAGTGGAGAAGCTGAAACGCTCACACAGTGGATTGTGGGATTGACAGAGGTGCATGTATTATTATTTGTCATTTGCAGATTTTACATGATTTTCTGCTGGATTTATTTAGTGCATACATTATATTGTTACGCTTATTGGACGTCTTGCAGTTATCAAATATAGGTTTGAACATCTTCATTGTATGGGTTTACAAAAATTCTTATTAAACGAACACTGTATCTTTACTTTCAGAATCAATTAATACAAAAAAATTACAAAACAATAAAAACTTTACAAATTAAACTACAGTTGCCAATTGGTGATGGCAAGTCTCTTTCTTATAGATTGAGTCATTGAATCATTCACTCAACCAATTTGTTCAAAATGACTGATTCATTCTGGAGTAAGTTTATGAATGGGCTATTGAATTGTTCACTCAAATGAGTTTGGATTAATTTAGTAAGAAAATACAATTGTGTGTAATGCAGTGTTTATTTTGAACCCTGATTAATAAGAATGTTAATTTTCCCTAGGTGTTGTAAACCTTTTTGGATGATCCTACATTTTTCTCGTTAAATGTCCTGTTTCACGTAGACATAAGTTGCATTACACAAGATAAATCACTTGTGAACAGCATGTCATGTTAACTTAAAGATATGTAGCCGGGTCTAGATTTGAACCTCACATGGCTCTGGACCACTGTGGACACCTGTTAAGGTCACAGAGTGTAGTTCAGCTTGACAGCTCCAGAGATGGTGTGTGAGGTCTTTTGTGACATTGGTGTGAGGTCTCTGTCATCGGATTTTAATGGCTACTTCGCAAGTGACTAAGCTTGTGTGGGCAAGGGCGTTTGCATTTGTGTGTGTCTGTATGTGTGTGTGTGTGTGTGTGGCAAGGCAGAGAGGAATACTTAGGTCATAGGTTCAAATGAGGGCATTACAGTTATTTGACCTGTGTCATCTGTGTCCACAAAGCACACCTGCTCTGTCATGGTCTAGGATATGTGACTCTCTCTCTGAAAACCCAGCTAAAGTCTTTTTTTTGTGATTCGCTGTTTTCTACAAAAAAATCATCCTTCATATGGTAAAGAACCTTCTGTGGTAATGTAACCTTTATGTCTTTAATATTGACTGAGTAAGGTCATGTCAAAGATTTAAATTATAGTTAAATTAATGGTAGCAATCATACTTTGATGCTTGTTTTCTCATAATTCGATTTTGAGACTTTAGCCTGGATTTCACAGAGAGGGTCACATATGTTAATCATATTACGACAGTAATTCTGCAAATGTGCACTGCTGCTGTTTTTATTTATGAAACTTATACGCAGGCTGACAATGCTGATTTTAACGCATGGCAGAGTTGTGATGTTCTTGAAGCCAAAATCATATTCATTTTCTCCATGGAGAGCTTCATAAATTATTCATATAGGCCTATAATTTTTCTAGACAGACCTAATGAACAGACCTCTGAAATCGTTATCACTCATAAATCCTGCAGAGGCAGTAATCACAACTTTCATGTTAAAAAGTGTGTGACTGACACATTTCCAGTGAAATATTTCATTGGCCATTATTCTGCAGAAAACAGAGGACAGGACTGGCATGTTGCATCATGTTAAAAGCGTGTCACTCCAATTCTAGTTAATGACTTGCCCACTTTCAGATGCTCCATACATTTTATTACACCATCCAAATGAAATAATGATTTTACTCTGAAATACAATTATCATGATAAAATGATTTAAGCTTAATGTTATGTACAATATTTTTGCCATAGTTTAATTAGGTACGTATTTAAACTTTAATCATATTTGATAAGCACATTTTTAAGGCCTCTAAATTATCAACATGATCAAAACATTGCCGATAAACCTGTTGCATTCAATTTACTACATGCCTTCTTTCGTCTGACTCTGAATGATAGTTTATCATTTTTTATTAAGTGAAAGCTCTTTTAGTATAATTGTACAAATGTCCACCTTCAGCTCATGCTTCACTTGCCTTTTTGCTCTGAAATCTTTATTGATTTTTATAAAGATAACATAAGAACAACTTCCTACCTGTATACATTTATACTTCTATTATAATTTCATATGTCGGGCATTACAGTGTTAAATAACTTTTGTCCATTACATCAAATCTAGCTTGTGATGTCTCTGGTCTACTAATTTAAACCATCTTTATTTTCTAATCACACACACATATATATATATATATATATATATATATATATATATATATATATATATATATATATATATATATTAATTAAGGATCAAAACATTACTATAATAGTTGTATAAAAAGTCAATTTCTAAACCAAGGGTTTTTCTATCAAACACAAAGTCAGATGCTTGATTATTCGCCCATTTTCAAGCTTCCAGCTGATACAGAAGATGTTAGTGATCCCTCTTAGATGAGTTTTAGCGCTTCCATTACAGACAGACTCAAGCTTCTGGCATGTGTTGTGATTCATAACCAGTCGTTCCAGTGTAGATTTAAGTCTATGTTACAATGGAAATGGAAATTGTGTCAAAAGATCTAAACGGTGACCGCCCTTTCCCATAAAGCATTGCAGATGTCATTAATGACTCACTCTACCTATCCTCTCAAAATACATGCATATATATTTAGTATTTTGCATTGCACTACATGGCATATTACACCTACAGTCAAATCAGTGCGCATCAGTCAGTAGCTTCGTATTGTAGAATCAAGACGTTCGATGTAGTCGTAAAAGAATTCAAGTCTTAAATTACTAAATCATATGAAGGATTTTCATATGCATGTGGTTACATGCTGAATCACGAAATGTAATGTATGAAACCTATTTCGTGTTGCCAGCTGGTTTGGTTCATCTCTTATTGAGGGATTTTTTGAAATCCCTGTGGAGAAAATGAATGAATTCCAGAAGTGAGGCCGCTGTGAATGTGAGCTGTCACTGATGTGCTCTATTGAAGCAGCACTATTACTAAATACTTTGGTTAACCAATACAATTTAGTGTGTACAACTCATCGTCTACTGGGACTCGAATAAGATGCTGTAACATGAATGTTACAAAACCCGTCTCGTTCAGGCTCAAGTCACAGGCTCCATTGAGGTTTTGTCATGGGCATGTGGGACATGTCCCACAAATGCATCATACCGATCGTCGTCTTCTGCTGGCCACCATGCAACATTGTGTTGATCACATGATGTTTTTGTAAATTATGACTCTTGCTTTTACAGGAAATTTTCATGCAGAGAAAGTGAGCAAATTTGGTACGTTTGAGGTTTCCGAGCACTGAAGATGATAGCTTCGCTTTTCTCTGTGCTTTAAACCATTAATTAACCTCTGAAACGCATGAATTTACCCATTTCATGTTTTGGTCTTTTTCTTGTAATCAACAAAAGCCGCCCACGCAAATATGCATGGACACATTTAGACATAACTGCATGGTTACAAATATAGTGCCACCCATTTTAAATAAAGAACCCGAGACTGAAGTGTAATGAGGAAATTTGTGCTAGCAAAACCAAAAGATTGATTCATGAATGTAATACTCTTTCATCCACTAAAACGTTTCATTAGTTGAGTTTGCTAAGACAAGCTATTGCTGTTGCTTAAACCTCATAGCATTATTATGGTGAGTTTTGCACATGCAACCACCATTTAGATTTACCATCTAAACATATGGCACACCACATTTCATTGTTCTGTTATTTTTGATGTGTTTGCTTGTCTTTTCTCGACTAATGTTACCCACAGCCTCTTGTGCAATGATGGAGGATTCAATAGCTATTTCCATCAAAAATACAATTGTTTGAAAAATGTGGAATAGTGCATAAAACATTTTCAAATAAAGCACATTTACATTCCATGTATTCAAGAGAACAATATCTTCACTTCCTGGGAAACTGGTGCAAAGTATCAACAATACAATTATAAAAAGCTACTGCAACCGGGGGGAAGCATATGACTCTTTTCCTACATAATATATCAGTTGCGCCCTAAATAAATGAGTAAACACAGTAACAAACACTACATTCAGATAACTGAATTTTGGGAAAACATTTATGAGAGACACTTATGGGAGGTAATTATACCAGATAATTTTCAGACTTTTTCAGAATGACTAAAACTACATTTTATATGGTGTGCAAATGAGATCGGCTTCTTGGTTATTTTTTTGTTGTGCATCCAGGAATTCATTCAGTAGATGTGTTTCCATCATAGTTTATGTGCATGCATTCCTGCGTGTTTGTTTTGCCTCATTTAAGCATTCATTTTTTTTTGCGCATTTTAAGGTTTTGTGAGCACCTTGGCTTTTTATATATACTTCCAAATTCTCATGAAAAAAAATGTGAATGTAAACGTGATCATTTGATGGATATATTTGAGACCAACAGCGTTCAAATGCCACGAGTAGGAATGAGAATGGCAAGAAATCGAATCATTATTTAAGGTGAATTGGGACCGAGACTGAGCAAGGCCTCATGTGCTTTAGTACTTTTTTAACATTTCCCACACAGATGGTATTGTGTACTTAAAGGAAAACTCTATTTGCTTCAATTTGTACAATCAGCATCTGCTTGGTGACGTGCGGCCCATAGCAAACATCACTAATGGAGGTAATCTGTCAATATAACATTCACCTATGCTGGTTTTCACCCTAAGCAACGTTGTCTGAGTAAGCAGTGTCAGGAGACCGGTTGCTTTCAGACTGGTCATGGAGACAGGAGAATGAAATACATGCAGAATAATATTCATCACAGATGCAGGATTCTGAGCTAGGTTTAGTAGAGTATGGGAAAAGGTTAGAGGCTAAATGTGGATTAAGCAGTGGTATCCTATGTATATAGATGCACCTTCCCGAGGCCAATCCATGTTGTTTCGGCAAACACAGACTTCTTTAATCATTTAGTGTTGATCAATCAGTATTCCAGGGGGTTTCTACTCCTCTAATTACTATTGATCTCTTTTCAAAAACATGGCATATCTTCCCCAAGCAGACATTACCCAGAATTCCCAAACCAATCAATTCACCAGCATTACATGTCAGTGCATTTTAAGATACCAACCTCCACCGATTGATGATTGAAAATGATGTAGCATTAAAAAAAATCAAGCTCCTCAAACTGTAATAAATTCAGTAACATTTCACGTCTTTCACTAAAATACCTGTTCTATTCTCCATCCAACCCACACAATCACCACCTGAACCCTTCTTCCACTAGATGCTGACAGCAGCCCAGCTTACGTTGTTAACACCAAGATTTGCCTGATACGTCAATGTTAGGGCGGGAGGTTATAATCACATCCACACCCAGTAATGCCCAGCTTTATTCCAGTGATCATGAAAACCTAACGATTTACTTACCTAGACACTTTGTGTTGTGCCATAAGCACACAATTATCCTAAAAAAACAGTCTCTGAATGCTCTGAACGGTCTTCATTCTGACCAGACGTTTGAGCAACAACCTGTGTAACTTTCAAAGATAAGACAATCCCAATCTATGAACACAAGCTCAGTGAAATATTTCCATCCAAGGTGGTACATAGAGCTGAGGATTGTTGATCAAATTATAATTATATTAAAGAAATAATCATCTCTGAAGAATGTTTCCAGATGCTTGTTGGATCTCTGCCATGAAGAATTAAGGCGGTTCTGAAGGCAAAAGGGGGTTCAACCCAATTCTAGCAAGGTGTATTTACTAAAGCGGCGGGTGAGCGCACATAATATACTTTAAATAAGAAATTGATCTCTCCCTTTGTAAAAAAAACAACAAAAATCTACTGTTTTAGATTAATTACATTTAGCTGACACTTTTATCCAAAGCGACTTACATTACAGTGCATTCAGGTTATATATTTTTTGTCAGTTTGTGTGTTCCCTGGGAATTGATCCCACAACCTTTTGCGCTGCTAATGCAATGCTGTACCACTGAGCCACAGGAACACTAATTGAAATAGCATTGTGAAACTTACATCTTTCTTTTTCTTCAAAATGCCTAGTGCACAAATATGCACTTTGCAGTTTTGGAAAGTAAACCACTAACATGTTTATCATTCTTCATTGAATATGTTTATCAGACTTTATTCTACTGTTGTTGTGTTTTTCTGTATCTCCTGAAATAATAAAACAAATAGAGGCAGATATTCCAATGGTACTTCACTATTTTTGACAGTCATGAGGATATTATGTTGTCATAAAATGAAAAGACAAAAACACAGTGTTGCACATTTCCTATACCTACTGTAGGAATACTTCATTTAAAAAATAACTAGCAGGCTTTATGTACATCACAACCGTGAACTATGATTTGCTAGCTGATGGGAGGAGATATTAGTGGGAGGGACATTCTCATTCTAGAGAGTATTTGATTGCACTAAAATGTGTGCAGTACAGGATCCATATTTCAGGCCATTTTTCTGAAAGATACAGGATGTGCATCTTAAATGTGTATAACTGCTAAAAGTGAATTATGTCAATACTTAGAAGTACACTAGCATAAATATGACTTCAATCTTACAAACAAACTAAAAACCACAATTTCTATCTTTATTTGATTTTATGAGAGGTCTATGTATTATTAGGCCAAATGCTGAAAATGGTACCATCTATATTAACAAGTCAAAATTCTAAGTCAAAAATATTATTGAAATCATTGAATCAACCCAAATACATTAAATTAAACCAACAAAACCAATTTTACTGGTTAAATCAAGAAGAAATAGCTCTGAATAGTAAAAAATTTCTCCAGCTACATCACAGAGATTTTTGTTCTTATTGACGTGTTTCTCTCGCTACTTTATTAGGATATTTGGATTGCCGTTCTGTATACTATATTTAGATTCCTAGCTGTGTTTGGATGCTGGTGCAGGTTTCCTGACCAGCAAAGACCGGTAACCCCAGTTTGTCCTCAGGCCATCTTAACGTCACCTGCTTTGGGTTATTAATAGAAGAATATTTCAGCCGCTTTCTGAAGTCTTACTGAAGTGTTACAATGACACATCTTGTGTAGAATAGTTAACTACTCCCAAGATTTGTAAAATGAATCTTAACTTCAAAAGACTTCATATGTATTTTTTATAAATAAAAGCTCAAATGGTTGGGGTTTACAAGGGCCTTGTGAAACTCTCTGTAAGAATATTCTGGATGGAGTCCAGAACTTGTGAGTCCAGTCATGAGATTGGATATGCTAAAAGTAGCATAGGCTGCCGTGATACTTTCAGATGTCATGAATGCTGGATCATATACAAGAATCTCCAACAGTCACCTTAACTCTCAAAGTAAAGGGTCAATGTCTGTTGTTATGCAATCATATGATAAGCATTCCCAAGCCCACCTCGCACTCCTAACGTATTTGCAGCAGCCAGTAGACTGGCAGAACGTAAACAAGCCGTGCAAATGTGTTCCTGTGGCTCAGTGGTTAGAGCATTGCGCTAGCAGTGCGAAGGTTGTGGGTTCGATTCCCAGGGAACACACATACTGACAAGACAAATGTATAACCTGAATGCACTGTAAGTCGCTTTGGTTAAATGCATAAATGTAAATGAAAGGCAACAAATCATCAACCCACTGTGGTGACATTTGATGACACTATATTTAAAACTTTACCAGGTGTTAATTGCTTTCCTTGTTATATTTGGTGTTGGCTCGATCACAAGATGATGGAAAACATTCCTCATCTCATGACGTATTAGTAAACCTAGACCCTTTAAGGGATAAGTCACGGTGGACTCCTGATATGTGACATTTGCTTCTGTAAATATTCGAAGCTGTGTGCTCTTTACAGATGGATAAAGCAGATCCTCGAGGGCTCACGCAGGCAGCAGTAATGGGTGCCGTGGTGGCAGTCCGGTTGGGAAATGTTCCTCGGTGTGGTCTGACTGCTGGCTGACCTCCAGGAGATGTTTATAGACAATGAGGGCAAGGTCACCTTCTCAGAGCAACGGAGAACTCACACGGTCCATGAATTCAGCAGTCACTTGACCACACCGAGCATCTCTGACATCTACAAATAAACAGACAGGAGCCACGTCGCATACTGGACATCAGAGAGGCGTTCTCTGGTGCACAAACTCATAGCTTCCTCAGGCTTTTTAGATGGAAAGTGAAAATATAACCACAGGAATTAACTGGAAGCTCCTTATAATAAAGCATGAATTACTCTCCTACTCTTTTCAGGAGAATCTATTGCTAGTATCTCAGCCCACTGTGAGACAAGGTCATGGGTTGAATTCCCATGAACTAATAAAATGTATATTCTGAATGCAATGTAAGTCATTTGGGAGACAATTGTCTGCTAAATACACAAAAAAAAAACATTTATAGTTAACCAGTAGTGCCAATTTTTTTAATCAAATCAATTCCAGATGGATGAAATCTGTGATATTTATTAGTCAACTGGTAAGATTAATTTATATAGCGCTTTTTACAATACATTGTTTCAAAATAGCTCTGCAGAAATTTGTGATGTAAATTTTTTAATGTCTTAAAATCAAATTTAGCAGATTAGTGCTGGGGATAATTTGCAACATTACAAGTCATCAAGTAGTTGAGATTTGCTATATAGTATATATGTCTTTGTGTGAATTTACTGTATTTATAAGGATAATGCTGGACATATATCTGAATTTATATATATATATATATATAAGATAATATAGCTACATTTTAAAACATGATGCAAGCAATCATGACATTATTGATACTCACATATCCAACTTTATATAAAGAGCTCGGCGATAAGATAAAAAAAATCAAGTTGAGATGTATGCGGATAAAGTTGAATAGAGTATATTGCTGTGCGATAATACCGTTTTCATTTTTGGAAGATGGATTTTGGAAGAACTGGGTTCTAATATCTATATTAGATTCTGCAACAAAATATATCAGGCTGTTGGAATATATATTTATCATATTTTCAATGATATAACAATCAAGCAGTTGAGATTTTCATGTTGTTTTGCTTGCTAATATGTCAGATTACAGAAGCAACGTGGCTTGCAAATGAACAAACAAAATGGAATTCGCATTTTAGAGAAAGTCAAATTCTAGTTTGTCTCTTGTTACCTTACAGACCGTAGCAAATCGCGTAGTTACAATCCCTCCAGAATGCATCAATCAATGAATCCGAGCTGGGAAGGAATTGTGGGTGCTTTCACAAGGTTCATAGATGACTCAGATTTACCCCTGTGCTTTTGCCAGGGCACGCCTGTGTTCAGAGAGGTCAGCCAAAATAATATCTGCCATAACAGAGAGAGATACATCATGAGAATCTAATACGGCGGTGATAGTTTTCACTTGACCGAGGTGGAACTACATGGCACTGGGGAAAGACTGCAGAAGGAATGGCCTCCTTTAAAGTAAAGGAAAATCAACACAATCTCCTACATGCGTCATATCCCAATCGATATGAAGTTCCAAACGCAGGTTCGGGAGAAGTCTAATCATTCACTCCTATCAATCATCATTACGACTGAATATAAGCAGCAGTCATTGTGGCTTTTCTGCAACAATTCCTCAGGCATCCATCCACCTCCCCATCTCCTCCTTGATATGATCATACGATCTTGGGTGGGGGTCTTTGTGTAAAAGATTGGAAGATATGGGGACTGTTACACAAAATGAACAGTGTAACACTTTATTCAAGTTATATGTTTTTCCTGGGAATTGACCCTTCGCTAAGCCACGCCTAAAAATCGCCACAGACCAATCGTGGCTTAGCAACCGTAACTAGGTGCGGCAGGTCTGGCAAGCTTTCGAGCGAGGGAAACATGCCGAAGCGTTGTGCGTATGGATTGTGCAAATCTGCATCTGCCAAATCCCATAACTATTAACCATAAACATAATTTTCAACTTGTCTGCATATAGTGTTCTGACGATTTGTGCTACCTCCCATTAAAAACAATAGGTAACAGTTAACACAAATCGATAGCGATAAATGCTACCTATCAGATTGTGCTACCAGCATCTTATTCATGCGGTTTGAGGATTTTTTTAATGTCCATACCTACCCCTACCCTAAACCTACCCGTCCACACTTACCCTTACCCTAAAAACAATGCAAATATATTACCAGTAGCACAATCTGAAAGGTAGCACGTTTCGTCGGTACACCGGTAACGGTAGTCGATTGGTCGCCGCATATGGTTTTCATTGGCTTTAGCGACAACTACCGATGATATTGGCACTGCCCTTATTTTGTTACCCCTTGGCTTGTGCCACTGCTGTGGCAGACTCGTGCAGGAAGACTTTGTTTGTGTTGTTCATGATGTATGGCTCAGCTCAGCATCTCTGGCTCTTGCCAGGTCCAAGGCGTAGATTAGACCCACGACGTGTGAGCAGTAACGTTAGCCCGGCACGCTAAAAATATGAGCGGGAGAATGTTATCATTGCAAAGTGGTCAGGCTAATGTCTTGCATTTATTCCACAAGATTTATGGATAAGCTGTTTGATTTATAATTATTAGATTTTCAAATTTCACTTACCCTGCTGTGCATGAACATATCTGTTCCTCAATGTGTGTGTTTCCCATTTGAATGGTCAGCGTGTGAGGTGGCTGCTGCTTGCGCTGGGACCTAACGTTATAGGCTTTAGCTTCAATTTTGATGAAATTATTCTTTAATCGGTTGCATATTATGTCGTGGATATATCCCTCGAATGCATACTGCAGTCCCTTTTGTTTTGCTTTCTCAGATATTTCACCTGTTTGCCAAAAATGACTAATTATTTCCTTGGGAATGTCTGACACCGGTGCATACATACTGTAATAGACGTGCCAGGCGCGAAAGCTTGACAGGCGTAGCAACAGTAACCAAGGAGGGCGGGGCTTAGCGAAGGGTCAATTGAACCCATGATCTTGGCATTACATCAGCTATAAAAAGGCTAAAATGTATAGCATACATTTTATAATAATTTATTCAGATGGTCAACAATTTATAATTTGAAAATACAGAGAGTGTGTGCATGTGTGTGTGTGTGTGTGTGTGTGTGTGTGTGTGTGTGTGTGTGTGTGTGTGTGTGTGTGTGCGTGCATGTGTGTGAACTATGAATCATCAATCCTGAGACACATTTTTTTTAAAGTTCTTTTTTAAATTCAAAGTGACTTACGGTACATTTTTCAATTGACTCATTTACTGGGATTTGATCCTGTGACCCTGGCATTGCTTGAGCTACAGGGAGGCTAAAATGTATGAAACAATAAATGAAAAGTAATTTATATAAATAAATTTAATTGCTAAGAAAAATCTTAATTTTTATAATGAATTATATGCAATTATTTTATCACTTATTAATAATTTATTTTATAATTTTAAAGCTATATTTTATACTATAAAGCAATATTTTAAGCTAGTCTGCTAGTTGTTTTTAATTTTCCAATTGCAGCATTCTAATGTTACTGCCTCCAAAACATGAATCTCTTTTGTTGCTTTTTTGTTGCTTTATTTTTTTTTTTAAAACATCTGCTAAATGAACATTTCCCCCATGAGTCCTAAAAGTCTGTACAACATGCAGGGTCTTGAGTCAAGAGAGGTGATATGCCTGTCCATCGGAGGCTTTGCTGACTCCAGGTGTTCCCACAGTGTGTAAGATTAGACGAGAAGCCATGTGACCGAGGGTTACCCCGACCGTCAACTGTTTGCTTCAGCATCGCATTATAGTTGTACTTCCTGTGGTCATGGACAGGTTATTGGGTCACGGCTAGTTTAATAAATAAATCATATTGAGTTTCAAAACCCTGTAAATGTCCTGAACTTGAACTGGAGCTCCAGAATAAGGCGAAGGATGTTTCTCTTTTACAATAACTATATTTAATTAAAACACAATTAGGAAACATATTTTCTAGTCATGCTACTGAGATCGATGCAAATATAATCATCTTTCACTGGCATAAAACAAGAAATACTATACTTCTTTGCATCTTTCTATTTTTCTCATAATTCTGTTAAGAGATGTTCACTCTATAAACAGCAGACTAACTCTTTTTCACTGTCTGTATGTCTAGACAAGCGAGTTGCCAGAAGGGTGATTAAGCGTCTCAGTGAGACATTATGAAGATTTGCTGTAGAAGAGCCAAACTTTAAGATCCGAGTCTAAAACATCCCACTCATTTGTGCAGTTTGGTTTGTGCTGCTAGCGTAAGCATAATTGTATTGACTTTGAGTTCTCGAATGAATGCTGCTGTAAGTGATAAAAGAATAATGCTGTGACACCAAAGCTAAACTTTACTAGTGTGAATCCTCAGACCGTAGAAAAAAAAAAACAGTTACTGTTGGCCTAGAATAACACACTTGACTGCAACTTACGTCACACTTTGTATTATTAGATCCATAATATTAAATCAGCAGGTACCTCAAAACACATGCAGCAGAGGCTTTTATTTCAACTTTTTCATCATCATATCTACTAATATTGAAGTAGACCTATACTATATGATATCTTTGCTTCATTTTCAACTCTAGATGTATTGTAATGCCCCAATTGTAAGTCGCATTGAATAAAATCGTCTGCTAAATGACTAAATTTAATGGCCCTCATTTTTAAAAGAACAACCTGATTTCATAGAAATCAGATTGTGAAACCAGGTCGCTATGAGAAGAGGATACTGAAAATCATTAAAAAAATGAAAATAAAAAATCTAATTTGCTCCAGCTAAATAGATTAGCTTTTATCAAATTATGTGTATTTTTGGTTCAAAGACTAAATCAAAGAGTAAAAAGATTATTTTATTAAAAAGATCACGTACTTAATAAATACATTTTCTTTGTAGACATATAAAGGCTTTTTAGAACTTGTTAGTTGATATTTAATTCAGCTTACTTAAAGACAGCTTGAAGGACCTTAATGTCTATTGTGATGTATTTTTAAAATATGCATCATATTTTCCATTATGTTCAAATTAAAACCACAACCGCTGGTCAATCAACAAATAAACAAACAAAAAAAGGTTTGTGGTTTGCTTTTAAAGGAAAGGTTTAAATAGAAACAATGATTTTGATTAGACCAATATAAATGACGTATTCATGTTTTTTTTATGTTTTATTAAGTATACTTGCTTTTTTTTACTCTCTAAGCTTAACTGTCAAAAAACATGCTCCCTGCTTCATGTCAAATCACTCACTTCTGGCCTGTAATTCAGCAAACACAGCAGTGAAGTGATACAAACATCCCAGTCCTGTTAAACTAAATGACTACCGCTCATCTAATTAAATTACTGTATGATTTCGCTGCACACCTCTAGTTTCTGTGTAAGAATTTCTGCATTTTGTCATGACATTCTGCTTTTCATGTCATGTAATTAATTCAGTCCATATGGACCCGGGGGGGGGGTTACACATAAAATTAGTCAGGTTACACTTGGTATAATATCAGATTATATAATACATAAAGGCATAACAGCCCTGAGAAACTCCTGACAGGCCTAGTTAACAGACACAAGGTCTTATGACCAGTGCTCTTTAAACGTTGCCAGGTGAAGGCATACTATATTAATAAGACATTTTTCCACTGTGCTAGTCTTAATTTAGATGAAATGGAGGAGAACAGTGATAGAGTGTCAATGTCCTCACAGTCCTCCTCCTGGACCCTCTCACATTTCATCCATGAGGCGAGTGAGATGTGCTGGTGGGGCGTTAGTGGAACTAAAGTGTGTGTGTGTGTGTGTGTGTGTGTGTGTGTGTGTGTGTGTGTGTGGGAGAGAGCGTGTTCAGTGCTTCTTGTACAAAATATTTTAAATGATGTGTACATACTATTCCAGCTGTGCTTAATCTGAAGTAAAGGTCATGTTCAAAGATGTCACACAAAAATGTGAAGTGCAACAGTTTTATGTAGTTGTCTTTTGCTCTTCTTGAATATTCAAACAGTTATCCTATAAACTTCTACTAGTCTAAATATTTAATCTTTCTTTTTGAGATTTGAGAGAGTTTTATAAAAGTAAGCATGTCAGTCGAGCATTAAAGCTTGGAACGCTTCACAGCAGAGAAGCTATCTAACAGATGTCTTGACACGTCATTACCTGTGAGAATCTTATTTCATTCTTAGCTGTGATGTGCTTTTGTTCCCATCACAGTTAATAGACCACATTGACATCCACATCAGATAATAGTTGCCTTGATATAATTTATGTAGAACAAACACTGTAGTTGAAAACTCATAAAAAAAAGTAAATACTAAATAAGTAAATACTTATTATATTAAGATTGAATAATTATTGCTGTGATTAATATATTTCTGGCATGTTGTATGTTTGGCCAACAATTCTTTAACCCTAACTGATGCAGTATGTAGCTTTTTATTTCTGAAACAAACATGTTGGAAGATATACCCATGTCCATATTCCAGGCAGTGACGGCTCGTCAAGGGAGGCAAGGGAGGCACAATCTCCCCAGCATTTTGAGGTGAAAAGGGGAGGAGGATGACGGTTTAGATGGGATATGAGAGGGTCTGTGTTACTTACTATTGGAGAAAGTGTCCCTTACGGAAATAAAATATATTTTATTATATATGAATGGTCAATATATTAAATCATTTTCAATATATTGGTAATTATATAGAATAATACATTGTGGTAATTTTACAATATCAAGTCACCTTTATTTATATAGCCCTTTTACCAATACAAATTGTGTCAAAGCAACTGCACAATATCAAAATAGGAAAATAGTGTATCACTAATGTAAAATGACAAGACTAAATGCCCATTTTTCAGTTAAAGGCATTTCATTATTGAATTCAATGATGTCATCGTCCAGCTCAGTTCAGTTTAAATAGTATCTGTGCAATCAAGTCGGTGATATCGCTGGAAATGAAGTGTCCCAGCTAAGCAAGCCAAAGGCGACAACGGCAAGGAACCAAAACTCAGTCGGTGACAGGACGGAGAAAAAAACCTTGGGAGAAACCAGGCTCAGTTGGGGGGCCAGTTCCCCTCTGGCCAGACGAACCAGTAGTTTGTTCTAACTGCAGCAAAGTCACATTGTAAGGGCTCCATTGGTTCCAGTGGTCCTATTCCGATGTCTGTCTAGGTGACGAAGTTCTCACTGGAGGTATGTCTCTGGGGCTCATCTAGGTGCCCTGGTCTCCGCTGACGTTCAGAGCTGTAGAGGTCATCTCTAGGTGATGATCAACCATATGATCTGGATACGGACTGGATCTGGTGACTGCAGTGATCATCTGATCTGGATACGGACTGGATCTGGTGACTGCAGTGATCATCTGATCTGGAGACGGACTGGATCTGGTGACTGCAGTGATCATCTGATCTGGATACGGACTGGATCTGGTGACTGCAGTGATCATCTGATCTGGAGACGGACTGGATCTGGTGACTGCAGTGATCATCTGATCTGGAGACGGACTGGATCTGGTGACTGCAGTGATCATCTGATCTGGAGACGGACTGGATCTGGTGACTGCAGTGATCATCTGATCTGGATACGGACTGGATCTGGTGACTGCAGTGATCATCTGATCTGGAGACGGACTGGATCTGGTGACTGCAGTGATCATCTGATCTGGATATGGACTGGATCTGGTGACTGCAGTGATCATCTAATCTGGATACGGACTGGATCTGGTGACTGCAGTGATCATCTGATCTGGATACGGACTGGATCTGGTGACTGCAGTGATCATCTAATCTGGATATGGACTGGATCTGGTGACTGCAGTGATCATCTGAGCTGGATACGGACTGGATCTGGTGACTGCAGTGATCATCTGATCTGGATACGGACTGGATCTGGTGACTGCAGTGATAATCTGGGCTGGATAAGGACCGGACTATGGCTACGGTGACCTCGGAATAAGAAAGAAAAAGACTAATATTAGCGTAGATGTCAATTTTCTTATGATGTAACAAGTACATCGTGTTTTATGGGAAGTGTTCCCAGTTTCGGTTGACCTAATTAATGCAGCCTAACAATCCTTTAACATATTAGAATATTAGAAGCGTATTAGTGTGTTAAGTGTACGCCAGGTTAAAGAGATTGGTCTTTAATCTAGATTTAAACTGACAGAGTGTGTCTGCCTCCCGAAAAGTGTTAGGTAGATTGTTCCAGAGTTTGGGCGCTAAATCGAAAAAAGGATCTGCCGCCGGGAGTTGATTTTAATATTCTAGGTATTATCAAATGGCCAAAGTTTTGAGATCGTAGAGGTTGTGGAGGACTATGATGCAATAAGAGCTCACTCAAGTACTGAGGAGCTAAGCCATTCAGCGCTTTATATGTAATTAACAACATTTTAAAATCTATACAATGTTTAATAGGGAGCCAGTGCAGTGTTGACAGAACCGGGCTAATGTGGTCATACTTCCTGGTTATAGTAAGAACTCTAGCTGCTGCATTTTGGACCATCTGTAGTTTGTTTATTAAGCATGCAGAACAACCAACTAATAAAGCATTACAATAATCTAACCTTAAGGTCATAAACGCATGAATTAACATTTCTGCACTTGACATTGAGAGCATAGTTTAAATATATTTTTAAGATGAAAAAATTCAGTTTTACAAATGCTAGAAATGTGGCTGTCAAAGGAGAGATTGCTATCAAATAGCACACCTAGGTTCCAGACTGATGATGAAGAATCGAGAGAGCAGCCATCAAGCGTTAAACAGCGTTCTAGGTTATTACATTTGTGGTTTTTAGGTCCGATAATTAACACCTCTGTTTTATCAGAATTTAGTAGTAAGAAACTATTTGTCATCCAGTTTTAATATCGACTATGCATTCCATAAGTTTCTCAATTTGGTGTGTTTCACCGGGCTGTGAAGTAATATAGAGCTGAGTATCATCAGCATAACAGTGAAAGCTAACTCCATGTTTCCTGATGATATTTCTCAAGGGTAACATGTAAAGCATGAAAAGTAACTGCCCTAGTACTGAGCCTTGAGGTACTTCATACTGCACTTGTGATCAATATGATACCTCTTCATTCACTGCTACGAATTGATGGCGGTCAGATAAGTACGATTTGAACCATGCTAATGCACTTCCTCTAATGCCAACAAAGTTTTCAAGTCTATTCAAAAGAATGTTGTGATAGATAGTGTCGAACGCAGCGCTAAGATCCAGGAGCACTAATAGAGTGAAACAACCACGATCAGATGATAAGAGCAGGTCATTTGTCACTCTAATGAGAGCAGTCTCAGTACTATGAGATGGTCTAAATCCTGACTGGAAATCCTCACAGATATACATTTTTCTCTAAGAAGGAATATAATTGTGAGGATGCTACCTTTTCTAGTATGTTTGACAGAAAAAGGAGATTCGAGATCGGTCTGTAATTAACTAGATCTTTGGGGTCAAGTTGTGGTTTTTTAATGAGAGGCTTAATAACAGCCAATTAAAGGTTTTGGGGACATACCTTAATGACAATGACGAATTAATAATAGCCAAAAGAGGATCTATGACTTCTGGAAGCACCTCTTTTAGTAGTTTATATGGAATAGAGTCTAACATATATGTGGTTAGTTGAGTTGATTTAACAAGATTATACAATTCTTCCTCTCCTATAGTAGAGAATGAGTGGAATTGTTCCTCAGGGGATCTATAGTGCACAATTTGATGTGATACTGCAGCTGGCGGCTGCATGGTTACAGTTTGATCTCTAACAGTATTGATTTTGGAAGTAAAATAGTTCATAAAGTCATTACTGCTGTGCTGTTGGGAAATGTCACTACCAGTTGATGTTTTATTTTTTGTTAATTTTGCCACTGTATTGAATAAATACCTGGGGTTATGTTTGTTTTCTTCTAAAATAGACGAAAGTAATCAGATCTAGCAGTTTTTAATGCTTTTCTGTAGGATAGGGTACTTTCCCACCAAGCAATACGAAATACCTCTAGTTTTGTTTTCCTCCAGCTGAGCTCCATTTTACGGGCTGCACTCTGTAGGGCGCGAGTGTGCTCATTATACCATGGTGTTTGACTCTTCCTTAATCTTCTTTAAGCGAAAGGAGCAACCGTATCTAAAGTACTAGAAAAGAGAGAGCCCATAGTTTCTGTTACATCATCAAGTTTTTCTGCGCTGATGGATGTGCTGAGGAATTGAGATAAATCAGGAAGATTACTTACAAAGCAGTTTTTTTGTGGTAGAAATGATGGTGTGATCTGATATAGCATCGCTTTGCTGCAGAACTTCAACACCATTAACATCAATTCCATGTTACCGTATTAAATCTAAAGTATGATTTCGACAATGAGTAGGTCCTGACACGTGTTGTCTAACCCCGATAGAATTCAGAATGTCTATGAATGCTGATCCTAATGCATCTTTTTCATTACCGACATGGATATTAAAATCACCCGCAATTGAGACTTTATCTGCAGCCAGCACTAACGCTGATAGAAAATCACCAAATTCTTTAATAAATACATATATATACACTCACCGGTCACTTTATTAGGTACACCTGTTCAATTGCTTGGTAACACAAATTGCTAATCAGCCAGTCACATGGCAGCAACACGATGCATTTAGGCATCTAGATGTGGTGAAGACGACTTGCTGAAGTTCAAACCGAGCATCAGAATGGGGAAGAAATGGGATTTAAATGACTTTGAACGTGGAATGGTTTTTGGTGCCAGAAGGGCTGGTCTGAGTATTTCAAACACTGCTGATCTACTGGGATTTTCACACACAACCATCTCTAGTGTTTACAGAGAATGGTCTGAAAAATATAAAATATCCAGTGAGCGGCAGTTGTGTGGACAAAAATGTCAGAGGAGAATGGGCAGACTGTTAGAGATGCTAGAAAGACAACAGTAACTCAAATAACCACTCGTTACAACCAAAGTATACAGAATACCATCTCTGAACGCACAACACGTCAGAAGACCACACCGGGTGCCGCTCCTGTCAGCTAAGAACAGCACACGGAGGATACAATTCACACAGGATCACCAAAATTGGACAATAGAAGATTGTAAAAACATTGCCTGGTCTGATGAGTCTCGATTTCTGCTGCAACATTCAGATGTAGGGTCAGAATTTGGTGAAAAGAACATGAAAGCATGGATCCATCTTGCCTTGTCTCAACGGTTCAGGCTGGTGGTGGTGGTGTAATGGTGTGGGGGATATTTTCTTGACACATTTTGGGCCCCTTAGTACCAATTGAGCATTGTTTAAATGCGACAGCGTACCTGAGTATTTTGACTGACCATGTCCATCCCTTTATGACTACAGTGTACTCATCTTTTGATGGCTACTTCCAGCAGGATAATGCACCATGTCACAAAGCTCAAATCAGAACAAAAATGATAAGAATATCTTAAAAATATCTTAAAGTCCAGTAGGTTTGGAATTATATGAGGGTGTTCAGACAGAATGTGTGGGTGAACGTAATTATTTTGTGTTGTCCAGATAATTATTACACTTCGTAATTCATAACATTCTGAGGGTTTTGCAGTTTTTCCTGTTTGGATTTGAGCTGTCACACAAGTTGGAATGAGCTTCTGTTCAGAGATTAATTCTGTGGAATTTCTGAATGGGGAATTTTTTCGATGGAATGTCTGCTAGTAGCCTCCTGTTTCCCTTTACAACAAACTTCTGGCCTTCTAGTTCTTAAGCTTTTTTATTCATTTTTTTGCGAATAATTTTGCCTACGTTGTTACACATTAATCTTCATAGCAGTTCAATTTGCAGATGTTTCTTATTGTGTGGCAGTGCTGTGACCTTAATGAACAGTTACTTAGCATTCAGACTAGTCATTAATTTGCTAGACATTTTGGATTTCATTACCCTTTGTTTTTCAGTGATTCATTGTCTCATTAGTGAATCTAAGTCTGTCAAGAATACAAATAAAACCCTTTGGAAAAAAAAGAATCAGGTCATGCTGATCCCGACTAACTATTAACAAGAGATCAGCACATACTTTTCTTCTCATTTTGTTCCAGCACTATGATACCACTAATTATGTAGTTGACAACAGGCAACTTTTTACTGCTATAAAATAAAGAATTGAGAAAATATATTTTGAAATACAACACAACACGTCCAATACCCTGATACATTTTCCTGACATATTACTGTACATTGACTGATGAAACCTGAAACACTCCTTTGTCAGGCCTGCTTACACACGCATCCAGACACAAACACACCTAAACACAGTTAAGTCTTTTGTAAACACAAGATTCACTCTCCCTCATATTAAACAGACCCAGAAGACATTATGACATTACCTTCAAAAAATGAGATCAGTCTTACTCTGACAATCTGATTCATGGTCAGGTATATCCATTTGTCTTGCACATGAGCTTATTAAAGCTGGGTAAATGTTATCTGACTCATGCAAAGTTTTTTTTTCTCCTCTTTCTTTGATAATTAAGACCTGGTTTATGGATGGGTGGGGTTAACCGTACATGCATCTCTTTGATGGATATTACTCCATGATGAGGACATCAGTAGAGCAATGGTAATCTGTCAGGTGAGTCATTTTCTTCCCTTTATCTGAAAACCCTGACCCCAGGCTATTCTCATTCAGCCAGCGGAAACCAGATTTGTCAGGTATTTTCATTCAGCCAGCAGAAGTCAGATGTTATGTGCTTCCATGTGACTAATTGTAAACATCACATGCAGGCCTGAATGCCTGTTCATCACATGACTGGGATGTAATTTGCTTTGTGATGTACTTTATGTATGCATTGGTGAAGTTCAATGGATCATGACTGGTTTGAAGCAAAGACAAATTTCAGGTAAGTTAAATATATAGTTCAGTCTTTAAACCCTAGATGGCGCAGACTGATTGATTCTTTCCATGCAATCTGCAAGCAGTCACATCAAGCTTATTGGCTTATGCTGATTCTGCTTGCTTGCGGGACATTTAAATAGCTTGGTTCGCTGTTAGCCTGTCCTGCAGTTACTCTGAGACCCTCCACCTCCCCCAGCACCACTTGTCTAAATCTGCTATGGGCTTTATGTATGCCTATTCATGCAGCAGCAGTATATCTTACGTTTTACGTGCACCGCAGGGTGTTTATCTTAAGTTCATACTAGATCTGTGTAGCATCAAATAGAAACCACATATATAGTTGTCATGACTAAAATGCATGTAACAATATTTGGAATTAGAAATGTATTCAGTGCATTATTAATAATAAAAAAGAATATTCATTTGATTAGTGGCAGTTCTTTCCTAATCCAAACATTATTTTCGAAGGATCCTGGCTGGCACAGGTCTCGTTGCAACCATCTGATCTCGCTGCAAGTTGCTCTGCGATTGTCACTGGGTGCTGGAGCAGCTTGTCTAGTAACTCCTTATATTTTGATAGATTTCAAATTTTATGATACATAACATCTAGATTTGATCTAGTTCAGAGTTTTTATTCCACCACGTCTACAGATGTTTAAACTTTACTTGTATTAACCAGCAAGTGATAGTATCAACATACCAAAGTAAACATGATCCTTGATTTCTGACTTAGTTTTCCTTTGATCTCTGTTCCAATGAATTATGCCAGTGGCTTCAAGAAAGAGTTTCCTGGGTGTCTTTACAACAGTTCTCTTGGGAAAATATCGACAGCAAGTCATGAAGCAACATGTCAATGTTATCCTGATGTAACCCCTTGACAAACTACCTCATCATTTTACAATGTGTGTGAATGATGCAGTTTGCCTCTGCTGAAATACTATTCTAGTCATCCGATGGTAGATTAAGTTACATTGCAGGTTCACATGATAGTAAGAGCTGATAAATACAAAAAAATAAATACATACATACAACTTTGATTGCTGCAAGGGAATTTTAAACGGTTTACAGGGCTAATCCTTTAATTAAATATCAAATCTTTAAATAAATATTTTTGATAAATGCATTATACATAGTGATGCTTTTAAATGAATATAAACTTAGGACAAACATCCAAAGGTTTTTAAATATACCACATTTATGAAATATGGTATATTTGATGAATCACTTTTCATTTGATTAAATAACTAACATTCCTCAGCATTTACAACATATCTTTTAATTCACCCCAAAAAAGCTGTTGCATAATAATATTAGAACAGTAATATAAGACGGAAATATTGGACCAGTAGCCACATATACAGATTATAGTGAATTATCCATTCATGTACCTTAAAGCCCTAATAAGAAGCTTATTTTTAATCAGCTTAATGTAACAAATAATTCATTTATATTTTGTCTTTACTTTCACACACACATAGCATTCCAACACAATCTCAATGCAACAACTATTTTACATTTTGGTGAATTGGTGGCTAATTATTATACACTTTGCCTACATACCTCTGAGGGTTAGGTTTTTGTTCAAATTCATACAAAATCATAACCATGCGAAATAGTTACATAGTTACATTCAGATTGTATCATTAGCAGAGACTACAAAGGCTCCTACATCTATTCAACCACTAGACTCTAAAACTGGTTTAAGCATTCCAATATCCCAGGGATTGTCATTTATGGATGGAATTATGTATCATTTAAGAATGTGTTTATTCAAAGCTCTGGTCTGCTTTGTTTATATGCTATTCTAAACAGCTGATGGAGATTTCTATTACAAAAAGACCCTTTATATCATGACAAAGAACATGGGAAATACTGTCCCACTGCTGTGTCAACACTGGCTTATCATGTCTGATAACTGTAGAAAACAACAGACCCGCTACAATTCCTGGTATGGAACGACATGTTACACTCAGGTGTCGAGAGGAAAGTAACCTGAAAAACGGGGAAACTGGCTTCTGCTTGTATGTGTCATGTTCTGAGTCTGTCTGTGTTTGCTGGTTATCATTGGCTGTGAGAGATTAGTGGGGTGTGCTGTGTGTGAATCAGGGAGATACTGTGACCAAATGTCTGCTTTTTGCTTATCAGCGTGATGAATGGAATCCTCAGAGACACGGGGATAAGGTGAAGTGTGGACACAGAGTCAGCGAGGCTGCTATCTTATCTGACAGACGCTCCATAGACTTGATTTTACTTTGATATCCTTGTCTGCACGACTGAGTACAGAAGCACACAGATTCACAGATTATAATGTGGAGAAACAGTGCAATTGAAGAAATGATTCATGCAACAGATGTTACGAAAGAATAAGACACACGAGAGACATCATTGTGCCTGACTGACAAATTCACTACTGTGGTTGTCCTTCTCTATGGCAGTTTAGTAGAACAAACTTTACAGATTAAAATTGCATTATAAACATATATTCACACAGATTTCAGCATATTTATTTGTATCTGTGAAATTTAGATTTAAAACTTTGTCCGTCTTTATAGTAAGTGTCTTATGTATTAATAGATATAATGTACTTATTGTGTTCATGTTTACATTTTAAATAGAAATGTAATAGAATAGAACTTAGAATAGAAATAGAAAAAATAGAATACGCAACAAGTGCTTTGTATCAAATTAATAATTTAAACATTAGTACATAGTAGTTAAAAATCTTAATGTAAAGTGGTCCAAAATAAAATTCTACATTTAAATGCATCTTTTTTTGTGTGTCCCAGATCCTGAATTTCAGTCTTAAGCTAGAAAAATCCACCTTAAAAATATATGTATTATTATAAATGATTGTACAATTTGTTTTAAACATATCATTTAAATTATTTGTATTAAATCAAATATAAACAAATGACAAAAACTCTGGTAAATCTCTAATTTTTTTTGCCAGATATTGTCAAAAAGTAAAATATACAAGTGTACTCTGGTACATACTGTATACATATTTTGTATCATCCTGTTCTTATCAGATTTTTCTCTCTCAGTGTTTGAGCTCTCTCTCTCTCTCTCTCTACACTATATATTTCAAGATACATTTTATGACAATCTTTCAATCTTTTAAAACATTCTGCCAAGTAACATACAACAAACGAAATGTTACGTCTCTATAGCAACGACGGCTCTTCAGAGGCTTTGGAATTTAGAAAACACAGTGCTGAAAATAAGTTACCAAGTACAGATCATAATGACTGGGAGCTGTTACAGCACGAGCTGTTCACTAGCAGTATGAACTCCCTTTAATGAGAAATAACTGTTAGCAAAGCTGGTGTATGATTTATAAATATCTAAAAAATATATAAATGCATGAACCAATGTTCACATGCTTATAGTTTCTGCTTATTTGATTATTCAAAAATATATGACAAATTAGTTTTGATCAGTGAAAATACAAGTGTAAAGGAAGAGTTCACACAAAAAAATATGTTTGCTGAAAATGTACTCTTTACTCCCCAATGGATCCGCTGCAGTGAATGGGTGCCGTCAGAATGAGAGTCCAAACAGCTGATAAAAACATCACAATAATCTACACACACACACGCACACACACACACACACAAACAAACCAAGCACTCTTTACAAGCCAAAACATTTCTAAACAAATTTGTGGGTGGATTTTGATATGAGAGACAACAGGGGATGGACTTTTTCAATGGAGGAAGCATTTTTCTTATACATACAATCTGGGGTCTCTGTGTCCTTATGCATAAAAACAGTAAAACACAGTGATGATACATGATACAGATTAAGAGAAACGATGAGCAGTGATGCGTTTTAATTCAAATTCTCTTGGACATTCTCTGAGCGTCTGGGACTTGGCTCACTTTTCACATTCAGGTTCACTCCCGGAGATGGAGCCAGATTAGTGTGTGTATTCAAGCGGGAGGCGATCAGTTGTGAATGAAAAGATCAACCACAAATCGGCATTTGAACTATGAACATTTGGAATGTTTTAATCGTAGCTTAGAGCAGTCTTAGATCTAATCGCCATCATCGGGGGGGGGGGGGGGGGGGGGGGGGGGGGGCAATGTGCAATCAATGCACACACTGATATATTTCACCCTTGGAAAATTTTTAATGAAGCAAGCAACCATAAAGACTGAAGTAAAATATGCAATATTAATGAGCCCAGAAAGTCTTCCCAAAGGCTCTATTAGTGTATGCACGCATGTCTATCTGTATCACTCTGACTTGCAACTTCTAGCTGCTATGTCATCAGCCAGGCTCGCTCACATAAAGACACTTCCTTTGCTTGTGACTTAACGCCAACTTTAACCTTGTTACTCAAAGTCTATTTTTAACTAAGCAGGTTTACACATGTCATTCCAAACCTGCTTTTTATCAGTGAACACAAATGGTGAGTTGTTTCCATAACAAGCTCATAGACCAACTACATCTGTCAAGTTTCTAAAAGCAGAAAACACATCACAGACATAGTCCATATGACTATGAAGTCTTTTGAAGTCTTATGATTTATGTGAGAACCAGTCCAAAATTTCAGTTATTCACTGAAAATCAGTATAAAAAACCCATCATTGGATTTAGATGTCATCATGTAGATGTATTTATAAAGATGTTTTAATGCAGCTCAGAGGTGGAATTAATACATTTACAGTGCAGTTACAATTATATATGAGATTAATGTATAACTATAACATTTGAATAAAGAAAACTAAAATGTTGGAATGGCAGTAGGTTGTGGCAAGTCTTAAAGGGACAGTACACCCAAAAATAAAAATTCTGTCATCATTTACTCAGCCTCAAGTATTTCCAAACCTGTATGAATGTGTTTGTTCTGCCGAACACAAAGGAAGATATTCTGAAGAATGGGGGAAACAGAGCAGTTCTGGGGCACCATTGACTTCCATAGTATTTTTTGTTTGTTTGGCAGAACAAATAAATCCATACCGGTTTGGAACTACTTGAGGGTGAGTAAATGATGACAGAATTGTACTTTTTGGGTGAGCTATCCCTTTAATTAATTAGTCATATAATCATTCATTCAGCTGAGGGCCCTGCACAGACCTTTTTAGGGGCATGTGCTGGAACCGAAAACAGGGCACCCCCCCCCCCCTTTTTTTTAGTTGGTCATATCTTAATGACAAATTAAATAACACAAAATAATAGTCTCAACAGCTTTAGATTTATTTCCTATTATTAATAATAATATAGATAATATACAGTAGAAATACAGGGTTTCAGGGCTTCTTTGAACATAATTACAACAGCAATCTTCTGGTAGCCATGTGCTTGTAGATGTTTATGACACCCTTGTGGTCCACTGGGCTGTCCCTCTCTACACATACATTTTAAATAAAGTAAATGAAAAGTAAAGTAAAATAGGTTTGAAGAAAAAAATATTTTTGTTTAGCTATTCTGTTTTATATAATTTGCATTATTTGGTTAACATGTTTATGTATGTCATTGAGAAGAGGGGAAGGTAAAGCAACGACTCAAGTATTTTTGCCGAACTATTTTGAAGTATAATTAAAATAATTACGTCTAACACAATTCCAGTCAAAATAGGAGATTATAAGAAACAGTAGCATATCCAACATGTATCCGCATACCTTGCAAAAACGTGAGACTGTGGAGGACCAGGGATCTTGAAGGTCTCTTATTCACTACACTTTTCCTAGAATAATCCTAGAATTATTATATTTTATAATAAAAAAAATATATAAAATATTGTGAAAAGTACAGTTGCAGTGAAACGTTGAAATTGTGCCAGAGCTCTCTCCTTTTAATCCTACACATCTGCATGGTGAAATATAACGATTTCACAGTTTCACGGTGATCTGAATCTGTAATTGTTTTTTTATTTTTTGTTTTTTAGTTACTACAACATTACTGTAGTAAAAAAGTATTTTACTGCATTTCTACATGTGAAGACGACGAGCTAACATAGATGAAAGAATTAGCTAGCTAGGGAACACATGCATATTAACACCATAAGCATGAACCATGCGACCATATAATGTGATTAACTGTTAACTAACTATGTGTATCAGCAATCATAAATCAAAGATGAAATTTCCTAGAAGTATATTTTACCTAGGTGACGAGGATCACTCAAATGGGATTTTGACCATGCAGCGAATGTGTGCAAATGTACATTTCTTCCGTCATTAAAACGGCGGCATCATATTATGTTTTCATTCAAGTTACAAAGTTGTATCTATTTGTGTGCTCAGGTTTTTCCTGTTGTAAAATACATTTGGCCAAAATCTCATTTGATTAAAGATGAATTGTTATTGTCTGTATGCACATGCTATTTAAGTGTAGGCTTTTGGCTATCACTAAGATGGCAAAAGCTAGCCCTCTCTCTCGGGTCCCACCTGTCTCAAACCTCAAATACATAAAATATGAGCCTTTATAGACATGTTTCTTGCATAAAGAAAACGCTGTACTTATTCAAACAAGATATTTACCGTCGCAAGACTTCATTCAGCTGCTGTGCAGGGTTGCCAGTATTCTCAACAAAACCCACCCAAGTGCTACTCAAAACTAGCCCAACCGCGTTTCGAGGGGGGTCCTCTGGTAAATTTGCTTTCCAGGGCCTAAATATCATGTTATTGAGGTCGCTTCAAGCCGCGGACATGAAAAACATCCCGTGGACTCAGTTTATTCAGTCCAGATAGAGGGGGTGGAGTTATGAGGTTTTACTGACCATTTGAGCAGATCCAACAAGATTTTAGTCACAAGCTATATTTGATATGTTTAATTGGCTAAATATTTATAGATTAATTCAGTTGATTCATTCAAACCAATTGATTCATTAATGAAGAGAAGCAAGTGATTGTCTTTATGAACAGATCATTGAATTAGAGGTCTGCACGGGCTCAAAACTGAAGCCCGAACCCGGCCCGTACCCGAGATCGTCTGACCCGACCCGACCCGAGCGGCACAGTTAAATTTATAGCCCGAACCCGACCCTGACACAGAGAGAGAGAGAGAGAGAGAGAGAGAGAGAGAGAGAGAGAGAGAGAGAGAGAGAGAGAGAGAGAGACCGAGCGAGAGAGAGACCGAGGAAAGTTGCGCGTGCATGTGAACCTGCTTCTGCGCATGTCTCTCTACAAGCAATGAGGCTTAGTTACTTCAAAAACAGCGATTTTGCCGCCTCATTGCAGATGAATATAATGTTGTGACGTGCGAGTCAGTAGCCTGTCGAAGCTATTTTACTAATAAAAGTTTCCGTGCTGTTTGTGCGCGATCTCTGATATGTGTGTGCGTGCGTCTATGAAAGCAGCGAAGCCTCTGCATATAGTTTTGGTTTAGCTACAAACCCGAACCCGACCCGAGCCCGAAGCTATCCATTAAACATTAACCCGAAACCCGACCCGAAACCCGAAAGTATTTCAGGACCCGCGGGTTCGGGTCGGGTAGCAGACCTCTACATTGAATCATTGACTCACCTGATTTGTTCAAAACTGAAAGGAGACACAAGTACTTTTTTGAAATGATGGACTGGCAGAAACAGTAGCAAAAACTGACAATATTGTGTATTTATTGCATGTTAAAAGTATATTTCTTATTAGACTGTAAGACAAAATCAATTGCACATTTGCAATCATGCTGATATTAGGTATAGAAGCACTTTAGCTCTTGCGGTATTTCTTAACTATGTTATTTAATAAATAACTTTGCAGTAGTTGTTGGGCACATGCTCATAAAAAACTAAAATATTAAATTTAAAGTCTTGCAAAAAGGGCAAGTGCTGACCTCCCAGAACTGAACCTAAACTTACCAGAAACATACAGCCATGCTGCAGTTAAATATATTTCACACAAACATCCAATTTTTTATTTGGGCAGCTTGGATTTCTCCATGGGACATACAAAAATGTATGACAGAGATGGCGAGGATGTGCTGATCCAGCTAAAATGGGGCATGGAGAGAAAATGAGTAGCTCCGAAAAGACTGGCGCCGAAGTAGGACATAGCTGTCTGAAAATCTGAAAGTACAAGTGCAGGCGGGTGGAGACGACACAAGCGTTTACCCCCTCCTTTGGCCCGTGAGTCAGCAGCTACACCCTAAAACATGCTGCTATGAAGAGGAACGAACATCATGCTTCCTTCAAATGTGTCAGAATCATTTATAGAGGTCGTTCAGTAATACAGGCATGTGTATCGCTTATTAAACTTATCTGTGAAAAGTGGCTTTTAAAGGTGAACTCACATTTACTGTTGTTCTGTGAAATTTGGGTAATTTCAGCAGGAATCCTCACAATCAGGATTTTGTGTCAAAGTGGAGGATTTCCCCATGCAATGGTTCACAATGGTTTCAAGTTAGTCATTGACCAACAGAAAGATGCTTAGTTTGACACTGACGTCTGTTTGAGATGTGCTGCATACATTACTAAACTATTGATAATGGACAAATTACCCACAACATTTTGCCGAAACTTAACAGGCGATGCTAACATTTAATGTGTTAACACAGAAGTGTGTGTGTGTGTATGTTTATTTTATGGTTTTTTTATGTTTTTTTTATATTGAGACATAAGAGATCTGTCATGTTGGCATTGTTCTTTGACCTATACGTTCTTTGACCTATGATGTATTGACAACAAACACAAAAACAATTTAGTTGTACTGTTGTTAAACAAATAATATTAACCATACGGATAATATAAACCACCATTATAAGATTTGCACTTTGAAAGTGCCACTCTGGGTTATATTTTATTTGTCAATTAATAGAAAATTATAATAAATTATATTATAGAAAACTTGTATCCTAAAAAGTTTGTGCATCAACCCTGTTAATAATTCTATAATTAACAAATATTGTTACAATGACATAATTTGATGAAGGACGACAAGACATAACTTCATCCCCTGTTGTCCTCTCACATCAAAATCCACCCACATATTCACTCAGAACTGTTTTGGACTGTTTCGGCTTGTAAACAGTGCTTAATCTGTGCATATTTCTCTCCTGATTCAGATACAATGACTTTTCATGATGGATTTGTTTCTTACAAACATGCAACTTTTGGCTTCTCAAGATGTTAGTTGATGGACTGGAGTGGTCTGGATTACTTGTGGATTAGTGTGATGTTTTTATTTGCTGTTTGGACCCTCATTCTGATGGTACCCATGCACTGCAGGTGAACCATTGGTTAGCAAGTGATGGAATGCTACATATCGCCAAATCTGATGAAGAAACAAACTCCTCTACAATTTAAATGGCTCAAGATATTTCAAGCAACATTTCCTTTAACATTTATAGAAAGAAGGGAAGCAATGGGCTCAGCAATAATATATTCAGGTTCAGGATATGACAGACTGCTGTAAACTCACAATGTTGATGTCATAACTATTCATCATAACTATTAGATCAGCATCCATTATTTGGCCCATATGGCCATGTTGTGGAACCGTTGAACTTCCTTATGACACGAAGCTTGAAGTGACAGTGGCACCAGAGTTTATGAAGTAACTGTCAGGTCATTGACTTCATTAAATGTTTGTAAAGGGTGTAACTTGATCTTAACCACGTGGCTCACATGATTCTGTGCAACAGGAAGTCAAGAATCACCTGAGCAGGTAAGGGCAGAGCTTTTCCAAAGGACGGCCAATAAAATCAGAGCCCCCAGTTTGTTTACATTCTATCAGCGTACGTATAAGAGAGGTGTGTTCAGACAAGCCCACTGCTGCCCCCCAAGCATTACTTACATAGACCATGTGATCATCGGTGTGTTGGGAAAGTGCGTGGTCTTGTTTGTAGGTGTTATTGTTGGCTCTGTTTTACTGCATGAATGAGCTCTGGAATGTGTGTTCTAGAAGAGGTGGAGCATTAGGTGTCATTTACTCCACCATTTCCTCCAGGTAGCCTCACTGGGGCTGTTCTTGTGATTGGCAGTACAAGTAGACATTAATCTCTACATAATAAGAGAGGTCTGGGTAATGGTTTAATTGCTGTATGTTCACCTGAGTTCAATTGTATTATTTGAATTGTTGCAGTGGAAATCACCTGAGTTTCTTAAGACATTGTTTCCTGGTGCTTTGCTCTGGAATGTATTCAACAGGTCAAGACTTGCCCAACTGTCACCTTT
The DNA here is from genome assembly GCA_003573665.1 of Oxygymnocypris stewartii. Classification (NCBI taxonomy): domain Eukaryota; kingdom Metazoa; phylum Chordata; class Actinopteri; order Cypriniformes; family Cyprinidae; genus Oxygymnocypris; species Oxygymnocypris stewartii. The sequence continues at coordinate 307,771 of QVTF01024496.1, read as the reverse complement.
TTTTCATTATTTCTGGCATCAGGTCTGTCCGCAGCAAATCAAACACACACACACACACTCATAAAAAAGCTCACATTCTTTAAAACAATTATCATACCGAAACCAGTATAATATGCCTCAGTCATGCAATGACCACATTCTTGGGAATCTATTGGTTCTTTACTTTATTTTCCTATTACTTTATGTATTTATTAGTTTGTTTGTTTGTTTATTTACTTACTAGTGTATGTATGTATTCACTGTATGCATTGTACTGTATGTATGTATGCACGTGGAAAGTCTGCAGTGTGAACGGAACTCCAAACTTAGCTGTGCTATGACAAACACACACACACACACACACACACACACACACACACACACACACACACACACACACACACACACACAACAAATATATAGAGAAATATATACAAATATCTCACAGCAAATGTCATGGTGGACACCCAAATCCCCTATAATTTTATAAATAATACTGTTTTTTGTGTCACGGAATGTACTTGTTTAGACTTCAAATATGCAGTTTATTAATAAAGATCACATCTATTTGAAAATTTGCTCTCTGCAATTTTATAAGCACTAAATGTTCGCTGACACCCTGGAGCTTACATCTCCGAAAATCAGCCTTACCTCGTCCAGATCGTCTGGAATTTGCCACTGGCTCTGATGTCCCTATAGTGGTTAAACATGAGATATCTTTTTTTAGGTAAATCTCATGGGCAGTATTTGGTTTCATTAATCTATTATTTGTTACAGAGCAAATAGTTTTGACTGAGAGCAAAATCTCATCAGTTAATTTGAAAAGATTAGAAAAGGCAGATTTGAAAAGGCCAGACTGACACCCAGCATCCGCTCTGATCTACACTTCACACATTCATCTACCCTCCATGCAACCCCCCTCCCTCTCTCCCCCCCCCCCCCCTTCCATTCTACCTGCATTTAAAGTCTGTGTAGAGGATGGAAATCAGGACCAGATGGTATTTCACCTGCCTATCTAAAAGTCTGTGCTGACCAACTGGCCGCCATCTTTACACAGATCTTAAACAGATCTCTGGAGCGGTGCAAAGTTCCTTGCTGCTTCAAACGCTCCACCATCATTTCCCTCCCCAAAAAGCCCAAAATCACTGGCCTTAACGACTACAGACCTGTCGCTCTCACGTCTGTGGTCATGAAGTCACTTGAGAGACTGGTCCTGGCCTACCTGAAGGACATCACTAGACCCTAACTGTATCGTCTTCAGTTTGCATACCGGAGCAAAAAGGTCTGTGGATGATGCTGTCAATATGGGACTGCATTACATCCTGCAACACCTCGACAAACCTGAGAATTACGCAAGGATCTTATTTGTGGACTTCAGCTTGGCCTTCAATTCCATCATGCCTGACCTTCTCTCAGACAAACTGACACAGCTCTCTATGCCCACCTCCATCTGTCAGTGGATCACCAGCTTCCTGACAGACAGGCAGCAGCTAGTGAAGCTTGGCAAACTCACATCCAGGACTCTCACCATCAGCACTGGCGCCCCTCTGGGCTGCGTTCTACCCCCCCTGCTCTGATCCCTCTACACCAATGACTGCACTTCAAAGGACCCCTCTGTCAAGCTCCTGAAGTTTGCGGATGACACTACAGTCATCGGCCTAAGGGCTAAGAAAGTCACTCTGGACCCTCACACCCAGCCCACTCTCTCTTTGAACTGTTGCACTCTGGTCGGAGCTACAGATCACTGAGCACCAAAACAGTCAGACATAAGAACATTTATTTCCCAAAGGCCATATCCCACCTGAACAACACATATCACACCTTAGGACTGTACATCTGTAAATAACTCATCAAACCTTCATCTGTACTTAGGACACGTGCATTCACAGTTCTGTCTATGGACATTTTTCTTTTCTGTATATTTTTCTTTTATTACTATTGTTATTCATAATTATTGTATATTCTCTTCATTATTAGTGTTTTTTTATTACCTTAAGTATATGTTGTCTGCACTATGTTTGTACTTTCTGTACTGGATGCTCCTAACACCAAGACAAATTCCTTGTGTGTACAAACACTTGCCAATAAAGCTCTTTCTGTTTCTGATTATTGTATTTTATGTAATTTTAATGCTTTATATCAGAGCGCTGCCTTTGTACTTTTGATTGAATTGCCTTTTATGATGGCTGTTGTTGTTGTTTATTAAATATAATTTTTCATTAAATAATATTTTATATAAATAATAGCAGCATTTAATGATAGTATTGAGTATTTAGAAATTGTCTGTATGTGCGTGTGTATTTGTGTTTGTGATTTTATTGTGCAGCCAACAAATGCACTGAGAAGTACTGTCATTGAAAATCACCCTTAACAGATGAAAGGAGAGTATAACAAAGATTACACTTTCCTCAGCGGACATTCAAACTAATGTTTTATTGTGAATATGAGATTGAAAATAAATGCTTTATCAGATTCAGGTAATCACACTCGCTCAGTCCATCTCTCTCTTATAATAATACAATGAGCTTTTAATACAGTAATACAATAAGGTTCTAATGGAGATGTCATGTCTGGGAGTGGTAGTGAGGATAAGCTCTCACTGCCTACAAATGCTACCAAGGCATGCGTAATAGCCTATGACAGTAAAGTCCAACTCCTTGCCTTCTCGTGTGGCTTAGTGTTGAGCACGGCGGAACCATTTCTACTGAAAGGAGAAGAGGCGAAAGGCGAGTCGCTGGCCCCTGAAAACCAGTAGCCTCGTGCGGATGGGGCTATTTAACCTTGGTTGGTAACCCATCTAAGAGAAGGGCAACTCAGATAATAAACCTTCATCAACCCAGGCAGACTGGGCCTGTTAGACTTGGGTGCCAGCCAGTCTAGGAGAAAGTACTCCAACAAAAAACTTGTGATCTCCACAACCATTTTAGTTTGCTAAGCCACTGTGATTTGGGAACATGGCCTAAAGGGTGGGATTGGTTTTGCACATCCTAATCCACACTTTAAACAGATATAGTGCTAGCAAGAAGGCCTATAGCGATGGAGAAGAGGCAAAAATGACCGGTACAAGATGGCACTGGAAGTCGCAGTCTCTCCCAGCTTGCCTCACCCTTCACCCGGTTAGATGGCTATGGCCAATGGGCATCTCATAACAGCAGTGAATACATGAAGAGTAAGTCAACAAAGACAAGAAGCTTAAAGGTGGCATCCTGGAATGTCCACACAACGACCAACCCCAGGGACGCTCAGCATTGGTGGCAAGAGAATTAGCCAAACTGGACATTGATATAGCTGCAGTCAGTGAAGTCCGCCTCCCAGAGCAAGGTTCACTTATAGAGCATGGAGCAGATTGTACTCTTGAAAAGCCAAAGAAGATCGTAGATTATCTGGAGTTGGTCTCATGATCAATAACTCCATTGATAAAAAAACGTAGTTTCCCAGTGGGCTATTCTGACCAGCTCATGTCCCTACGCCCCCCCCCCTTCTAGGCAACCAGTTCATGACTATCATCAGTGTGTACTGTACGCTCATACCCTTCAGGCAGCTCCCATTACCAAATAAAAATTCTACAGAGAACTGAAATCTCTCCACCTGAAAGAAGACAAGGCAGACAAGCTTCTCATAATGGGTGATATAAATGCGAGAGTGAGCAGAAATCACATTGCCTGGCCTGGTGTACGGGGTAACTGTAATGACAGTGGATGCATGCTGTTGGAGCTCTTCATGGAGCATAGTCTATAAGTCTAATATAGATTATTACGAACACCCTATTTCAGCAGAAGGCCAGATTCAAGATGATTTGGCAACATCCACGCTCTAAACACAGGCATCTCCTGGACTACATCCTGATGTGTCAAAAAGACGTGCATGGTGAACTACACACTCATGCCAAGTGCAGATTGCTACACAGACCATAGGCTGGTTTGAGCAAAATTCTGAATCACCATCAAGCCCACAGTGAAAAGAGCTCCAAAAGAGAAAAGAGAGACCAATAATCTTCGTGTTAACTGGTTACTGGCACAAAAAGAGTAATTCAGCAGGAAATTGGAGGCAATATTTTGTGAAATGGAATCACTGAGTCAAGATCCAGACCCTGAGAAGCAGTGGAACCAACTAAAGACTATTCTTCAGGAGACAGCCACATAGGTAGCAGTTCCCCTTGAGGAACTTGAGCTGCGTCGAATGCTTTGGGAACGCCCCCTGGCAAGACCCCGTTCTGAAAAATGTGTGAAATCATTCCAATTGAGAAGCGAGGCATCACGAGCGGGTGACGTGAGCAACCAGGAAGCATTAAAGCGCATACGGCAAGCACACATATCAGCTTCTTGCTCTTCAGCGAGCGTGTCTGTGGTGTGTGTATGTGTATGCAAAAGCACTCAGTCAGTCAGGAGAATATTTGAATAGAAAGCGAGTAATATCATGCCTAAATGTAACTCGAAATCTGTGGCGAGGGGACAACGTTTCAAGTTTTTCAAGTCATGTTCCTCCCTGCCCATGTAATCTCTCGGGTGGGGATACTAATGATTTGCACGTTGTCTGTTTGGAAGCGGAGCATGCATGTGCAGGTCTCGAGGGGGCTGCCTGCCATGACTGTGAGCTTCTCCCACTTTGTGTGCTCCACTCCCGCCTGGCCGTCTTCGATGAAAGCAGCCAGGTTCGTAATCCTGTTGGGTCCGGTTAGCTGAGGCACAGTGGCAGCTGTTATCGTGGGGATCGCAAGTGGATTTAGCAGAGAGATCAGAGATGGTTTCATCCTTATCTCGGTCCTCACCCACTAGATCCACGGCCCCCTCTCAGGTATCGGAAGCACGCCCCGCGGTTTCTTCCCCCCAGAGAAAGGGCCAGGCACTTCATCTATCTTCCTCCAAGGAGGTTGATGTTATGAGTGTCAACACGGAGGAGACTGCAGACTCACCACCACAGTCCCTCGCGAATGATGTGCTTGTGGAGTTTGTGACTTGGGCAGTTGCCAAACTGAACATCGAATGGCCAGCCGAGAAACAGGACGCTCGTCCCAAGAGCACTTCCTCAAAGCTAGATCTAAGCCTTCATGATGGGGCCTTCCATTTTTCCTCGATATCCATACTGAAATCACGAGATTGTGGGATAAACCATATTCGTTTTGACTGTTCAGCCCTACAGTATCCAACTATTTGAACATAGAGAGTGGTTATACGGAGACCTCCACTCTTAAGGCCCGTACACACCGGAACGAATATCGGCGCGCGTTATTCGCCAGCGTTTTTCAACGCGTTTTTTGTGTTCACACCCAAGCGATTTTCGCTGACGATGAGCCGAGTGAACATGCAAATTCATTCCCTGACATTAGATGGCGCTTAATGTAAAACAGAAATACCCCGGTACACAAGGTGACGCTGCGCAACGTTACGCTTCTGACACTCGCTTGTCACTCAGAAGAAGAGAGCAAGTATTTACGTGCTTGTCAAAATCATACAAATTTGTCATAAAGTTATTTGTGTTCAGACACCAACGAGACCAGCAGCTCTCACCAGAAGGTGCCTTGCATCTTCTTTGTCTTCTTATTTCTTCCCGGCAGTGTAGATCTCACCGTCGTTTAGATTTTTTTTTATAGTAATAAAAATAATTTAGTTCAGTTAGAGGACACTGGAATTAAAACTGAACGCTGCTGCTCAATGCAGTGCACCGGACGAACTAGAGCCGTGCATCACAGTTTAGATTTTTACCTGTATTTTATTTCAAACAATGTGTTTGGGGTTATAATTGATGACCAAATTTCGCCGCGGGATTAATTTCCTGAATATAACGTAACGATCGGTATCTCTGGTGTAATTTGAACGGGAGCGGGTGGTCTAACATTATCCCGTTCCCATACGTCCTTTCAGAACAGCATATCTGCTCTTTATTCTTATCGAGCTCCGGTACAGCCTGCACTCGGACCGTTATGCGCGCGCTGCAGCACGAACCAGTGCTTAGTTTTATTTGCGGTGTCTGAGCAAAGCATGTGCAACGATGCAGATATAATATACAGCTCTCAAACAGAACTGGCAGGTTGTGATGAGTGACAGATCAGAATAAAGATGGAGTGTGAATGCGATGTCATTGAAGGATGTTCAACTCGTCTTTCCTTTTTTCTTTTTTGTAATATGCTTATTCTATCATTTTAAATGACAGACTGTGTCGAATTTATTAATTTTTCTCTGCTGCACTTTTCACTGTGTTAAAAGCAAGATGTTAAATGAATTTAGTGTTTTGACAAGACTTATAAAATATATATTAGGCTAAACCTACATTTTTTTCCTATTGTGTTGTAAGCTGAATGTTAGAATAAACGAATTATATCCCGACAAAACGAATAAAAATAAGGATTACAATTTTTATATAACTTTTTTTTCTCTCTGTGACACTTTATTCCGTGTTGGCAGCAAAATGTTATTGACATTTGTCTGTCAATAAATACAAGACAAATAAAATAAATACAATTTTATGCAGACTACACTTGTATTTCTTAGCCTAACTATCTGTTCAAGCAGAAATATGAGTGAGCCGAGAGCGCATACAGGGTTCGTTTGCGCATCATAACGGACATAACGCGCGCCTAATGCACGATCCTGTCACTGTAATCATCTTTTCCTTGATTACAATAGTCGTCCATCAAAACTTGTGTGTACTAGTGTGACACTGGCTTCTTTTATTCAACTGAGAGATGTAGTTTGCGTGCTATCACGCAATCAATTCATGATTATACAGAGTTTTTGAGCAACCGTTCAGTCTGTATTACACACGATGAGAAATATGTGCTGCTCTGAAACACAGAATACGTAGAGAGGTGGTACTGTTATTTATTTATGTATAAGCTATATATTTTTTTACATGACTTAACAGGCGAGTCATAATATTAGTGAATATATTATATTGTTGTTTTATCTCTCGCCTCCTGGTTAAGAAATACTGACCTAAAGCGTGATCTTCCAGCATTACCTTCGTGATCGATCTATTAGACAACCCTGCTCTAAGTGATGTTTTAAAAAAAACATTTGTTTCTCATTTATTTGAGAATTTATTTGCTGATTTTTATTTTATTTAAACAGTGCTTGACTCAAAATTGCCGCTGATATTAAAGTCAAAGTATAAAACACGCACGGCGCTTACAGGGTATTGTAATGTAACTCCCCATAGTGTATAATGGGACAATTTCCTCACCGTCACAACCCTAGTGCTCAGCAAGACTGTTTTGTGTTTGAGCGCCCCCAAGTTGTGTTTTACTGTAACTTCAGCTGCTCCAGACACGTGAGCAAAAGCGCCAATCTCATTGGTCGGATAGTTTTTGACGCGGCTCGTCAAACCCAAAAAACGAACCCGAGGCGTTTAAAAAAAAATTACGCTTTTACGCGTGACGTTTTTCGTGTCGGTGTGCACACTCACATTGGCGCCCTTTGTTTAGTCACGAGGCGTTAAACGTCGACGAATAACGCGCGCAAAATTCGTCCCAGTGTGAACGGGCCTTTAAAAGCTTCTTAGGATCGAGTGTTGTAGGTTTTCTCTCGTTAAGAGAGTCATCTTGCTAAAGCTCCCCTCTCATTTTACAGAGACGTTATGCTGGGACCTCCCCTTTTAAAAGCCTCCCGACTTGGGTTGAGTGGTGTTAGGCTTCTTCTCGTTTATGAGAGTCAGTATGATAAAGCCTCCGCTCTTCACCGCTCCGCTTAGGTACTAGTATGTAGGCTCTACGGTGAAGCCTCGCTAGCTGCCGGTAGTGCTGAGTGTAGTCAGGTCTCCTCTCGTTCTAGAGAGTCGTTATGCTGAGACCTCCACTCTTAAGAGCTTCTCAGGTAGGCTTCCTCTCGGATTAGGAGTCATTCTGTCGAAGCCTCTGCTCTCCAGATCTCAGATCAGGCAGTATAATTAGCAAGTAAGCTCCATTGTGAGCCTCACTAGCTGTCTCTAGCGCTGAGTGTAGTCGGGTCTCCTCTCACTTTAGAGAGTCATTATGCTGGGACCGTCACTCTTAAGAGCTTCTCAACTTGGGCTGAGTGTGACTAAGCCTCCTCTCGTTTAAGAGGGTCATTCTACTGAGGCCTCTGCTCTCCAGAGCTCCCCCTAGGCAGCACTTCTAGTATGTAGGCTTTATTGTGAGCCTCGCTAGCTGTCTCTAGCGCTGAGTGTTGTCAGGTCTCCTCTCGTTCTAGAGTCGTTAGTCTGAGACCTCCACTCTTAAGAGCTTCTCAAACTTGGGTTGAGTGTTATTAGGCTTCCTCTCGTTTAGAGAGTCATCCTGCTGAAGCCTCCTCTCTTTAGAACTCCGTCTTTGGTAGTAATATGAGTGTAGGCTAATTTGAGCCTCACTAACTGCCTCTGGCATTGAGTGTAGCTAGGTCTCCTCTCGTTCTAGAGTCGTTATCCTGAGACCTCCACTCTTAATAGTTCCGCTACCAGGATCGAGTGTTGATAGGCTTCCTCTCGTCATGAGAGTTACTCTGCTGAAGCCTCCTCTCTCCAGCAGTAATAGGAGTTAATCCTCTCTAATTACCTCTGGCAGTCTCCTCTCGTCTAGAGAGTGGTTAGGCTGAGACATCCACTATCAACTAGGATTGAGTGTTAGGCTTCCTCTCATTTAAGAGAGTAATTCTGCCGAAGCCTCTGCTCTCCAGAGCGCCGCTTAGGATATTTATGTGTGGGTTCTTTCTCTCGAACCTCACTAACTATCTTTTGGTGTGGAGTGTAGCCAGGTCTCCTCTCATTCTAGAGAGTCAGTTGGCCGAGACCTCCACTCTTAGAGTTCCTTGCGTTGGTGGGTGAGCTAGTCTATGACGTTGACGGGCTATGAGCTGGCCTTTAGAAGGCTTTGGCTGTTGTCACAGCGATCTGCTGGGGCAGGGATGGTGTTCCTTTGAGTCCTTGACTTAAAGAATCCAGTTATTTGGGCACTCATCCCTCAGCATTGCTGCGTTGGTATGTCATTCCCCTAGCGCCCTCTAGAGGACGCAGCGTAGAGTTCCCTTTCGATAGGGAACGTCTCAGGTTACACATGTAACCATGGTTCCCTGAGAATAGGGAACGAGACGCTGCGTCTCGGGGCCATGCTTCGGGTGTTCCTGTCTCTCCTCAGGCAAAAAGAGGATGAAGTATCTCACAGGTGCTCCTTTTATACCCGCAGTCGCTCATCAGCTTACATCATGGGCTTCCGCCTGCCAATGTCAAGTTCATTGTAGTATTTAATTCATGCTCCAGACACCGAGCACGCTGTAGGCATTCCCCTAGCGCCCTCTAGAGGACGCAGCGTCTCGTTCCCTATTCTCAGGGAACCATGGTTACATGCGTAACCTGAGACGTTTTTGCATGATAATCTTGTAAATCCTATTTATTTTCAATTAATTGTCTTATTGCAGATACAACTGGATGAGGGAATGCTATAATAACATTATAAATTGCAAACATAGAGTATTGGGAATATGCTTGCTCATTGAAACAACTTTCAGAATAGTTTTGTCTAATCACAGCTTGTTTCTGTCCCAACCACAGTCTCCACTCATCACCACAACAGTAACCCTCAAAATAACTATTTTCAAATGTTAACTTTACAGTCACGCTCAGCACTAACAGCAATAACTCTGTGTTACTTTCCCAGAAACACTTACAATATAGTTCTAGTTTTTCTTCTCATCCAGTTTCATGCAAGGAAGATAGGAGCTGAAAATATCCTGCTAAATTTAATATTTATCTGTTTAGCCAGTTTAATAAAAATTAATTGCAAATCTGCATCTGAATTGGTTAAGTTATCTCATTGTGATTACTTTATTGCATCTCTTTTTGATCCATTAAAGTAATTCAAACAGTATGCTTATTAGTAATTAAACACAGACAGAAACTAATGAATGAATAAAGACAGGAAATGGAAACAGGAAGGACCAAATATTGGCACAAGTATGAGAGAAACACAAGACATGGGGACACAGATCTGACACTTATTTTGATGTGACTAACAGTAAATGCAAAGTCATTACTTTTTTAAATATGTTAAAAAAAAAAAAATGTATAAGATAAGTTAAACTGTTGTGTGTTATTCAGTATTATATTTAAAATTATATTATATTTAAAAATGTATATATTAAACAAATAACAAAATTGTAACTTCATTACAAATGTGTAATTGTAATATGTCAATATGCAGTACACTTTAGCCATATTTAAGTCAGTAGAAGTTACTATGAGATTACATATAAAGATGTAATTAATTCAATTCAATTCAAGTTTATTTGTATAGTGCCTTTTACGATACAATCATTGCAAAGCCGCTTTACAGGAAATTAAGTCTCTACAATATATTTAAATATTGTAGAAAGTTAATATATTTAACTTATGGAAAAATGTGGTTAATTCTGGATACTGTCTGAGGGTTGACTTCCTCTGAGGTCCTCTGAGAGTTTGGCATCATCTCTTCTCATGTGTTTGGTCAATCTCAGATCATTTAAGTGTTGGATCCAGACTGAAGCTTGTGTAATTCCTCCCCGTGGCAGAAACAGAGAAACAAATAGAGACATAATTAGCGTAGCTGTTGTTCCATCCAAGCAAATTATTTGTTTAACCCAAGCTAAAGCATAACAATGTGCATTTGATCAGATGAATTCTTATAACTAAAGAATTCTGATAACTAAAGTACAAGATTATGAGATGCCTTATATGAATGCTTGGCTGAAGAGATGTTTCTTCAATCTAGATTTAAACAGAGAGTGTGTTTGAACCCTGAACGTTATCAGGAAGGATATTCCAGAGTTTGGGAGCCAAACATGAAAAAGTTATACCTCCTTTAGTGTATTTTGCTATCCTAGGTACTACCAAGAGTCCAGAGTTTTGCGACCTTAGGGAGCGGGTTGGATTGTAGCGTGATAGAAGATTAGTTAGGTACGCAGGAGCCAAACAATTTAGGGCCTTATAGGCAAGTAATAATATTTTGTAACTGATACGGAACTTAAAAGGTAGCAAGTGCAGAGACTGTAAAATTGGAGTAATATGATCATACTTTCTTGACCTGGTAAGGACTCTAGCTGCAGCATTTTGTAGCTTGTTTATTGAAGATGCAGGACAACCACCTAGCAGTGCATTACAGTAGTCCAGTCTAGAGGTCATGAATGCATGAACTGGCTTTTCTGCATCAGAAACAGTTAACATGTTCTGTAGCTTGGCAATGTTTCTAAGATGGAAGAAAGCTGTTTTTGTAACATGGGAAATATGATTTTCAAAAGATAAGTTGCTGTCTAATATAGCACCCAGGTTGTTGACTGTAGAGGAAGTAGCAATAAATCCGTCTATTTGCAAATTGTGATCCAAGAGATGCTGTGTACTGTTTTTTGGTCCAATAAGTAATATATCTGTCTTATCTGAATTTAATAGGAGAAAACTTTTGGTCATCCAATCTTTTAAATTTTTAACACACTCCTTTAGCTAAGATATTTTAGAAGTTTAATCTGGTCTTGTTGAGATATATGGTTGAGTATCATCAGCATAATGATGGAAACTAATTCCGTATTTTCTAATAACATTACCAAGGGGCAACATGTATATTGAAAATAGCAGGGGACCTAGGACAGATCCTTGTGGTACTCCATACTTTACTTGTGATTATTGAGATGACTCGCCGTCGGACAGGTATCTAAATCATCTTAAAGTCTGCTCTTGAATACCTGTATAGTTTTGTAATCAATCTATGGTGGGGTCTAAAACCTGACTGAAATTCTTCATAGATATATTTTTTAGCAAGAAGGAGCACAATTGAGCAGACACAACTTTTTCTAACATTTTAGGCATAACATTTTTAGACATTTTAGACATTTCATATTTGAAATGGGTCTGTAATTTGCCAATTCACAAGGATCTAGTTTTGGTTTCTTAATAAGAGGCTTAAGTGGGTCAAAAAAAATTCTTAAGTTAAGCTTATAGCGTGTTATAGAAAATGTGATTATAATTACTTTTAAATGAAATTAACATGCAATTAAGTATCCAAAAATGTTACAAGTACATGCTTTTAAATTGTATTGCTTCTGTTATAAGTCTTTTTAAACGTAGGCCAAAGTATACTACTTTTTCACAAGGAAGTGCATTTGTCAAGTCAAATTAATTTAATTTATATAGCGCTTCACATTGCACACTATCGATAAGCCGCTCATTGAACAGCTCCATTAAAAGATTCCTTTAAAAAAAAGTATTCCTTAATATATTTGTGTGTTAACCCCCAGTTAGCAAGCCAAAGGCAACTACAACATCCAAAGACGGAAAACTAATAAGGTATTTGTACCTGGCACATGGGCATGATGTGGTCACTTGACCCATCTAAGTAACCCAATAATTAAGTATCCAGACCATTGATTTCTGAACATGGAAATGTGATTATAATCTGTAGTAAGGGATCATGTTGAGAGCTCTGAATAAGTGTGGAGTTTTTGTGAAGAGCACTAAAACATACCTTCCTGTAGTAAAATCAGGATCCCAATGAATATCAGCAAATGTATGAAGCTGAACACTGCAAAAGTTTACATAGAGATTCTGTAGAGAGTAACAGCTGTTCTCCACTGTTCTGCGTTAAATTACAAAGGGGCACATGGGGGCAATAAGGTCCATGGTGCCCCAGCGCTCATGCTGGGATCCCCTTTTTACCCTCTGTGTCATATATCACTTAGAGCTTTACTGTCACTTCACTTTTATTGCTTGTGCTACTAGATATTTTTCTAAGAGTCTCAGGGGCATGCTGGGTAAGAGATGAAGTAGCTGGGAAGTTCATACCTCTCAGGTCTCCAACTCAGCATGAAAACCCCTTTCAACTTCACAGATCGAAAGACAGTGATGCAGTAGACATGATTCTGGGGAGAAACTTGTGAACAGTCTGTCTTTCCGATATGATGTTCTTTCTATTAACTTTCTCTCTATGTTATACTCAAGAACATATATCATAGTTTTGACAAACATTTTAAGCAGCACAACTTGTCACACTGGTTGCATGAAGGGAGAATAGGGCAGGACACATTGTGTAGTAGTAACAATATTTAAAATAATAATTCCAAAAATAAACATGCTGAAAACTAAAATAACTCAGGAGATAGAGCAACCCTACATAATACAGACAAGAACAGACAAAGAACATCTTAAAGCGAGGGCTATGAATACACTAAGGGAAAGGTTTAAGGGAAAGGACAAGGGGGGGGGGGACAATAAACAGGTGGGGTTAATCAATTAACAAATGGGTAACTACAACATATGAACAGGTACAAAGGAAACATGAAATAACCGAGAAAAAAACATCTTAAAGCCTGCCCTTGAATACCCGTATAGTTTTGTAATCAGTCTATGAGTTTTTCATGATCTATAGTGTTGAACACAGCACTAAGATCAAGTAAAACTAGCAATGAGATGCAGCCTTGGTCTGACGCAAGAAGCAAGTCATTTGTAATTTTAACAAGTGCAGTTTCTGTATTATGGTGGGGCCTAAAACCTGACTGAAATTATTCATATTTATAATTTTTCTGCAAGAAGGAGCACAATTGAGCAGACACAACTTTTTCAAAAATTTTAGACATAAACGGAAGATTTGAAAGGGGCCTGTAATTTGCCAGTTCACAAGGATCTAGTTTTGGTTTCTTAATACGAAACAGTGACAGACCTGGCTCTACGCGCCACCAAAGCCAATCGGGTGTTCAATGTCCAGCCTGATAGTTTTGGAGCGCCATGAAGTAGGCGGACAAAGTTCCCTTACTCGAAGCTCCGGTAGCCATCTAAGGCACACAAGCCGGTAACTGTGACAGAACCACCCCTCCAAGGAGCGGATTCCAGACACTCCACAGTCTGGGGCACAAAACAAGAGTCCAGGAGGGTGACGAAGAGGAGGCGGACAGGGGGAGGGACCGCGGGCCAGGTCCATGCAACGGAAGAGAGCCCAGAAACAGAGGCAGAGCAGGAGGCCAGGGAGGGGCCGGCAGAGCAGGAGGCCAGGGCAGAGCCGGCAGAGCAGGAGGCCAGGGCGGGGCCAGCAGAGCAGGGAGTTTGACTGTGAGCTCCTGGACTGGAGCGGACTCTGTGGGCTCCCGGACTGGGGCGGACTCTGCGGGCTCCCGGACTGGAGCGGGCTCTGCGGGCTCCCGGACTTGAGCGGGCTCTGGAGCGGACACTGTGGGCTTTCGGATTGGAGCGGACTCTGTGGGCTCCCGGACTGGAGCGGGCTCTGGAGCGGACTCTGTGGGCTCATGGACTGAAGCGGATTTTGGAACGGACTCTTTGGTCTCACGGACTGGAACGGGCTCTGGAGCGGACTCTGTGGACTCACGGACTGGAGTGAGCTCTGGAGCGGACTCTGTGGGCTCACATAATGGATTAGAGACCCTCAGAGAAATGGCAGTCGCTCGAGCTGAGATCAGTTGTGTGTCCGCCAAACTGGACACCAGCTTCCAACACCCTGGGCTCACCCTTCTGACCTCCTGAGGCACGTCCATAATACCCATGAACACCGAAGTTGTATCTAGGAATGCTGAAGACTCTGGTGTGGAGGCCATGACGGCTGGAGTCTCTGGACTGGCGGCTATCCTTTGAGAGTGCCCTCCACTGCAGACGAGGTACTCAACAAACCCCTCAAAAGATGCCTGTTCGCAGCCCAACATCCTCCAGTGACTGATGGGCTCATCAAGGGCATAGTTGAACAAGTCCTTTAGAGCGGAGTCATTGTAGCCCAGCCCCTCTGCAGCATTCCAAAACATCAGGGAAAACTCTCTCAGATCAGTCCCTCATTGACGGAGGGAGCTCAAGGCATTGAGCTGGAGCATGCGCTAGTAGAGAGGGCTAGAGAAAGTGGAGCCAGGTGGATGGCCCAAGCCCTTCTTCCTTCTGCGTCCTCATTGTGGCTGATCCGTTCTGTCGCAGTATGTGAGGAGAGATGAGGCGAGGACTCAATTGCAGGAAGAATGGGTCTTTTTAATAATAAAAATGAACAAAAAAGGAACAAAAACCTCCCAGAAGGGGAAAAACAGGCAGGCAGGCAGGCAGAGGACTATGATGTTTAAGGTTACACAGTCAAACGTCACACACACTGGATGAAGACAACGGATCAGCACAGGACTACAGACACCAGGAGGCTAAATAGGGAGACAAACGAGGGTAACGAGGGAGACACAGGTGGAGCCACTGAAACAATGATTTGGTAAAAAGATGTGAGGGGACAGAAAATAGACAGGAGAAAGCACATGGCACAACACAAACACAACAAGCCATGTGCTCACAGATACAGTGACCTCTGGTTGCCATCTACGGCACACAAGCCGGTAACTGTGACAGCCTTGTTTTTTAATTATATCCTATATAATGTAGTTTTCATGGTCACTGAATATGTTCTTCACCTGTGTATTGGTTTGAAGTTGGTTTTCCCATGTACATATTGCCCTGTGTTTGTATCATTAGTTAGTTGGTTGGTTATTTCTCAATTATTAGTTTTTATTTTTTTTGGCATTCTCCATATCCTATGCTCCTGATATAGTTATAAATGTATTGTTTGTCTGTTTGTTTTTGTAAATAACACACTACTGCTGGAAAATAATCCAAGCCTCTACTCTCGTTTTGATTAAATAAATGCAACCTTGGGGAGCATATGGAGACGTCTTTCAAAAATATATTAAAAAGAAAAATCCTTTAGACATCAAACTTGTTGCAAATGTAGCCTATATGAATTTACTAAATTATGAATTCACTTATGAAATTATGGAATGGATTACGTATTCAGATGTGTATTAGTACTCAATTAGATAATCAGTAGAGTGAAATTTTGTCTATTTTTTTATAAAATATATGCAATGTCTTGGACAAATGTTTTTTTCCAATCCTGCACA
Source organism: Oxygymnocypris stewartii (assembly GCA_003573665.1). Taxonomy (NCBI): domain Eukaryota; kingdom Metazoa; phylum Chordata; class Actinopteri; order Cypriniformes; family Cyprinidae; genus Oxygymnocypris; species Oxygymnocypris stewartii. Next base: position 291,956 of record QVTF01024496.1, on the reverse strand, counting down.
GTGTGATTGACAGGTTGAAATAGGGGTGAGATGTCTTTAAAAGTGTTCCATACATGGGTCTTATCGGCAGAGAAACAGGCAGGTTTAAAACAGGATCCTATTAAATGCACTGCTCAACCCCCAAATTAGTTCATTCATGCTGATACCCCTATCCACAAGACACACTGTCTGTCTGCCAACGTGTGTGTGTGTGTGTGTGTGTGTGTGTATACCACCCCGGAAGATCAATCAGTTTGATTCCACTCACATGCTACTTAACCAGTCAAAATAAAGAAAAGCATGTATAGACAACATGCATAGAAACCAGCCTTTTGTGTAGATGACATTGTTTTTGACACAACCATGACAATAACATTGTTTTCTTTTTGTTTTTTTAAGCTCAATTAAAGGGTAATTTATGTTTATCCTCGGGAAGTTAAATGTAGTGCTATATAAAGTGTTTATTACAACCATGTTGTTAAAATGTCTTAGTTGTATTTTATAAAAATGCATTTTAAAATGCCATGAATTGATTTATTTTATTATATACTACTACTACTACTAATAATAATAATAAAGTCAATGGATATTAAATAAACTGTCTAGCTGCAAATATTTTTTGTCTTTAAATTCATAATTGAAACCAATTACATTTAACAAGATTTATTCTATAAACTTATACCATATAACTTTAATTTACATTTTACCCCTTCCCTACACAGAAGTCACAAAGATCTGGAGATAATATAATTTCACAAAACTTGTCAGACATGCATATGGAAGAGTAAAGTCACTCTTAAACTTCAGTGTCTATTGTCAGCGGCTGATATATGATCTGGATTCAGTCCATCGTCTCCAGTCAGTGCTGGTCTGAACTGCCCTTCAGACAGGAAAATATGGCACCAGCATTGTTTGCTTAAGCACTGACTTTACGCTCCAATAGTTCCTCAAGTATGTACAGTATCACGAGCAAGTTACTCAATCCACTCCAAAGTCTGATAAAAGGGAAAAGGGACAAATGTACTGTATTTTTATTCTACCACTCAGTGCTAGCTCTTCATTCAGTATTATAACATCTTATTAAAATCAGTCAACTAGACTGTTATAATCTTATAATAACATTTTATTAAAAAAAATAAGAGTAAATAAATGCATCTGAATTAAAATAAAACAGATTGTAATTCTACATTTTAATATCTATTGGAAAAAAATTGAAGCAGCACAACTGTTTTCAACATTGATTCTAATCATAAATGTTTCTTGATAAGCAAATCTGCATATTATAATTATTTATGAAGATCATATGACACTGAAGACCAAGTAATGCTGCTGAAAATCAGCGTTGCTTTCATAAGTGTAACAGGGTTGACAATGTTTTTGTAAAAGTTTTGAATTTGTCAAGTTCTGTCATTAAAATCTTTTTACTATAAGCAGCTTTACAGTAGTAGAACTACTGTACACAAAATTATGGTAACAGAGTTGACCTTTTAAAATCATTCCAATACTGACAACATAAAACATAAATGAAAAACGAATATTTTGTAGAACTATAATGGTGAGGTCATTATGCATCACTCATGCAATTGTTCATTTTACTATAAATCAAAAGGGTTACAGAGTAACAGTGACAGAAGTGACATGGATCTGAGTCTGTATGAATTATCCTAAAGTACATTACCTTTCTAAGGTAGAAAAACACTGTGAACAAGAGTGATATAAAGAAAAAGATACACCTCTATCTTTGTCTATGTTCTGCTTTAGATCACATGACAGGTGACTTGGTATATTTCCAAGGTAGCTAAATATAGGTCAGTCCTTTTTTGGAGCATGAGAGAACAGTTTATCTCTCTCTCTCACACACACACACACACACACACTCTCTCACACACGCACACACACACACACACACACACACACACACTCTCTCACACACACACACACACACACACACACACATTCACGGTGACTCTAGAGGACTGCTGGGCTACACTTGCAGAGCAGGTGACTGGATGACGTATGCTGGATCCTTGTGGGAACAGTTTCCACAGCAGAATACCTGATCGCAGGCACGTTGCTCTGGTGACAACGTGTGAACTGGGAAATCTCAGATGGACTCCTAAAGCGACAATTTTTATTCCCTCGGTACACATTCAACATCTAGTTGAAAAATAATCGGTTACAAGACTAAACCCTTTTTCAGGATTTAATATTGCTGGCTTTCTTTCTTAGACATTGCATGGGGTGTAAGGTTCATGGTTACAACAGACAGGTTTATACAAGGACCGTTTAGGGAGCATTTAATCTTTCACCCATCAGGCGCTCACAGCCTCCAGAGGCAACTGAACGCCGCAACTATGCATTGCTTACTAAAGAGCAAGCCTTTGTCTGTCTGTACAAAGTACAGTGCGGTTCCTCTGGGTTTAAGTGTGTTTTTTTGCTGAGTCAGTGGCCACACTCTGTGCAGTGTTTTCTGTAACCTGGCCATAGACACTTAAATAAAGAGACAACAATAGCAGAGATGCCTCTGGGTCTGTTGCATCACAAAACCACAGCGAGATACATGAAAATGTAATCATCATAATAACATTATGACCCCATATTATCATTAAAGTGGATGATTTAAATTGCCAAACTACAAAACAAACAAAAAAAGTCCATACAACATGTCCGCTAGATTGAGAATTTTTAATTGCCTTTCTCTTAAGCTAAAATGTATGGAATCTTGTTTTCTGCCACTTTTAACGAAGGACCGAAGATAAAGAAGATGAAAGCCGGTTAAAAATACAAATATGTTTATTAAATAAGGAACAGGTGCAACGGTGTGTACTTAAACACAAACAACAACCAACAACTCAAATGGAGGCCAAACGAGGGAACTAATGACAAACACCTGTGACAGTCATCACTGCATCACTGTCTCCTCTCCACCAGTTAGCTGGTGTGTGGTGGGAGTTCTGGCGCAATATGGCTGCCGTCGCAACATCCAGGTGGATGCTGCATATTGGTGGTGGTTGAGGAGTCTCCCCCCCCTATGTAAAGTGTTTTGAGTACCCAGAAAAACGCTATATAAATGTAACAAATTATTATTATTACTACAATCAAATGAGTGGCCATGACAGCTAATACATGGCGGGAAACTAGAACAAAGGACAACAGGAACTAATAAAACAACTCAACAAAGTCAATGAAAACAGAAAATAAGACAAAATAATAAAGTCTGCGACACTATGCCCCCTGCCCTGTGAAGTCAAGATTAGAGAGGGCTAGAGGGATGGTGAAGACAGAAAATAGAAAACAGACAGATGGAGGAGACCAGGAGGAGCCAATGGGTGAAGCAGGTATGAGGAATGGTCAGGTGGTCAGACCTCAGCCATGACAATAGTCCACAGCATAGTCGACGGAGGAAGGAACCAAGGTGTAGATGTGGCCGACGACATTCGGGGGATAACCGATGGATCCCAGGGCACAGATAGAGAGCCGATGAACTTGAGTGACACCTCTGGCACAGGAGACCTAGGCGAAGCTACAGTGATGGGTGTCTAAGGTGGAGCCAGAGTGCCCGAGGACTGAGGTGGAGAAAACCCTGCTGAAGCTGTAGGGAGTGGAAGGATTAAGCACAGCGAAAGGCTTGTACGTCTGTGGAGTAAGTAGAGTGATGACTGACCATGGTGAAGCCGGTGGGATGAGGGAACACAGTAGAGCAATAACCAAGAGGGTCTAGTGGAACCAAGGGTGGGAGGAGCCAAGGTGGAGCAAAGGGATCCTTTCGCGAGCCTGGTGATTCTAGGAATTTTGCAAAGATTTTTTATCTAAAAAATCCTCTATTGTGTGGTGTCATTACGATTATTTAACCGCTCCCGATCGGGACGGAGCGTAACCAAACTCAAATCAAACTCAATAAGTCATTAAGCGTCACCTACCGAATGTCGCATGCTTCTATAGCCAAAACTTGGCAGCCACAAACATGCCACGAAAGTAGACTACTGAGAAAGATCTCATATTCTTTTTCTCTATTTGTATTTTTTTTACTGTACAACAGAACGTACGCCAGGAGCGTCGATTGCCCTCCTTGTGTTTTTCTTCTCTAGTTACATTTGATTGCACGGGTCTTAATGAGATCTTGAATCACTGTGAAATCGTTCATACAATCGACAAGTATATTGTCTCACAGTCTGGTCGGATCATGTAGTGTGCACATCCAGAGGGTTTTAAGGCTAAAAATCTGTTGAAACTGTTATGTCTGTGGTCTCCCATGGTTTTAAAATCGGTTAAGTTTTATGTCAGTATTCAGACCTTTTTTCTCATCATTTTGAGTGTGTATATAACAATTCATGCATTTTCAATATTGTTTGATATAAACTCAAAATGCAAGAGATAAACTCTGAATTGCTATATGTTGATAAGCAAATACGCAAATAGCGTTTTAGAAAAAAATACTAAACTTTTTTTTTTTTTTTCACTGTTGTCTTTTTTTTAGGATTCTGAGGGGGAAAAAGTCATTGCAAGAGAACTTAAATTGCAAGAGAGAGAAAAAAAATGTTTTTGTTGTTTAAATATGATTCTAGAGGGCTCAGAATGTGGGGCACGAGTTTTATGGACCACTTTTATTGAACTTTAATGGTGTTTTGTTGTTCTTTTGGCACTATAAATCAATGTACACCCTTTTTATGTGTGGTAAAAAGAAGCGTTGAAATTCTGGAAAACATTTTATTTCCAGAAATTTTTAGGATTGGAAAAATTAATACAAAAATTGGGATAAACTATTGATTTCAAAGCCAAACAACACAGCTTCTTAGAGCTTTCCGTTGTGAACATTGGATTGAATCTCCTCACATTTATTAGACACAACCGAAGGTCAAGGAAATAAAGCAGTGCTTATAATCCTGATCGGGATTTTGTATCAGTCACATGGCAAGTGTAAAAGGTGCTGTAATCCATATCATTAACCTTCATAAGGATGTTTCGTAAGTAAATCGTTCTTTAAAGTCTTATTATCTAACAAGCTTGTGTAATTAACCTTGGGATTCAGTTTACTCTCAGTTTCATTATTGTGCTGTTGTAAAACAATGTCTGGATCAAATTATGGTCCCGTTTCTATCAATTTCATTATTTTGTATACATCTGCATATTGACATATTGAGAGAGTGATGGAGTTGGACTCTCTTGCTCCCTTCCCCCGATCACAGACATTACTCCCCTCCCCCATTCAACTGCCTCTGTACCGCTTTGTACCGCCACTAGGGCGAGCAGGTCTGAGACCGGCGCCGTAATAAATGGCACTGGACCGGATGGCTGCTTGCCAGAGCTGGATATGTTTCCCCTGTTGCAATGTCATGTGTTTATGGTATATGTGCTTTTGTGCTGAGGTGTTTTTTTTTTTTTTTTCTGTTCTCAGACTGTACTCCAAATGGAGCATAGTCTGGGGGTTAAAAAATGTTTTTTTCCTCCTCTCTCTCCTCATGTAAAAGCTGTATTTTTCTAAATACCCTGTCTCCTGTTCTGTCTACCCCGTTGTCATATGTATGTTGTGTATGTATGGACAGGTTGATGGCTAATTTCGCTGGTACTTGTACTAGTGACAATAAAGGGCTACTACTACTACTATTGTATAATTTAACGGGGATGTAATGAGTATAACTGATAATAAAATAACTGCACAATAATGAGACATAATGATATAAAGACTTTTTTCGTTTTGCTACATCGTTCATTTATTTATTTATTAAATAAATTACTTTATAATTGTTTTACCCCTCACACAAACGTATCAAAAGTCTTCAGAAGATATAAAATATTCATAGTAATAGTCAGTATGACTTTTTTTTTTTTTTGAGCTCGGAAGCGTAAATAACTATCCACTATTGTTATATGGAAAAGAAAAGCTAGTTTTCATAGAACAAAGGAAACAGCACAAGGTCAGAATGACACGAGGCTGTCATTGACTTGACTTGTGTCATTTGCAGTTGCTTTGTCCTACAGTGAGTGCACATGTATATAATACTTATTATTTTAGAAATACCAACATTTTGGAAATAAAGTCAGTGCATGCAACTGTAAATTGTTTGACAGACAAAAACAGCACACTCGCCAAACAGAAATCCATTTTTGCTTTAATAAAAAACAATATAATTTGAAAATAAATATGTTTAATAGTTATACTAAAACACAAAAGGATGTTAATATTTAACAGCATCAATAAATATATTACTGTGAAAATATACTGAAAATGTGGCTGTACATGGCAAACAAACAAACAAACAAAAACTCATTTCTGGCACTTTCACACAAGAGAATGTTTGTTTTTCGATAATAAAACCTTGTCCGCAGGCATCGTATCTCCACCGAACTGATCGCTCATACAGAAACATTAAAATAAACAAAGATAAGGCGCTTTCAGGAATGTTGAAGTGTTTGTTTCTCTTTTGCCTTTCGTTCTATAAAGCCGTCCACAGTTTTTCAGATTGGTGACAATGTCGATAGGAAACAAAATCAAAACAATATCAATAATAACACTGCATATAAATAGATCAAATTAAATACACAGAATACTGAACATATTCTAACATTATAAATTAGATGTAGTGTACTACACAAAGGGATATTAGATATGTATACAAAGATATTGTGTGGTAATGAACAGTTCATAAAGTCGTGACAATATTCTCTTTGGAAAACGTTACAAACGTAAATATTTGAGTTATCTTTAACTACTGCGGTGAATGGAACGAGTCTGTTCCATAGGAAAAGTCAGAATTGATTAGCATTTTGTCACATTTATGTTTTTTTTTTTTCTCTATATACAGATATGTAATATCCCTTTAGCATTATCACACCAAGTCCTATTGGATGTTAGTCAGCACAGAGTGACTTCACCCTAGAGAGAGTAACATCACAGAAAGAGACAGTTCCGCATTCTTTTCCCGTGCCTGGACCCACAGTTCCGAACATTCCGGAAAGAATCCTTATTATGTCACTTCCTCTCCTTTGATTGACAGTCTGTAACTGTTCATGTAAAGGGTTGGAGGCTGTCGTTTGCACCTTTCAGTGAAGTCTTGGACATTCGATCCGAGTCTTTAAATATGAATCCACAGCGGGCCGATCCAGTGAAGCTTTACCTCGCTGAGTTCTGTCCAATCACAGGCCCAGGTGCAGTGACACAGAAATATATCCCAATCACACGCCAAGCAGCGTCTTCGTTTACTTGTAGATGATAGCAGCGACACACATTGTCATTTGATATATATTTTATATATTCATATATTAATATCTTAAAAATTTACATCGGGATGGTATCTCCTGCCCTCGTTTCATTCTCTGTCTTTCGTTGAAGCTAGTGTTTGCAGTTCATCTAGGGAATGGATCCTCAGGTTTAAAAAGTGCTGTGCCATAAAAAAAATCCTTCATTCATTGTTCTTCCCAGCATGCCGCTCATCATCTTGGCTTTTCACATCTGGAAGAGACCAATGGACTGGTTAGAGATCTGCTTGAAATTTGTAACAATATATGTCAATCAGAATTAAGCCTCTTTTCCCACACTACTGTGTTTACAGTAGAAAAGTAGTGCTTGCATTGAAATCAGAAAACGTTACATTTAACACTTATAGTATATTCTTTGAATATATATATATATATATATATATATATATTTTGGAATATACTAGTGTAAAATGTAATGTTTTCTGACATTTAATTGCATGTTAAGTTAAAGTTTAAATTGCAGTTAGCTGAACTTTACATGGATTGTTTTAATCCACTTAAGTAGGACTTAAGTAGATCTTTATATGTTGTTTTATTATTAAAGTGCACTGCTTGTATTGGAAAGCCTCAATGGTAAACTGAAATATACTTTAATGTAATTTATGTTGAATCTTGTATTTCTTGTATTTAAATAAATTTGTAATTACACATTTGAAATATATTAACTTAGTAATAGCTACCGAATAAGACACTGTAGTTAAAATGATAATTAAGTACTTTTCAGTGCTGTATGTGTGTTAATCAACACATTAAACCAATTGTAATTATTAAATAAGTAAAACATAATTATATATAAGCTTTTAATTTGTCATTACTTTTCAAAAGTTTAAGTATGTTATGAAACAGTCATGAATGTCATCTTTAATTCACTTAAGTGGCATTTTTTTATTAATATTGTATTATATACATAAATAGGTTTATATATGCTTTTAAGATTTTAAGTACACTACAAGTGACTATTCAGTACAGTTAAGAGCACTTAATATTTAAGCGCAAACTAAATAAATACATTCAGTAAAACTAAAACTAAATTTAGTAATATTGTATTTCTGGCAGTCTAATCAAACACATTGTTTATCTGTATATTAGTTATTTAAATAAATTCATTTGTTGAAAATTTGGATGGGGTAAAAATGTGGTTTGGGTGGAACGACAACAGGATCAAAGTATGCTGTGATCTCCACAAAACATAACAATAACCTTTAGACAACATATACAGAATGCTAACATACGGTCACACAGTTTAAATTAGTGGGACAGTTGATGAGAAGCAAACAGCATGGACACATATTCATAATATGGATATAATTCAGATCTCATATTAGCCATCTGAAACATGATAATGGCATGATTTTGCACAGAATGGCTAAATCAATAATACTAAAGTAAATGCTGACCTATTATGAACATAACATATCAAGATTAAAAAAGGAATTACTGAGAGCAGGATGTGTGAGTTGCACTTCACAAACACACACACACACATATGCAGCATCCCTGTCTGTTTCTTCAAAAACACAAAATCATGTTGCTTGCTGAGAGAATACCAACAAATTCAGTTTATGTATGAATAATTTCTATGCTCAACACCAAAACTTGATGTCACTATTAGTACGCAGCAGTAATGTACCAGATTCTAATATCAAATGTCTCTCACTGCAATACACCACACACACACACACACACGCACACACGCACTATGTCACCATGCATATACAGTACAGAAGGGAAAATGCAACAAGCGCTATATACATGCACATTACTTCATGTGGGACTGGATGAGAATATGCATGTTGCACGTGGTGACGGTTCATAAACAAACCTGCAAGTTCTTTCGTTTAACTCAAGTTGTCTGGACTTGCATTGCAATTGTGTGTATTTGCAGGAGCATTTACAGGTGAGGGGGTCCTGCACATACAAGCGCTTTCTTCTCTCTGAGCAAGGCTCACAGTGGCTGCAAGAGAAGCAGAAGGGAGAGACAGAGAGACATCTAAGCACTAGTGATTTGGGCAGAGAGCTGAAGAAACACACACACACACACACACACACACTCATGCACCTCACCATGATACACCACCTCCATTCATTGCACAAATTTGGGTCAGTTTTTGCTTTGTTTTGAAGATGGGTAGCGTTAGTAGCAGATTGTGTGTGATGAGAGCGAATAATGACTTCATTCATTCATCCATCAGTGAGCACACATGAGACAGTGAATAGATGCAACATTGAAATCAGACAGGAACAGTTATTGGACTGACAGACAAGTGCATGAAAGCAGTATGAAGCGCAAGCAAAGGGGTTTGTTCAACTATAGAAACTTGACACAGAAGCACAAATTGTGAACAGTTTTAAACTAAAACGGTTTCAAAGACACATGATCTGTTCTGAAATTTGACTTTGTTTTAATTGTGTAATAATTTGCACCTACACTGGAAAAACCAACCAATTTCAAGTTTATATATATATATATATATATTAGTGGTGGGCCGTTATCGGCGTTAACGTGCTGCGTTAACGCGAGACTCTTATCGGCGATAAAAAAAATATCGCCGTTAATCTATTCTCAAAGTTGGGTTAGGAGCTGGGTCTATACTACGCAAGCTATGATGACTTTCACCCTGATATTTTAGCGCGGATGTATACCTAGCCGAATTGCACTGTAGGGGGCGAGAACGAGTCTTCGAACTAGAGGCTCGCAGTCCGTGATGGACAGATTGTTAACGGCTGGTCTATGTGGTAATACAATCGGGCAGGACATCCAAACGCTCACCTATCATTCATCAACCTCAAATATGGCTTTTCATCTGAAAGATGTATGTAGTAGCAACTTTACATGGCCGCTCAATATGATGTTAACCTAGAGAAACGTGCGCTATTGAAGTGTTTGTGTGGAAGCGCGTTTGCTGCAGGACAGGCTCCGGTGCGCTCACTTGCTCTTAAAATCTCCGTCATTCTTGGTCATACAGATAAAAGTAGCCTAATACATCTTTCGAATCTGTAAAGACTCTACGTTTATTTGTGTGCACTCAGAATAACAACGAAACGTTGCGCTTTTAAGCAAACAGGATGCGCTTTAGGTCTCATGTGAACTTGAGAATTCACTCCCGTGTCACCCTCTGCTTCGAACCTGTGTGTATGCTAACGTTACTGTGAAATTACCACATCAGACGTGACGTGCTAACATGGATGCAGCTATGAAGCCGCCGGGTTTGCTTCAGGGAAAATTTATTTTTAAGAAGCTTCCCAATGGAAACTGTAAACAGTTCATCACGACCTCTTATGTAGGCCTACAGTTCAAAATTCATGTTTAACTGAATAAACAGTTAGTAAACACAAGTACATCTTATTGAACATAGTTTATTTTCATCACCAATTATCATAGTAGAACAGCTTTCTCAAGCAGTTTGTGATGCATTTTGGAAACAGGAGATGAGCCCCTGGTCTAATGCGCCACCTGGCTTGAGAAACCCGTTCTCAAAGACTTACTTTTAGTCATTATTTGGGTAGCACACATATTCTGAATGCCTTCGGCAGAATTCAAATGAGCCATTTTAATCTAGATTAATCTAGATTAAAAAAATTAATCTATGCCCACCCCTAATATATATATATATATATATTGTTTTTTTTGGTTTGGTTCAAACCTTACATTTTGGTTTAATATGAATATTTTCCCAAAGACAAAAACCTTCACACAAAGTAAAAAGTGTATTTATTATAATGACCATACCATACTTAATCAATAAATTTCATTTAGATATAAGCCAAAATGTTATTTAATGTAGGTAAATATAATAAAAACATAATAAACTAAATCAAAACCAGCTGTAATATGAAAGTACAATTTTCACTTACAGTAAAACTAAAAACATTTTATAAGTCAATGTTTCATTTAGTTTAGTTAATATAAAGACAACTTTGAAAGACCTTAATTTTTAGAGTCATGTTGTTTTATGCACACAAAAAAATAAAATAATAATAGTATGTGTATTGCACATCAACACACACAAAATACTATTGTTATTGTTTATTTTATTTATTATTGTCTTCTATGAGGAGTGTTATTTGCCTTGAACTGAACAAAAGAAGATTCAACCGGATTTTCAATTAGACCAATATTAAAAATGCACTTTAAATAAATGACAGTCATTTCACGGTTTTCAGTGCAGTAAAGACAAGCCTATCTACAGGAGAGAAATTGAACTGCTGTTCTCAAACATCAAAGGGGCGGAAATACAGGTGAGGGATCACATGAGCACGGCATCATCCCAGCTGTGGCAGCACATTAGTACGATAATGACAGAGACAGCCATGCAACCTCTGTTTATTTACCTTTGGTTGCTTTCCTCTTTGTGGGCCGTGGGCCAACAGTGTGAATTAGAGTACAAATAAATGCAGACTGGGGCTTTAAGCCGACAGGACAAGTGAGATTACAAAGAGCAAACAAGGTGCCCTGAAATAAAGCCAATGACTGAGAGCAAAATACTGCTTGAGCGCAGGTGAGCCGAGGCGCTGAGATCGCCCGAATCTCCCTCTCTCGCTTTCTTTCGGCTTTTAACCCGCCCCACTCTGGGTTTTCTGCAAAACAGGAAAATAACGCAAGAAAAGGACATCTAAATGAAGCTGCGGACAGTCATGCTGAGAAAGATCAATCAGCGCTATAGGGGTCAAAAATACCAATTTGATACAAAAAAAAACTTTTAGCAAAACATACTTTTTAGACGTCTTTATATATATATATATATATATATATATTATTATTATTATAATTTTTTTATTAATAATTAATTTACATTTTGTTTAATAAAAATTCTACGTTGATATGTACGTACACTACCATTCAAGTTTTTATATATATATATATATACACATTTATAATATTACAAAACTTTTCTATTACGAATAAATTCTTTTGAACTTTCTATCACGGTTTCCTCAAAGATATGAAGCAGCACAACTGCTTTCAGCATTGATAATAATGAATGTTTCTTGGGCAGCAAATCAGTATATTAGAATGATTTCTGAAGATCATGTGACACTGAAGACTGGATAAATAATGCTAAAAATACAGCTGCGCATCACAGAAATATATTACATTTTAAAATATATTACAATAGAAAACAGTTATTTTAAATTGTATTCATATTTCACAATAATACTGTATTTTTTATCAAACGAATGCAGCTTTATTGAGCATAAACATTAAAAACAATTAACAAATCTTAACAACATTTAGAAAACATAACAAATCTTAATGTGGGTATGTATATGCCACAGTTTTGAACCTATTTTTTCTCTCTCTCTTTTCATATTTAGTATTTTAAATCATTAAAAATCATATTCATTATTCATTTTCGTTGTTATATTAAAATTTGTACTGAGAATTGTGAAATTCCACTGGTATTAGTACATACCACTGAAATTATCCTATTGTGACAACCCTCGCCAGCAATTAAAGCGAGGAGCAGCGCGTCACAGACAGTCCTCATGAGGATTCAACGGCAGACTCTACAGTCCAAATAAGCAGCTGAAGGAACTGAGCCGTAGCATGTGTGTGTGTGTGTGTGTGTGTGTGTGTGTGTGTGTTTGAGGAGCTCAGGGGTAAGGATCGAAGTACATGGAGCTGAACTTGAGCTTGTGAATCAGAAGCGAGAGTCGCTGGGCACCCCGCCCCCCCGCGTGAGCGCCTGCCTACGTGCTGAGAGAGAGACGACATGCAGAAAGCCGGCACTTAGTCCCATGACCAACAGATTTCATTTAGCTCTCTCGGCTAACCCCATCCACCTCTGTATGCTTGCATTAACCTATAGGTGCAGAAATGCACTCGGCCACCGCTCATCCAATTAAACCGGGAACATTCCCTCACCTGAACTTATTAGATAAAATATCAGCGCAAAAAGATACTGCAAGAGCTTTTATCAGCACTAACTTCACTTTTCGGAGACATTTTTGAAATGACATGTGACCAACTGGTGTCAAGGCGGTTTTTAGTGGATGCACGAAACAAGCTTTTTTGTGTTACCTTCAAGAGGCATTTACACATACAATGAGGATTTCTTGGTATAAATTAATCTATTTGGGTTGATTAATCAATATTAAATCATATTTTTGACTTGAATAAAACATGTTAACCAAACAGTTGTTGGTCTCCTTTGACTTTGACTATGGAAGTTAATGGGGACCAGAAACGATTTGGTAGCAAAATATCTTCTTTTGTGTCCATCAGAAGACAGAAATGCATACAGGTTGAGGGTCAGCCTCATTTTAGGTGAACTATCCCTTTAAGACTCAATAGCACTAAATGAGGTTTGTGAAACAGATCAAGGTAACAACAATGACCCCTGTCTCAGGATCACCTACTATTTAAAAGGCTAAAAATAAAATTGGGTTAAGACAGACACTTCTTGTTACTATGATTAGTGTGGGGACGCAGGCAAGGGTCAGACTTGAGCAACTGCGGTGTGAGGAGAGCGGCGGGTGGTCTTCACAGACTCCATCTTACAGCTGCCATAAAGCACCAGAGCCTCGTCCCAAAATAAAAACTGAAACAATCCTTTAAAAGACTCTGTTAGAGCTCTTAAGAGATATATAGGGAGCAATCCCGGCTTTAACACAAGCACCATGGGCTGTAAAACCTCAGAGAGCCCTGTGCAGACACCTGACCAGCTCAACACTCGACTTGTTGATCTAAAATTAGATTTACCACATTTGAAGGCATATTATTTGAACATAAAAAAAAAAAAATGCATTGTTGTAGCAAACAATAATTTATTCAAATATTTAAATATGGTAAAATGTGCTAAAATGTGTTTGTTTCAGAAACAAACATGCAAGCGTTAGAAATGTGCGACTGGAAATTTTTCTGAGGGCACGGATTCGGTATTTAGCACATGCTTTTATCTAAAATAACTTGCATAATTACTATTTCTTTATGATACTGCCAGGCTCAGCAGATGGGAATCATTAAATTATGAATGGTTATCTGCCAGAAATAGAGATGCACCAGCTATAAAAAGACGTCCAACACAAATAAAAGCAAAAGCAGGTTTTGTTTGGGGTGTTGTTGAAAGCAGTGAGTCTTGAGTTTGCGCCTGAGGATTAGGAGGGATTCGGCTGTTGTATCGTTTAGTGGAAGATGATTTCAATGAATGGGTGTGAGAACAGTCGAGTATTTCACTTTATTAGCTTTGTGGGTAAACGTGGTTGAGGGTGTGTCGAGGCGTGCTGCAGGACTCATGACGGTTACAGTAGTAAACCGGGCGATATTATAAAGAATTCTCACAACATATTTGCAACAAATGTAGCAAATAATAGAGCATCATAATGGATAATACCATGGTTTTGTTATATTTAACATGTACTTTATAATGCTAGGACAATGCTTGTGAATGTTTAGTACTCAGTGGCAATACTGATCCAGTAGAGGGAGCGCTGAAGGACTAGACAGGGTTTTATCATTTTTATCATATTTTGATCTAGATTAAATTTTCATTTCAATTTTAGTTCAAGTAGAAAATGTTTTTGTCTTTTTTGTACATTTCTATTATACACATTTTATTATATAGTTTTATTCAGCTGAAATGAAATAAGTTTAAGAATTATTTTATTTCTTAATTTTGTTTTAGGGCCGAAGATTGTCAATAGTGTCCGGATGACTTTGAGTTGTATTTCCTGGAACTTTATATTTGGAATTACATTTAAGTGAAAATAAAGTAAACTCACAGTAATGTGTGTTTACAAAGTGAACTGTGCTGGCGCTGTGGACATCTGAGTTCATTTAGAGTGCTCTCACACAAGGCAAAATTATTGTGAACACAATCAAACACTAGTGTTGAACAAAAAGCAAATGGGATGCACCATTTATGACAAAGCAAGCAGTGTGAATCTGGCAATCATGAAGATATGCACACTTTCATTTCTCACCCACATCATCATCAGCTGTCATTCGCTCCACTCACATACAGACATTAAAGACTGCTGAAGCTGCACTTACTGAGATTCATGTGCATAATATAAATACTGACCCACTGACTAATCAAGACTGAACACCTAGCTCCAACTGGAACGCATTCCTAAAAGTACGTTATGCTCTCAATATAACTGGTCAGTCCAGGCGTGCAGCTAGAGATATACTGCATCACTTAAGCTTTACTTCTAATAGTCTGACTGCTAAGTGCTAACTGTGCTAACTGCTAACATAGTGTCCAGCTGGCTGCTTCTCATCGCCGTTCAATCAACCCAGTCATTGCAATGTTTAGCCGTGTGTTTAGAAACGCCCTGCACCATCTATAACCATCCACACTGTCAACAAATGAATCTTAACCAAATCCCACAATGTCCAAGTTGAAAAAGGGAAGAATTGACCATTTCAGAAAGATCTGTTATCTTAAAATAACCCAAAAGCTTGACATAGGAAACAATAATATTCTAAAAATAAAACTAAACTTACTTTTCTTTCTTTGATTTGACTTCTACCTTTTGCCTAAAAAAGAGAGATGCAACAGATGTTTAGTTCAGGTTTCATGATGTAAAGGGAACAGTTCACTTAAAATAAATATTCTGTCATTATTTACTCTTCTTATTATTCTTAAAAATAACGGTTCCAAAAGGGGATTTTCTCAGTGATGCCATAAAATAAATGTTTTGGTTCATTCCAAGAACCTTTCAGTGAACAGTTTTTAAAATAACCTCTTTTTATTCCAATTTGTTTCCACTATAAAGAAGCTTTTGTACAATGAAAAGTTTTCATGGATGTTAAAGGCTCTTTGTGTAACCATAGATGCCAATAAATATATTTATGTGTATTGAATTATTGAAGATGTTGTGCTTTAACAGAACAAATAGTGAACAATAAGTGAGTAAACTTTGTGAATAATGGACAGTTTACATCTTGGAATGAACTATTTCTTGAAGATGCATTTAATCTCAGTTTTAGAGACGTACCTGCATTCACACTTGGTGTGTTCTGTGAAGCTCAGTTGGAAATTATGCTGCGACACACGTTGTTTCACACGCAGTACCTACAGGAATATACAAAACAAAAATAATCTCATTTAGTATGTAAGTATGCATTCATGCACTATATGACCGTACTTTGTATTTTATTCTACAATCTGTTGAAAAATGACAAGACCAGGCCTCAACTGTGGCAAAGAGTAGCTTCAGCCACATAAACAGGGTGTAAACACAGTGTGCAGCGGTAAACAACATAGTTGACATGCCAGTTAACACCGCCTCACTGTCCCCATGTTGGGCAAGCATGAAGTCATAGGAAGCAGGGTGAAGGATTGAACCAGTCTCACCTCCATGGTGACGTTGCGGGTCTCTGTAGGGACACACTCCAGCGCCTCGTCGTTGCAGCAGCCTGCGCAGCGCATGAGAACCACACAGGACGGGATGTAGGTGTGCTCGATCTCGTCAGGATACTCCTGAATGATGTCTACCAGCATCTCTCGCGTCTTACACGCACTCTTTTTGTACACATCCATGAAGGGAATCACTAAAGAGGAAGCAAAGTGAGAGTTCAGTCTCTATCATGCTACTGATGTCTCCTTTTCTTTTCTTTTTTGTCAAATGAAAGGTACAGTTTACATGAAGTTCTCTCATCATTTACTTACCGTCATGTCATTACAAACCTGTAAGCTGTTATTTTTTTCTGTGAAACACAAAAAGAGAATTTTTGAAGTATCTCCATGCAGCTCTTTTCCATGTAATGCCAGTTCATAATGACCATGACTGAGTCTGCCTCTCATAAAAACTATTTCAGAAGTCTTGACCCTTGTGAAAAAAAGTGCATTTAATTGTATTGAATGTGCACTTGTAGTGAACACATCTTAAAAGTATTTTAAATATACATTTAGACATAATATAATATTAATGTAACTAAAGGTGAATTTCCTGACTGTTCCTTAACATTCTTAAGTACACTTTTAAAAAGTGCACATGTAGTAGTGTCACATTAAAAGTTTAACTTTGAAGTATATTTTAAATCATTGTTTTATTAATCTTGTGCTTTTAAAGAAGTACACTTATGTTGATATGTTAACTAACATACTAAACCACATGTAAAGTACTTCTAACCTTAACATGTTATACAAGATTACATTTAAATTTACTATATTTTTATTTCACAAATGATTTTTTTTATAGTATGGTAACTGTGAAAAGAGCGGCGAGAAGATTATTCTCCTTTTGCGTTACTTGGTCACAATAACAGCATACGGGTTTGGAATAAGATTAGAGTCAGTAAATCATTTCTATTCTTTACAAAACTAATATTTCCTGAGCAAGGCCCACCATTAAAGTCACATCCATGGCATAACACCTCACACAGGCCTGTTCTGCTCAATGGGGACTTGACTTTCCCAAGTGGGCGAAAAAAGGCATGTCACACATGTTGAGGAACACACACCAGCACATGTACCCCACTTGCACGTCCACCCTAATCTGTACACCTCCTTCAACTGGCTTCCCATCATTCATTCTGACCCCAGTGCCTCATGACCCACAGACTGCCAGGGAAAAGCGTGACCTCAGGCAGTGTGGCGCCAAGCTTCAACTGCAGACACCTGACCTCCATGAGAAGCCCACCCTGCGTGACACTCCCTGCCACCCATGAATCTGTCAGTGCCCCAGAGCCATGCAAGAAAACCAAACACAACTGTATTCATGATGCTGATCATGATAAAGTTAGTAACTGCTAGTAATTAGTTGGTGGTACCAGCCACATTTCACACAGTGCCCTATCATGGCACTTATTTGTTTATGGCCATGATATTTTTATCTCATATCTTTATTTTGCAAAGTGGAAAGTAAAATATGAACAAACTGACTACTACTAACCAAGATTCAATAGGTTAATTGAATGCAAAGCAAAACCGTCCAGCATAGGAACTCTACATTGTGGGAAAGTGTTTATGAATGGAAGCAGATTGGGAATGACGTAAAAATAACAATACACGCTCCCCAGAAACATAACAGGGACTCTATACAAACAACCAGGTCCACTGCTAACAAATAGTTGTGACCTTGAGGACAAATCAGGAATAAATCACACAATCTTTTTACATAAACAAACACAGCCATGGTCAATGACTTCACACAAGGTTGCTTGCGGGTAGAATCAATTATTCACTTTGGCGATTCTAATGAGGGTGGGAAATATACCCTGACTCCTAATCTTGAGTGTCCAAGCAAATATGTATGTAAGTGATATTAAACCGATTAAGGAGAGAGTGTTGCGTAACAAAAGAGTACAGCAAACTTACAGTAATGTATTGGTTATGTACTCATGTTACCTGCATCAGAACTGGGATAAAACCATTTGCAGTTTAATCTTTGCCTTACGGATGTCATTACATATACCTCCCCCAGATGGTGCTAGACTCTTAGCCCCATTTCCAAAACATTTTTCATAGCATACACTCTTTAACATTTACGAACACTGTACATATAAAGAGACTTACCCTCATTTTTGCTCTTCATCCCTTCTTTGGGTATGTGGGCAGCCTATCAGGACAGAAAAGTGACAATTGTAAGTCACAAAACACATAAAACAAGTTGAATGTGACCTATGTTAAACACCACTGAAAGAAACCAATAGTAATATTTGGGAAACTCTCGAAAGGGAACATTTCATTAAGTTTTACACAACCAAAAGTACTTTATTAACTCTATAGTGGCCAGAATCTAGAATTAGATGCTTAGAAGTAAGTATTTTGAACTCTTAGGAGTTTAAAGTAGTCGTTCTCAAACTTTTTGACTCCCATTGGCCAAGAAAATATATAGAGCCTCCAATATTTAGGCTAAAAGATTTCCTCTGGTACAGCTGTAATGATAAAAAAGTTGCTTGTTTTCTAAGCTTCTAATTAACATAAACTTGCAGTCTCAATAGATAATAAACATAAGTTGATTATATGATTGCATTAGTTTCAAGAACCATATGCCCTTCAGTAAAATCAACAGCTGTTGATGGCACAAATAAAAAAGTCAATGTATTGGCAATGTCAGAGAAAATATAAAAACTTAAGCTTTATAGGGCTTGCCACCTCAAAGCTACACCCGCTGTACCCTTTAATATGGTTATCGGTATCTGTACGTTATCGACCCCACATATTAGTACCTTAACTATGAGCCAGTGTGTGTACAAACGAAAGAAGCCCTGTAATCGCAAATATGTACCCTTCTCGAATTGTAACTAAGTTAAACTTATTTTAAATCATTTTAAGTCACACTATTGTCCCCTCTGAAGTTTCATGAAGCCCTCTAGTGGGCCCCGGACCAAAACAAATCAGAGAGTCTTTCAAAATCTTTGAATGTTTGAATGCTTTCAGAAAGCAGTTTTAGATTTTATTATCAGTGTACATAATCTCTTATAATCTTTATTTTTAAATTGAATTTCATTTTCTAAGTTCTTAGTAAGGGAGTTAATTTAATTCAAGGCGGCAGCGGAGAGCCAATGATTATGCTGCGACACCTCAGACTATTCTTTTTTTCCCGCCCACAGATTAGTCTCGCGCGCGAGAGAGCGTCGCTGGTTGGTCGTGTTTCTGCAGGTGGTGTGTGTGTGGACTGGCGCAACAGCTCTCGGTGTTGCGTGAGAATCTCGCCGGTTTGCCTCACAGACCATCTGCTTCATATCCAAGCAGACGTTTTTCATATTCTGCACCCAGGGCAATGACGACAAAGCAACCAACAAACAAACGACGGTAGTTTACCTCATGCAAATATGTGTCACGACATCATACATACGTGCGTTGCCATATCACGATTCAAGTAGCATAAATGAATTAATTAGGCGGGAGACAAAGAAACGAAGGCGTTCAGGTAATATCTTGTCATTATTCTCGTCAAGAGAGCAGCTGGTTGCAGGATTTTAAGTCTTAAAGTATCGCGAGCACTGATAAAATGCAGAAAGTCAATGTTGTGCCAGTATTCGTTGATTGAACAGAACGCGTTTAGCCTCCTGTATAGTCTAACGTTACACGTATACTCCCGTTACAGCACGTAGTCTGTTTTATAGGCATTTGCATTTATTAACCAAACCCATTGCCTAATTTATCTTAAATCTCAGTAGGCATCTCAGAGTATGAACTGGTCGGGCTACGCAGTATTGATAGCTAAATATTCCTGAGTATTATTTTAAGCAGTAACTTTTAAGCAGGAAATTCCACGTGAAACTTAAGGCAACCTAGTGTATACATGGTGTAATGGCACTGGACAAGTGCATTACGTCCTCGACAGTGTAATATGACCTCCGTTTACACAGTAATAAAAAGATAAAAGCTTAATCCTTCCACAATTTCAAACCCAGCACATTTGCACAGCCCTTACCTTTACAGCAGACAGATGAAGGAGAGCCGCAAAAAACAATTGTATCGAATATACAATAAAGTTCATGGTTGTAATTCCAGTGGTGTGTTGCGGCGAGTCTTTGGCTCTCAAAACAATTAAAAGCGAAGCTGCTGAATATGAATGAACCGTGATAACGTGGGTCAAAGTAACAATCCCATTCTGCCCTTCAGGACCGAAGCACCTGCGTCGAATCCACTAACACGAGTTTCTCGAACGCTAGCGCTTCTCCAGAAAATACAATGTAGCCTAATATAAATAATAGCAATTACAGCAAAATAAAGAAAATAAATCGGAGAAAATCCACACTATATTGGTCCTTTTTTAAAATCCACAGTATAGCGGAAAGCCGACGTTTAATAAATCTAATTCCAAAACGTCACAGGCGAAACAAAATATAAACAAGTTTAACTTCCAAGCACAAGTTCTATAGGTGCCAGAGAACGGCTTCTGCGCATATGCTTATCATTGAGAGCAAGACGCTACATGTGCCGGTATAAAGTGATCCAATGGCAATCCCTGGTTAAACTGCAGCAGACGTTTCCTTCCTTCCTCGTCTTATTTCCGCTATTGCTTTGGTTTCTGTTGTCTCCTAACGTTGTGGATGTTTTCTGGCCGTATGGGGAGGTCTTGTCACTGCGCTCGCTCTGTCTGTCAGCGCTTCTAATGCTCATCGCTGCCGATCTTGAGCGTGTTAGCAGGCGGCAGAGCGCTGATTGGTCAGCCGCGGTCTACGTAGTTTATGATGCTCCAAGGCATGACTCAGTTCAGCAAAGTGTTTGGTTATTACCTCATACGTTTTTTTGTCACAAACAAGGTAAAATAAATGTATTTCAAAATTATTCATTTATTCTATGTAAGTTTAAGAAGGATATTGATGTTAACTGCTCGTTTTGCTCTTTACACTTGGAAACTGTACCCCACTTCTTCTGGCACTGGAGTTTTGTTAAAAAGTTATGGTATGATGTCTCAGTATTTCTCTCAGAAAAGGTACTCTCTAACTTTATTTTGCATTTTGAAAATGTAGTTTTTGGATATTTAATTCAAGATAATGTGAATAACAAAGCGTTTGTCATTAATCTACTTGTTTTATTAGTTACGCTTCACAGCGTTTTATAAAGAATTGGAAAGCTATTTTTGTACAATTCAAAGTAGCACTAATAGAAAGGCTATCAAAACTGTCAGTTTGTGTTCTGTCTTCAAAATATTTGAGTAAAGTAAAGGTCATGCATGTTTTTAAGTGTATATTTATTTAAGGTATTTAATTAATATTATTTATTTGACTTTTTTCTTTATTTCCCTGGCGTTATATTGTCTGTTGTATTGTTCTGTATGTGTCAATAAAAAATAAAAAATAAAAATAAAATATA
>QVTF01024496.1:0-265000 GCA_003573665.1 Oxygymnocypris stewartii | reverse complement strand
AAGAGATGCTGGATTGGGGAAGTTCCTTCAGCGGTGAAATGACGTGAGCAGGGAGACGTGGTGAACTGGTGCGGGGTTCCTTACAGGATTTAATTGAAGAACAACATGCAGGTTCATCTGCCTCCCTAGTGTTTGCTGATGTCAGGAGCATGCTAACGTATGGACAGAGAAACTTAATGAGCCCTGTCAGCATCAACACCCACACTAAACACACACAGGCCTGCTGGGACATTCTGTTGAATCACAGCTGCTGCATAAATACAAACCGGTGGTCAACGTGTCCACAGAGTCTTGAGCTCTGTCTCTGTCCTATAAGTCCTGACTGACTCAGGGCTGATCATGGTTCAAATGATAAAAAAAGGAATAGTTGATTCACATGTTTGTAATAGACTGAGTGCTCAGCTGGCTTGCTTGGAGGTCTTCAGAAAGATACTCAATTCAAGCTATGAGAACGTAATATTCAGTAGAGATTATAGTTGTGCTAGGACCAACTAGCTAAAAGTAGTGACGCTGCTAACTCATGAGACAGTTCACCCAAAAAGGAAAATTGACATGAACATTTACTCATCCTATTTTTCTTTCATTTTTCTGTCTTCTGTGAAACACAAAAGAAGATAGTATTCAAAGTCTAAGATTTTTTGACCACACAATGAAAGTTAAAAGAGTCCAAAATATCAGTCAAATAAAAAATAAAAATAATAATAATCTTTCATTAGGCAATCTATCAATTTATTGAGACCCTTTATTTAATTTTCAATTGAATTATTTATTTTAAGTTATTTAAAACACAGGTGGTTATTTAAAAAATTCATAATTTCAAAATTATCTTTTATTTTACTAAGTGCTATTCAATACTGTACTATGAGTTTATATTTCTTTATAAGGTATAATAAGTTTATACTGTTTTACAGTTTGACAAGCTACAGTTTTATAACACTGAAGAGCATTTGTTGGTCATCACTTTGGGTTTAATTTACTTATTTGGCAAACCCTATAAAAATAAATATATTTAAAATAAATTTATTTGAAGTATAGTTCAAATCTATTAACATATTTACTGACATATCGCTTGAGACTTAGGCCTACTGAGATAAAAATTATAATTAAACTTTATTTGGAGTACTACTTGTGCGCAACACACATTTCTTAATGTTAAGGTTGAAATATGCTTTAATGTCACTATTGATGAGGATTGTGTGATCTTTGAATAATATCTGTCTTTAAATGCAATATATTTAAAGTGTACCTGAAGCATACTTGCAATAGTTCCACTTTAGCACAATCAAATATACTCCAATGTTTCTTTAGTTGGACTTCAGCACTACTTCCACACAATTAAAATGCATTAAAATGCAAAAGTACAAAATATCTTGTTCCATTTTAGCAGACTTTATGTATACCAGTTTAGTATGCTAAAAGTAAAATTGCATGGCATTTTATTAAGTACATAAATATTTAAATGTATTTGTAGTATACTGAACATTAAATAAATGTATTTCAAATATATTTAAGTATATTCATTGCTAAGTATATTCATTGGGTTGGGGGGCAGCCTCCTCTGGGGAAGAGAGGTGTACACCTCATTAAATGGTGCCTGTCTCTCCAACTATGCCAGTGTTTCAGGGCGCAGCAGTTTCCCACAAGCGCTTCTCTCAGTCTCCGCCCAGAAACTTAGCTGTACTGGGAGGCTCGCTACCTCTTCGGAGGTCCTTAGAGCAGCTAGATCGGCCATCACCTGCCGGTCCTCTGCTTCAGGGCACCGAGCTAGCAGCTCTAAGTATACCATAGGCCAGTCTTGAGAGACTGATTGCCCGGGTTTAACCCCACTCTGGTGGGTCCCGAGCAAAAACTGGTTAATGGAACAGAAGTATTATTCCTGTGAGGAAGGAGGCCATCGAGGGGGTCCCTTCTCACGTAGTAGAGTTCGGGTTCCACAGCCGGTACTTCTCTGTTCCGAGGAAGGACAGAGGGTTGCGTCATATTTTAGATCTGCGTCATTTGAACCACTCAGTCAAGAAGCAACTGAAGTTCAGCACGCTCGCACAAACAAGTCATGTCTCAGATCAAGTCCAAGGACTGGTTTGTCACGATCGATCTAAAAGGTGCACATGTCTTCATCCTTCTTCATCACAGGAAGTTACTGAGGTTTGCTTTTGGGGGCAAAAGTTTACCAACACCGACTTCTTCCTTTTTGGTCTTGCACTCTCACCTCACACTTCCACAGTGTGTGGATGTTGTTCTGGCTCCTCCGTGATCCCAGGGCATCCGCATACTCAACCACTTCGACGGATTGGTTGATGTTAGCTCAATTAGAGCTTAAGGCAATTCGACATCGAGATGTCGTTCTCGCCCGCATGAAAGAGCTGGGGGGTAAAGACTAACTGCCAAGAAAGGTGTGCTTTCTCAATTACAGAGGACCACTTATCTCGGCGTGGTGTGGGATCCGACCATGATGCAGGCACGATTGTCCCCTGCTCGGTTCGAATCGATCCTCACGACAGTCAAGAGGGTGAAAGAAGGCCGGTCACTCACTGCCAAGCATTTTCAGGACTGCTGGGTCTGATGGATGGCTGCGTCCAACGTGGTTACTTTTTGGCCTGCTGTACATTAGGTACAGTGTTAGCTCAAGACCAAGGGGTTCTCCCCGAGGGGAAACCCGCTTCACATACGCAAGGTCACGTGGCGTTGCCTTCGTGCCTTAGACATGTAGAGGAAACCTTGGTTCTTATCTCAGAGCCCGGTGCTGGGAGCTCCTTGTCGCCACGTACGCTAGCGACGGACGCATTCCTCACCAGTTGGGGAACGGTCATGAGTGGCCACTCGGCCCGTGGTCTGTGGAGTGTTCACCATCTCATGTGGCACATTAACTGCCTCGAGATGCTGGGCGTTTTTCTAGCATTAAACACTTTCTTCCACACTTCCAAGATCCCTGCGAGAGCTTGCTTCATTCCTAGAAGCTGACGCCGGTTCCACCACACGTGCTTTTATGCTTCCTGGTCTCTATAGGCCTGGTCTCTATCTGGTTTCTTCCTGGTCTCTATGAATGGTCGAGGCACCCGTGATGCCTCGCCCATTCATTGGTCTGATTACACACGTTATTCAGAGCATGGTCACGCTGAAGGCGTTCCCAAAGCTTTCGACGCAACGTCTGGTCCCTTCAAGGAACTAGGGTTACATACGTAACCTGAGACATTTTTGTGTGTGTGTGTGTGTGTGTGTGTGTGTGTGTGTGTACGTTTGAGGAAATATGAGGACACAAATGTACATACTGGCATGGGTATGACAGGTATTACAAGGATAAGGTGATTTATGAGGACATATCCACATATCCCCATATTTCAAAAGGCTTATAAATCATATAGATTTTTTTTTTTTTGAGAAAGTAAAAATGCAGACATTTTCCTGCAAGGGGTAGGCTTAGGTGTAGGGTTGGTGTGGGTTGATAGAAAATACGCTTTGTACAGTATAAAAACCATTACGCCTATGGAATGTCCCCACAATTCACAAAGTGTGTGTGTGTGTGTTACACGAGGCTGCACTGAATAAGTTTTTAAACTAGTTCAATTTTGCTGGTGTGTGAATTGTTTATGTGTAGGATTTGGGAAAATAATTAGAAATGCTTTAAAACAAATATTTGTTTCTTGGATCCTGTGGCCAGCTGAGAGATTTATAGAGAGGTAAGGATCTGACGTAAGTTTGTGCTTTTAAGAACTCTTCATAGCACAAGTTGAGTTGCTTTGAAATATGGCCTAGTCAGAAATGAAGCACACAATGGAGAGTTATAAAATGAGGTCTGGAGTGGCAAATTAATGGATTGTTATGGTTTCAGGGTCACACTTTGTTTCAAGGTCCAATTCTCGCTATTAACAAATCATTAACTATGACTAGGCATGGGATGATAACCGGTTTCAAGGTATACCGCGGTTTGGAAAAGTCACGGTTTCAAAACCACAAAAATTCTCCATTATTCAGTTTCCGCGGTTTGCACAGTTTTTTTACGTGTCGTCAAAGACTGAAAGTGCAGGACTCCCTCAGTTGTGTGCAGTGAAGAGCGAACGAGTCACACAGCCCCCTCCCCCTCTGGTTGGTGTGAGGCTGCGCCTGCGAACAGTGATAGAGAGAGAGTCATACACCTGTGTGTATGATGCCGAAGGAGATGAATCCCTGCAAAAAGTGTAACACACTCGCGCTCCCTCTCTCCTTATGTGTATATGCACACATCCTCGTAGCTGACCGCTCCAAACTTAATCCGGGAAAGGTGAATATTCCTGCATCATAACTTGGACTGAAAGATGAATGTGTAAAAAGTGAGCATGTATCCAAAAACCTTGTTGAGCTGCAGGTTTAATGAATGCTTTTTACATTTTGTATTATTATTAATTTTATTTTTACAGAAATGGTTTAGATTATTTTTTGATTGAGCTGCAGGTTTAGGCTCACTTTAAGTGACTACTTTTTTTTCATTTATAAGGACTTTATGTACTGGGAGGCTCGCTACCTCTTTGGAGGTCCTTAGAGCAGCTAGATCGGCCATCACCTGTTGGTCCTCTGCTTCAGGGCACCGAGCTAGCCGCTCTAAGTACACCAGAGGCCAGTCTCAAGAGACTGGTTCCCTTAGTAAGTCATCTGGCGGTGTGGGAGCCTTTGCCAAGCGTGTCTTATTGGGTCCTGCCTGAGCAGACTCTGGTTCTTTAGTCTTCCTAAGAGATGACACGGGTCTGAGGACCGTCGTTTCCAATAGGAGGCTTCTAAGGCAGTCCTGATGCTACAGCCCAGGACTTATGAGGGCAGGCTCCTCTGGGGAAGAGCGGTGTACACCGCATTACACGGTGCCCGTCTCTCCTCAGTGCCCTCAGGAGATCAGTCTGCTAACCCTGCCAGTGTCCCAGGGCGCAGCGGTCTCCAGCAAGCGTTTCTCTCAGTCTCTTCCGCCCAGAAATGTAGCGGAGCTGGGAGGCTCGCCACCCCTTCAGGGGTCTCTAGAGCAGCTAGGTCGGCCGTCCCCTGCTGGTCCTCCGCTCCAGGGCACCGAGCTAGCCGCTCTAAGTACAACAGAGGCCAGTCTCAAGAGACTGGTTCCCTTAGTAGGCCACCTGGCGGCTTGGGAGCCCCTGCCAAGTGTGTCTCATTGGGATCTGCCTGAGCAGACTCTGGTTCCTAGTCTTCCTTAGAGATGACGTGGGTCTGAGGACCGTCATTTCCAATAGGAGGCTTCTGAGGCAGTTCTGATGCCAAGGCCCAGGACTGGTGAGGGCAGGCCCCTCTGGGGAAGAGCGGGGTACACCGCATTACACAGTGCCCGTCTCTCCTCAGTGCCCTCAGGAGATCAGTCTGCTAACCCTGCCAGTGTTCCAGGGCGCAGCGGTCTCCAGCGAACGCTTCTCTCAGTCTCTTCCGCCCAGAAATGTTGCGGAGCTGGGAGGCTCGCCACCCCTTCAGGGGTCTCTAGAAGAGCTAGATCGGCCGTCCCCTGCCGGTCCTCCGCTCCAGGGCACCGAGCTAGCCGCTCTAAGTACACCAGAGGCCAGTCTCAAGAGACTGGTTCCCTTAGTAGGCCACCCGGCGGCTTGGGAGCCCCTGCCAAGCGTGTCTCATTGGGATCTGCATGAACAGACTCTGGTTCCTAGTCTTCCA
Source organism: Oxygymnocypris stewartii (assembly GCA_003573665.1). NCBI lineage: Eukaryota > Metazoa > Chordata > Actinopteri > Cypriniformes > Cyprinidae > Oxygymnocypris > Oxygymnocypris stewartii. Next base: position 259,366 of record QVTF01024496.1, on the reverse strand, counting down.
AAGAGATGGCGTGGGTCTGAGGACCGTCATTTCCAATAGGAGGCTTCTGAGGCAGTCCTGATGCCAAGGCCCAGGACTGGTGACGGCAGGCCCCTCTGGGGAAGAGCGGGGTACACCGCATTACACGGTGCCCGTCTCTCCTCAGTGCCCTCAGGAGATCAGTCTGCTAACCCTGCCAGTGTTCCAGGGCGCAGCGGTCTCCAGCGAGCGCTTCTCGCAGTCTCTTCCGCCCAGAAATGTAGCGGAGCTGGGAGGCTCGCCACCCCTTCGGGGGTCTCTAGAGCAGCTAGATCGGCAGTCCCCTGCCGGTCCTCCGCTCCAGGGCACCGAGGTAGCCGCTCTAAGTACACCAGAGAGACTGGTTCCCTTAGTAGACTATTCGGTAGCATGGAAACTGCTGCCAAATGTGTCTCGATGGGTCACGCACACTGTAGAACAAGGCTATGTGGCGCTCTGTCGCAGCCTTTCTTCGGGGTCACTCCCATGCTGGTGGGTCCCGAGCTGGCTCTGGTAATGGAACAAGAAGTGAGCACTCTCCTGAGGAAGGAGACCATCGAGGTGGTCCCTGCTCTAGACAAAGAGTCCGGGTTCTACAGCCGTACTTCATTTTTCCTGGGAAAGGGGTTGCGTCCTTCTTAGATCTAAGCTAACTGAACCGCTCAGTCACACGACTGAAGTTCAGAAAGCTCTCTTCAACCACGTGTCTCACACCAGATCCGAGGACTGGTGGTCACGAGCGATCTAAAACATGCATACTCCTTCCCCATCACAGGAAGTTCCTGAAATGTGCTTTGGGGGCAAAGCGTATTAATATAGGGTTCTTCCCTTCGTGGCAATATAGGAGCAGCCATCCTGTCGAGGCAGACAGTCGTGGCTGAGGCTTCGTCTGTACGCCTTCCCCCGATCGCTCAGCTCCTGGGAGTTCTAGAGAGAGTGCGCATGGATGGGGTCCTTCTAATGAAAAACCCTGTTCTGGCCGGGCCGATTATAGTTCTCTGACCCGATTTCTCTCCTCGACGGCTCTCCATGGGGGATTCCCGTCAGGAGGGATCTCATCTCACTCGCAGCGGGCATGATCTTTCACCCCTGCTCGGAGTTGTGGAAACTGTGGGTGTGGCTCCCGAGGGGGCACAACTCATAGCCTCTGGTCTCTCAACTGAAGTTGCTGAGACCATCCTCCAATCTAGAGCTCCCTCAATAAGGAAACTGTATGCCCTGAAGTTGAGACTCAGGGTGCGGAGACCGCCTGCTTGATCCAGTTAACTGCCTGTTTGGTACAGTGCTGGAGTTCTCACAGGCCTGTTTCTCCGCAGTGTTAGCCCACTCCACCCTGAAGGTCTACGTGGCGGCTATAGCGACCTACCACGCCCCTCTTGGTGGCCTTTCAGTAGGCAAAAACTCTCTATTTAGACGTTTCCTCCGGTGGAGGCCAGGGTGCTTATGCTAAGTAGTGGATCTGGATGCTCTCCTATGACCTCGAGTCCTCTGATCTCCCCTCGCCTTTGGGAATCAAGGCTCACTCAACTTAAGGTATGGCGGCCTCCAAGGCCTTCTGGCAGGTGTACCTGTGCAGGACATCTGTGACGCTGGTGGGTGGTCTACGCCCCTAACTTTCCAGGTTCTACGACCTGGCTCTGCGAGCCACTCCTGGCTTGTCTATTCCCTTGCCATAGCTGTGCATTCCACACACTAAGCAGGGATTTGCAAGTATGGCGGCGTGGACATCTCGTTCCCCATAGCGTCTCGACGCAGCTCGATGTTCCCGGAGGGGAACGTCCCGGGTTGCGTATGTAACCCTGGTTCCCCGAGGGACCGAGACGCTGCGTCGCAGGGCCATACTTCCGGCATCCCTACTAGAGCTATGCTTCATTCCTGGAAGCTGGCGCCGGCTGCACATCACGTGCTTTTAAGCATCCTGGTCATGACGTCACCGCACCTGACGTCTGGCCGTTCAGAGCTGGACAACGCTGATGGCGTTCCCCATAGCGTCTCGACGCAGCGTCTCGTTCCCTCGGGGAACCAGGGTTACATACGTAACCCGGGACTTTTCTGTGTCTGGTCATTCTGGTGCTCAAAGCTCTGTAGCGTCGACCAGACGGTAACAGATCAAAGAGTGAGTGTGCTGGATGTGAAGGTCCAGAGTGATTTTGCCAGCCCTTTTGCTCACTCTGGATGAGTACAGTTCTTGGAGAGCGGGGAGGGTTGTACCAATGATTCTCTCAGCAGTCCGGACTACCCTCCGTAGTCTTCTGAGGTCAGATTTAGTAGCTGAACCAGACAATTATTGATGTGCAGAGGACTGATTCAATGATGGCAGAGTAGATCTGTATCAGCAGCTCCTGTGGCAGGTAGAACTTTCTCAGCTGGTGAAAGAAGCAACCTCTGCTGGGCCTTTTTCACAATGGACTCCATGTGATTGTTCCACTTCAGGTCCTGGGTGATGGTGGTGCCCAGAAACCTGAATGACTCCACTGCAGTCACAGTGCTATTCATGATGGTAAGTGGGGGGAGAGCAGGGGGGTTTCTCCTGAAGTCCACGATCATCTCCACTGTTTTGAGCGTGTTCAGCTCCAGGTTGTTAAGACTGCACCAGACAGCCAGCTCCTTAACCTCCTGTCTGAGATGTCCTGGATGAGGCCGATCAGTATGGTGCAAACTTCAGGAGCTTGACAGAGGGGTATTTAGATGTGCAGTCGTTAGTGTACAGGGAGAAGAGTAGTGGGGAGAGAACACAGCCCCGAGGAGCTCCAGTGCTGCTCGTACGGGTGCTGAATGTGTATTTTCCCAGCATCAATAGCTGCTGCCTGTCTGTCAGGAAGCTGTTGAGCCACTGACAGATGGAGGTGGGCATGGAGGGCTGAGTTAGTTTGGGCAGGAGGAGGTTTGGGATGATAGTGTTAAAGGCCAAGCTGAATTCCACAAACAGGATCCTCACATAAGCCCTGGTCTGTCTAGATGTTGCAGAACATAATGCAGTCCCATATTGACTGCATCGTCCACAAACCTGTTTGCTCTGTAGGTAAACTGACGGGGATCCAGCGAGGGTCCAGTGATGTCCTTCAGGTGGGCCAGCACCAGTTTTTCAAATGACTTCATGACCACAGACGTTAAAGCCACAGGCCTGTAGTCATTTAGTCATGTAATGTTGGGTTTCTTTGGGATGGGGATGATGTTGGAGCGTTTGAAGCATGAGGAGACTTCGCGCAGTTCCAGTGATCTTTTGAAGATCTTTGTGAAGATGGAGGCCAGCTGGTCAGCACATGATTTCAGACAGGCTGGTGTGACACTGTCTGGGCCTGGTGCTTTTTTCCTTTTCTGCTTCCGGAAGACCTGACGCACCTCGTCTTCGCTGATCTGAGTTGCAGGTGTGGGGGAGAGAGATGTTGCTGGAGGTGTTAATGGTTGTTTGGAGAGGTGTTCAGGGCGGGTGTGGGGTGTTTTTTTTATTTTTTATCTGCAATAGAACTCATTCAGATTGTCAGCCTTTTGTTGATTCTCCAACATAATGGTTGTACAACCAATTAATAGTTGAAATCAAACTTTGATGGTTGTTATCTCATAACTACATTGTGAGACTTTAGCCTAGATTTCACAAGGAGGTCACAAATACAGGTGCTGGTCATATAATTAGAATATCATCAAAAAGTTGATTTATTTCACTAATTCCATTTAAAAAGTGAAACTTGTATAATGTATACATTCATTCCACACAGACTGATATATTTCAAGTGTTTATATCTTTTAATTTTGATGATTAAAACTGACAACTAATGAAAACCCCAAATTCAGTATCTCAGAAAATTAGAATATTACTTAAGACCAATAAAAAAGAAAGGATTTTTAGAAATCTTGGCCAACTGAAAAGTTTGAACATGTACAGCACTCAATACTTAGTTGGGGCTCTTTTTGCCTGAATTACTGCAGCAATGCGGCGTGGCATGGAGTCGATCAGTCTGTGGCACTGCTCAGGTGTTATGAGAGCCCAGGTTGCTCTGATAGTGGCCTTCAGCTCTTCTGCATTGTTGGGTCTGGCATATCGCATCTTCCTCTTCACAATACCCCATAGATTTTCTATGGGGTTAAGGTCAGGCGAGTTTGCTGGCCAATTAAGAACAGGGATACCATGGTCCTTAAACCAGGTACTGGTAGCTTTGGCACTGTGTGCAGGTGCCAAGTCCTGTTGGAAAATGAATCTGCATCTCCATAAAGTTGGTCAGCAGCAGGAAGCATGAAGTGCTCTAAAACTTCCTGGTATACGGCTGTGCTGACCTTGGACCTCAGAAAACACAGTGGACCAACACCAGCAGATGACATGGCAACCCAAACCATCACTGACTGTGGAAACTTTACACTGGACCTCAAGCAACGTGGATTCTGTGCCTCTCCTCTCTTCCTCCAGACTCTGGGACCATGATTTCCAAAGGAAATGCAAAATGTACTTTCATCAGAGAACATAACTTTGGACCACTCAGCAGCAGTCCAGTCCTTTTTGTCTTTAGCCCAGGCGAGACGCTTCTGACGCTGTCTGTTGTTCAAGAGTGGCTTGACACAAGGAATGCGACAGCTGAAACCCATGTCTTGCATACGTCTGTGCGTAGTGGCTCTGAAGCACTGACTCCAGCTGCAGTCCACTCTTTGTGAATCTCCCCCACATTTTTGAATGGGTTTTGTTTCACAATCCTCTCCAGGGTGCGGTTATCCCTATTGCTTGTACACTTTTCTCTACCACATCTTTTCCTTCCCTTCGCCTCTCTATTAATGTGCTTGGACACAGAGCTCTGTGAACAGCCAGCCTCTTTTGCAATGACCTTTTGTGTCTTGCCCTCCTTGTGCAAGGTGTCAATGGTCGTCTTTTGGACAACTGTCAAGTCAGCAGTCTTCCCCATGATTGTGTAGCCTACAGAACTAGACTGAGAGACCATTTAAAGGCCTTTGCAGGTGTTTTGAGTTAATTATCTGATTATAGTGTGGCACCAGGTGTCTTCAATATTGAACCTTTTCACAATATTCTAATTTTCTGAGATACTGAATTTGGGTTTTTCATTTGTTGTCACTTATAATCATCAAAATTAAAAGAAATAAACACTTGAAATATATCAGTCTGTGTGGAATGAGTGTATACATTATACAAGTTTGACTTTTTGAATGGAATTAGTGAAATAAATCAACTTTTTGATGATATTCTAATTATATGACCAGCACCTGTGTATATATATATATATATATATATATATATATACATATATATATACAATTAAATCCAATTCAAAAGCAAAAATTGCATCTTTTTTTGGTGTAGTAAAAGGGAGAAGTACCATTTGGCTGTTTTTGCGGAGACACACTGAAAATAAAAGACTGATTTAGGAAGACAAATGGAGAGGTTGGAATTACTGTTTGAAAAAGAAATGGCAAATTGTTGGTGAAAGAGTCCAAGCCTTGCCATGTGTTAATCCCAAGCAAGAGTTTGGAGATTTAGTGCATTAAAAAGATTTTCAGAAGATCAGTATTCGGGCAGGGCCAGTTAATTTGTTTTTGTTCTTTTTTTTTTTTAAGAGTGAGGTAATATCTCTTTCCATGGTAATTTGGGGAGTTATAATCATACACCTCCCAAACTGTAGTTTTGGACTGCATTTAAAATTTTTAAATTAACATCACAGAGTTTACCACGTGCCCTCTAAGATTTTAAACTAACACCAAGTTATATGTATACAAACACTGCGCCTGTATATACTATAAAGTGGAGATCTAAACACTCCAAATGTAATGAAGACACATAACAGCTGCACCATTACTTATGTGTGTTACTTATTAGTGTTATATTCACATCTCATGTTCCCTGGTGTATAGTTCTGCAATAAGTTTTCTTAATGGCCACATAAAACAGCACAAAATAATTGAGAGCATATGCTCACTCTTCTTTTGGCCCGAAACATTTAACAGTGACTGCAGCTTTAAGATAATTATGAAAATAAAAGTTGTGATATATGATGTAGATATTGAATAAATGCCAATTTGATTAAACTAGGAAAGCGGTTACATGCTGGTGGAGTGACTTACTTACTATAGTTTCTCAAACATATGGCATGGAATCCACAGGAATTTGTTTCATAAAGCCAAAAAGTCATGTCCCCCCCCCCCCCCCTGTATAAGGTCTAATAACCATCATAAATGTAATATTGTAAGCCAGTTCCCAGCACTCTGAGCCAAGACCACAGATGGTGTCACAGTATACCAAGTGCACAACGGTACCCAGACATGCCTAAAAAGTATGTCTCGAATTCAGCGCATTCTTGTGAATGAAGAAAATCTGACCTGGCAGCTTCATATCAAGTGCTAATCTTTCATTTTACTGTGTTCTAGGTTCATCTAGGCTGAATTTGAGTGTCTCCTTAATTCTCTAGTTGTTTAACATGTCTTATAGAATGCAACACAAATCTAAACTGACTAGTAGCATTTTAAATTTAAGTTAAACACAGAAGTAGAAATTATCATTAACGCATGTTTAGCAAGGTCCTGATGATATGTGACCCTCTCTTTGAAAACCCAGCCAACGTAATATTTTTGTGTGATATGCTGTTTTCTACATAAAATTCATCCTTCATATGGTAAAGAACGTTCTGTGAAAATATCATATATTTAATATTGACTGAGTAAGGTCATGTCAAAGATTTAAATTATAGTGAAATTAATGGTAGAAATCAAACTTTGATACTTGTTATCTCATAATTAGATTTTGAGACTTTAGCCTGGATTTCACAGAGAGGGTCACATATACTGTCACAGAACTACCTGATAAGAATAGACCACAGTTGAGGAACACAGCACATAGTGTAACAATCACAATTCACCAGTCAATTCAGACCATGGATACTATATCAAAATATGATTTATTTAACCGCAATACAGCAAAAAGAAGACTAAACACCAGCACATCCGATAGAGCAGCGCAGACACAACTGGATAACAAAATCATAACGCAGATCCTTACTGTATAATAGAGCCTGTGATTATATTGAAGTGGTGAAAATTACACTAACTAAAATAAATAAATAAAATAAAATAAAAAAGTCCCTAAAATTCTGTACGTATTCATTTATTTAATGTAGTCTGGGTTGCATATTATTATGTCATACAACTTGTCCATCTGTCTTATTTGGGTAGCTTTTATAAATGCACCAAAATGCAATCATGGAAAATGTAGAGACTGAATGCACAGCATTTGATGTCAACAACAAATATGTGATGCGTTTTCCTCTTTTTTAAACGTTTATATGCATTATTTATTTTCTTATCATGCATGAATTATGATTATGGTTAGTTTTGTTTTATTAGCCTATTTGAATTTACCATTAAATCATTTTCCCTGTTGTCAGAACAGACCTGCAATCCAATTTTGGGTTGCAACTTACCAGTGAGAACCACTTCTGTAAATAAATGGTACAGAAATACAATCAGTAATTTACTGTCTCTAGTGCTATATAAATTATAGCATGGCAGATCCCAGGATGCCAGTCTCGGGAGCTTTAAAGGGATACTTCTCCCAAAACTGATTTTCTCATCCTTATGCCATTCCTAACCCATGTTTGAACCACAAATAATGGTTTTCATTACTTTCTCGTCATTTACCATCCATTGAAAGTCAATGCAACCAAAGCTTTCACTTATCAAAAAGTACAAAAAGACATCTTACAAGTAACCGACATAAATCAAGCTGTTTAGTCAAAGTCTTCTGAAGAGACACAGCTGTTTTATATTATGAAAAGACTTAATTTAGACTTATTCATACATATACATCAATTGATGCAAATACATAGAGCTCATCAAATATGGTAAACAGCAGCTCATGTGAAAACCAGTGAGGTTTGTTTACATGTCTCACAAGTGTGGTTGAGCTTCTGTTTACCATATTCAATGGTATAGTATTTTTCATAAAGTCTTTAAACTTTAGAGTGTCATATTTTAGTGGGATGGATTATAAATGGATTATAAATCTTCGTTTGTGTTTCAAAGATGAATCAAAGTCTTACAGATTTGGAATGACAGGATGAGTAAATGATCACAGATTTGTAATTTTGGGGTTGACTATCCCTTTAAAGACGTGTGCACTTTACAAACCTGAAAACTGAGGAAAAAGGACAAACACCCTCCGATCTCTGCTGAGTCAAACCGATAGACTTTCCCTTCATAATTTAATGTGACGCAATAGTATCAAAATGGTCAAGTCATGTACTTCTTTACATCTGATGAACAGCTCCATGAAAGCAAGAGCAAGTATTCAGCTGACTCCAACTGATCATTATATGGTGGGCTGTAACCACCATAGACAGTGAGAGGGATAATAATAATCAGATATGGTAAAAATGTACATTTTTAGGTCAGTTTGCCTCAACAGTCTATTAGCACTTGTCAATGTCAAAATGATTGAGATGGCCAATCAAATAAAAGAAGGTGGACTTTACTGTTTACAGAAAATGCAGTTAAAAAAATGGGTCACACTTGAGTTTGGGGACCGAGTAGTGATCTCACTACTCACTGGAATCACTTATTGTGTTCTATTTTACGGTTTCCATTCAGTAAGTTTTCTTAATGGTCTGTCAAATTTAAATAATGAAAAAGTATTGATGCAAAGGTATTCAATACGCTCTCGGAAAAAGCAAAAAAGTACAAAAGCTGTCAGTGGTGTGGTAGCTTTTCACAAGGTACACATTTGTATCTAAAGGGTCTACAGTATACTGATACATTAAAGGTACATATTACAACATAAAGTGTACATATTAATGCCGAAATGGTACAAAGGTGTACCTTTTAAAAAGGTACTACCCCAATGACAGCTTTTTACCTTTTTTCTGAGAGTGTAAAATATATTTTACTCTATTTTAATCCTCTTTTTATCAAACTTGTACTTTTTTCTTGTTTGCTTTGGGCTGGAGTTTTCTCAGGCCTGAATGGTGCACATCCCTGCCTGCTCTTCAGCAATACCTCAACCACTCATTGAGCTGAGAATATGTTCAGGTGGTCCATCGTCCAGACCACACGGTTCTTCTCCAAGTTGGATTCAGTGCAACATCCTTAACCCGCTGAGAAATTGCTTTATCTCAGTTACATTGTGTCGCTCATCACTAGCCTTGAGGATAGCACACTCGTTATATCGTTCAGCCCAAGATCTCATTTTCTCAGTCATTTTCTCAATTTTCTCAGCTTGTCCTTCTCCCTTGATCCTGATGAACCTGGTCTGCTGATGACAATCTCATCCGCTCATCACGCAAGAATCGGCAGAGCCGGTCACGCAATCAAAGACTGCAGAAAATCATAATGCCACAAATGACAAAACCTTCTGACAGACTCAAACATTCCTTCCTCCCTGACCCAGAAGAGCATTGACTTGAAAGGAAGGTTAATGTTTGCACGCCACACTTAGCATGATGACTTTAGCTTAGTATGTAACATCCTTTAGGAAAACACAGGTGGGACAACAAAGCCACGAAATGAAGCATTGTCCCATCCGTTTAAAGCAGATTATGCCAGCAAGAATGCTAGTCACTTGTCACCTGGATTGTCAGTGTTCTTTTAGGAGGATAAACTGAGAATTTCTTGAATAAATAAGTGTCTTTGCAGTTTTTGAGTGATGTTAGCAGATCACTTGTCAGCTTGCATTTAACTGAACAGCAGGAAGGGGAAGTTAGGACAGGATTTAGGGAATAAGGGGAAATAAAGAGAGATAAGAGAGTACTTTACTACTCCATCTGACTCTGTTCACTTGTCCACAGATTATACTTTCTACAAAGCGTGTCTTCATATAATAAACTAGCAGGAAAAACAATTAGAGATTGTTGAGCAGAGGCTGCTAATTAATTCAGCATTGATTCCCTTTTAAAAAAAGATGTTCACTTTAGCATACTTTTAAAAAGATAAATTATTATGAAAATAATATATGTTAAAATAATATATAGATGTCCAGAGGGATAAATACACTCCAAATGATGATATCAACAGCAGTTCTCTTTCCTGACATTTTTATTCAAGTTTATACAAAATGTGGTACACAAATTGATATTGTTTCCAAGATGTCGACTAGCATACTTGAAGAAATATATATATATATATTAAAGATCTTTAAACTTCTAAATGTCTAAAATAACTTTTATTTTGATGAAATAATGAGCCTGAGTCTGATTCTGATACTTAAAGTTTGCATACTTTGTATAATATAACTACAATGCAAACTACACAATGCTGTTCAAGGATTCTCTTCAAAATAATTAATGCATGTATGATAGAAATTCCAGCCATTCCGTCCTGCAGTCTTACACATATTAATCTTCTCCACAGACAAGCCCCGATAGCATCAACAAACAAACAGCAAGAGAAAGAGCAGGTTCCCGATTGTTTAACACATGGTGACATGGTTCATTGCTCCACCCCTGACCTCTCCCATCTCATTTCTCCTCTGCCTGTCACCACCGTCCTGCCGTTCTAATCCTTTCAAAGGGACTCAAGGTAAAAGAAAAGGACACATTTCAAATTTCAGGTTAATAGACCTTCAGTCACTCAGTCAAGCTCACGTAGAGTTTTCACTTAAGATAAAACTAAAAACATTTTGTTAGTCAGTTTAATTTACTTTACTTACAATTTTAAAAAAATACTTCAAAACTTCAAATGATCGTAATATTTTCTGTCTTTTTAAAGTATGCTTCATATTGTGTCAAAAGTGGCCAGCATGTATTCTATATGAAAGTCAGTTTCTGCCACTAAATAAAACATTAAAAAACAAAAATTCTCACAATTCTGACTTTTTTTCTCAGATGAGGAGTGTTAGTTTTAGACAAACTGAGCAAAACAGGTTTAAACCTGCCAGAACTATTATTTTCTATTAGAACAATATATACTGTATATGGGGAATGTAAATTAGGATAATGATTAGACACACCAGAACATAATGACATAATCAAAAAGTAGGTCACACAGAGCATATGGAGAATGAAAACACGACAAAAAGTCCATGGGTGTGACAGATCGCACCCCTCCCGGAAAGAGCGACCCCGCGCCACAGAAAAAAAAGGAATGTCTGCCTGGCCGGAGGGACGAGGGAGCCCAGGGGAGCTGGTGGACTGACAGGCCACGGTGGAGAGGAGGGAGCTAGGAGCCATGGTGGAGCCACTGGGTCGAAGGGCCGAGGCGGAGTCCAGGACTCAGAGGCTGGAGGCGAAGACAAGGGATCCTCCAGCCACGACGCCGATGGAGACTGGCAGACCCGCGGTGAATCCAGCACACAAATAGTGGGCAGGGATGACAGGAGGAGGCAGGAGAGGGAGGGTGGTTGGGTATTTAGGATGCTCAGGGGGCTTAGAAAGTGTGTGTGCTGCCCACATCCACCACAAGGCTACTTTTAGCACCGTGAACGCCATTGTCAGAGGAACAACCTCCATGGTCATTATCGTACTGGCATATGATTCAGGGCAGCCAAATATTTCCAGTCAGACATATAGACAGTTCAGGGCAGGCAGGTGATGACCGGAGAAGTGCAGGTAACACACAGTCCATAGAGCGCTGCTCACCCTCAGCCATGATACAGTGGGCGGAGCTTCCCTCCGCGCCTCTGCTGTCTATCTCGCTCTCCACCGTGGCGAGCTCTGTTGCTGGCTCTCGCACCTGGTCTTACATCACAGGCTCTGTCTCCGAGGCGATCCTCAGCTCTGTCGCAGTCACTGTTGATGGCTCGTCGGTCGCGGCGAGCTCTGGCTTTCCGTCAGCGGTGGGCTCAGACTTTGGCTCCATGCAGCAGGGAGATGGTGAGCTGGGCTCTGGGTCCGGAGTGGGGCTTGTGTCATAGTCCACGATGTCCACGGTGAGCGGGTATTTACAGAACACCAGCCCCCACTCAATAGCGGCAAGGCGCTCTCGAGGACCTTGCCCGGACAGCTGTGCTCGTGTGGCAGCGTTTAGTCCAGCTTGATAAAACGAGCAGAGGTAGTGTGTCAGGTTGGCGAGAAACACAAAATCTTTGGTGTGGTCCTCCAGAGAGTGGTCCTCCTGCTCCAGCAGGAGGATGAGGACGGCAGGGTTATTCATGATAAACTTACAAAAACCAAAACGCGGGGAAACACACCGCTTTACTTTGAAAGGTCCAGTCTTCTGTAGCGGTGTGATGTAGGAGTCAACGCACGAAGAAGAAGAAGAATAACGATCAACATTCTTTAATAATCCACATAAGGGTAATTCACACACACCTATACATCGAAGAACGACTGAACTGATTGCAATTTATATGGGGAATGTAAATGAGGATAATGATTAGACACACCTGAGCATAATGACACAATCAAACATTAGGGAAAAGTAGGTCACACAGAGCACATGGGGAATGAAAACAAAACAAAACATCCATGGGTGTGACACTAATCTTATGTAGTAGTCAACATTTGAAAAGTCCAAAGGCAGAGGTGGGACCAAGTCATTGTTTTGCAAGTCCCAAGTCAAGTCCCGAGTCAATGCAGGCAAGTCCAAGTCGAGTTGCAAGTCCTCAACTTTAAGTCTCAAGTCCCAAACAAGTCAGTAGTGCTATTTGCCTAAACGATTGTCTATGTATAAACTACTACAGTGAATTTAAAGTTATTAATACTATAGTCTAGTAAGTATAATTATAAAGATATAATAATTAGTGGTATTTCATTGAGTAATGAATCATTGTTTGTAAACAAATATAGGCTTAAGTGAATTAATAATTGATTTTAAGTCCACTTTCATATGTTAATGCTTCAGTGGTTTTAATTAATCAATTAAGTCAAACATTTAATAAATTGCTAATATGTAATACAGATGTTGATTTATCACCATCTACTGACAGGTCTACAAAACATTTACCTGTATGGCAGGCTGTCACGAATCCGGTCTGTGGCCTTCCGCCCGATAGCCACCAGAGGTCGCCCTTTTATCGAATTGACTCTTGCACTACGCTGCACGTCACCCACGGACTACAATTCCCATCATCCATTGCACTGACGACACATACACAGCTGATTCCACTAATCACATGCTCACACCTGAGAACTATCACACAATCACACACCCTACATAAATCATGGACTTCCTATCACAAATGGCCGAGTATTGTTTATCACTCTCCTAGCAATAGCTACTCTACGGAGCCAACTTAGTTGCCTTGCCTTGCCTTGCCTTGCATTTTTATTCTTGCCTTGCCTTGCCTTGCCTTGCGTTTTGAGCCTTGCCTTGCCTTGCCTTGCCTTGCGTTTTGATTCTTGCCCGTGTTAGGACTCTGTTTGCACCTCGCTTGGACTATTGCTTGTGTATCTGGATCATCTTTCTCCCTTACCCTGTTGGATATTGATCGCCGATCGTCGACCCACGCTTGCCCTAGGATTACTCTTTGTCTTGCTTATATTGTACCTGTTTGCCTTTGCATGAACCTTGCTTGTTTTGTGACCACGTCCCTGAAATAAAGCCTTGCAAATGGATCCGCTCGCCTCTCGTCTCATCGGCTCCGTAACACAGGCTACTTCAAGTCCAAATCTGATACGTTGATGCAAAATGATAATAAAATAATAATATATATTAAAAAAACTTAAAGCAGACCATTTAATAACAGTAGTTCTAATATATACAAATGTTAAATAAAAATAAGTAACCATGATTTTTGCATGATGTGTTTCATTTCATGCTGTCACGGAGATGAGCACAATAATGGTTATAATGATCTTTGTTCCGTTCCCAATATCAGGTTTAAGAAATAAGGCAAGTAAAATTATTCACGGCAAAACTGTAGTTATTCAGACATTAATATAGCCTATGTAATTAAATGTATTTTGTGTTTTAAACAAGTTAATAATGATCACAGCTAGGCTTCTTCCTCTTCTTCTTCATCTTATTAGTGGTTTATAGTGATTATGTGTATTTTAAATATCTAAAACTTATCCAAAACATTGTGGATGGATACATTAACAAGCGCTCATTTAAAAGAGTCCATCTCTGGCTCAGTGCCAAAAACTGCGCTAATCATAGTGTGATCATACGTATAACCAGCCTATATTGATCAGAACTCCGTTTTCTTTTCTTTCTTTTTTTTAAGAACGTAAAACCCTGTCTACACTGAAGGCACAGCCCCACAACAGCTAATTAGTCATTAATAGAACACAGCATTAGTTTACTCTCAGGGATTTGTCGTGTTGCGCCACATCCAGTGTAGACTGCATCGCTAATTATAATGGATTCTATTTTATTTTATCGCGCCACTCGTGTCAGGTACAGACACGCTTTAAAGACTTGCCGAGTCACAGGGCTCAAGTCCAAGTCAAGTCTCGAGTCATTGTTTTCAAAGTCTAAGTTGAGTCGAAAGTCTTCTTTGATTATGTCGAGTCAAGTCACAAGTCCTCAAATTTGGGAGTCGAGTCCGAAGCAAGTCTCGAGTCATGCGACTCGAGTCCAGAGCTCTGATCAAAGGTGTCCATTAAGACAAGAAAACATTTTAGGTTTTAGGACAACTTTGATGAAATATTTTGATCCACTTCAAATGTTGACTATAGTGTAGCATATATAGTAATCAAATTAGTTTGCTAGTTTAGGAAGGTTAAATAACCTTAGATAATTTGTTGTTGTTTTCTAAATGCCAGACAATTTGTAAAGTCAGCTGATGTGTGTGTGTGTGTGTGTGTGTGTGTGTGTGTGTGTGTGTGTGTGCGTGCGTGTAATCCTCACTGCCAGATTTGCACTCACAATATTGTGTCCAGAAACAGTTTGCTTCTGATTTAAGTGAGAAACATAAGAGTAAAACTTTCATAAAGCAATTATTCCTTTAAACAATTCCAGCTTTTCTGTCATCAAAATTTGGCTCAACATCTATAAAAACATCCTTGCTCTCCACTATTCTTCACAAATGTATCGAATTCTAGTTCATATTGGTCACTTATTCTCCAGAAACTCCAAAGTTTCCTATAACCTTTTCAACAGACAGGTTTTATTCTCCTAAATTTCAATGGTAATCATGTTCCTTCTTCCTTCACTTTAAGCATGAAACATCGTTTTAAAAATAATCACAGTCATGCACGATCACTTCTGCATATGCATTTCCTTGTTTAAGCTTTTCCCATAATATCTCAGATATTAAACCTGACGTATTAGTTTGATGTGTACGTGTGTGTGCTTGCATCATTTTCTTGGAATAAAATTGTCTGTAAAGGCAATGCAACCGTGTAAATTCCAGAGACATGCTCAGGCTGTGTTTGATGTAATAACTACCACAGAGACGGATCGCTCGTAGACGAATGAATGATCATAATGCTCAATATGGCGGCTATAGCAACTTTTTTTAAGTAAAAAAGAAAGAAAAAAAGTAAATTGTCATTTTGAAACATTGCTGTATTTTTATTTGCTGGGCCAGCCAAAAACAAATCCTGTTTCTTTGTTAATTTCTGAGTTTTGCTACAGAAGGACCATTTGACATATTCAAAATAAAAATAAATAAATATGAAATCGGAGCAATTCACATAAACTGTAGCTTGTAGACCTATTGCCTACACAGAAAATAGCAGAAAGGGTGTACGACTCGCCTTAAAAGGAAATTTTGCTGCCTTCGAGGCTTTCTGGGAAGCTCGTAATGGAAAGCTGAGCATGATTTGGACATGACAGGCGCTAAAGTGATTTGGGTAGGAATACAGTAATGTGCTCAACAGGCGTGTTTTATCCTGTCTTGTTCATTTAGATTCAAAGAGTGGAAGCTTTTTAACCAAATGCAACAAAAAGAAGAGCATAAGTTGCACATTTGGTGTGTAATCGATGTTTTATTTATTGTTATTTACATTGTTGTGCTCATGCTTCCACAGAGACTCCTTTAAAATGTACTTTTGCTTTCTCATTAAAAACTATGAGTAGTATTTTCTTACAACACACAAAATATTTACAAAATACTGTAAATATATATTTTTTTATGTGAAATGTGTGAATTAAACAGAGATTTTTGGCATATTTCTTACAAGAATAAACTCTTTCAGCTTTCCTCTCTTCAAAATTTCAAATAATTGAATGTGTTACTTGCTATTTTTTGGATTTAATTGTGAAATTTACTTGCAATTTCTGAATTAAGTTTAAGACCTATACCATTTTTTTTCCATGTAAGTTACACAGTAAAAATACACAGTTAAACCTTAACACCAGGAAAATCCAGTGTTTCCTGTAACGTGCAGGAAGCAGGAGTAAGCCGGTTGAGGTGTGGCTCTATATGCAGGGTTTTTAATAAGAAGACTAAAGGAACAAACAATGGAGAACATGGGGAACAAGGAACAAAAATGAGCAGAACAGCATCATTGCATGCACCAACTGACAGGTAATAAGTGAGACACTAAAGTTACACACACAAGGGAGAATAATAAAAGGATATAATGAGAAACTATGGCAAGAAACAAGGCAGGGGTGTGGTCAATGAGTAGCCAAGGGAACCAATGAGGGTAATTATGGAGCCAAACACGGCCCACAGCAAACGGGGCAAAGCACACACAGAGAACATGTAACATTTCCCATGTTCATGCATCCGTCCTGTAAACACAATCATTTACATTATTTGTAGGAAGTATTTGGCTACAATCAGTCTCTTTTATTCCCTCTCTCTGTTCCTCCCTTCCTTCCTGAGTGACTTGAGTGAGAGATCTGGCCTTCTGACATGTGAGTGCTGAGGATACAGCAGATCATGACAGTGACTGTGTAATTACAGCAACATCACAATGTTCTGAATTTGGATGTAGAGTTTTAAATGTAAACTATTTGAATTATAAACATTTGATAAAGGAAAATATTCACGTCTGGCTCTTTACCAAACCCAGTGCACTGCCTTCCTGTCTACTGTATTTTATGCCATGGAAACGTTTCGAGTTAAGAATGATTGATAATGGAAAATGTTCAATTTAGGCTCTGTTCTGTCAATTATTTACCAGTTCTGTCTTTTGAAGTGTTTAATAGCTAATCATTCAGAAAAATAGCATTTACATAATTGTCACTGAATGTCAATTAAACATATAATTCCGAACCTTACAAATTTCAGTGAATCCAGTTATTAGATCTTATTATAATTAAGATACTTAATTATTATTATTCAATTTTTTTTCCATATTGTTCCTATACTTACTGAAAAATAATCCCTAAATTAACAGTACTGATATAGATTTTTTGGCTGGCCAATGCAGAAGCCAATATCAGGGTGTAAAACTGTAGATAGTGAGTAAAATAGTTCATTTTTACCTACTTATACTGTAGGTACTCAGAGAATTACATTTGTAGTGAACATCTCTTTCATTTCCAGAGAGCTTGTCTTTTACACAAGGCAAGGATGCATGCAATGCTGCCTTAGAATCTGGTCAAAATTAGGTATCGTAAAAGGCACCATTACCATGCCGTCTATGCTTTGGAACAGTCCATGATGCATTTACACTAGTATCTGGTCTCTGCTGTTCATAAAAAAACATAATGCATTGGGATTAAGATCATTCTTAGCTATTTTCACGCAACAGTCAACAGAACACAAATAAATGGGTCATATAGACACTGAAACATACCCAGCATGCTCTTTGTATCTCTTTACAAGAATAATACAAATGTTAAGTAAACTTCCCAGAGCTGTCTTTTTGCTGCCTCTTTTAGCTGCCTTAGTTAGTTTTTACTTACTTTCCCAGGAGTGTTTGTCTAATAAACAGCCTTGTGTAATTAAGTTGTATGTAAATAATAACACAAATTACAATATTATTAATAAATGAGTATGGTTATTCACACGCATGAAAGTCTCATGCCATGATATACTGCATTTTTTAAAAGGAAGGACATGTAATCTCAGATGTATTATGTAACTATTCATCATCTTTCCTCTGAAAGGAATACTTCACCCAAAAATTAATGTGAAAAAATAATTGACTCATGTTTAAACCCATATGATGTTATTTCCTTCTCTGCAACTTAAAAGGCAGATTTTTTTTTTTCAATCTGTCTGTAGAAGTTTGTTGGTTGACTGAGCGTTAAAGACTGAGAGATCTCGATGACACAATGGAGCTCCATCACAAGCCCTTTCGGGATTCACTGTAGGGTTTGATTCTAATGCACTCGATGTGGCTTTTAAAGAACTACAATTACAGCTCCAAAACTGCAACCACTTCTCTCTTTTAAATTCAATTCAATACAGTTTGTTCTCTGGAAACACAAATAGCATGCCTCTGAAAGTGAGGAATTGTATGTAAATGGTGGTTTGGTAAACAATGCTGCTGATACAGCCTCCCTCGAGCACATGGAAGCAAATCCTAGATAATCTGGGACCTCCATCAATCACGTCACTGCGACAGGAACTGATGCTTAAAATTACACTATGTTATATAACAATTTAAACTTCAAAAACATATTTGTTTAGCTGCATTTTAGGCCATCTGCTAAAAATTATTCACTGCTTTAAAAGGAACCTTTAGAACTGAACAACATTACCCCCCCCCCCCCACACTTATAGCATATACAAATACAAGCAAATAGTGTGTGTTGTGGTGCCGTTCTCAATGTTCTTTGTCCAGAGTTATTGACCAGTTCTCACTTTGCTTTCACCAGTAATTGGGTTTCTAGCAGTCTTAACCACTTGTGTTTGTGTGCGGTCAAGATTCCGAAGGTCAGCATATCCTTTGCTCATTAACGCTGTTAACTAAGGCAAGCAACACCATTACCTTTGTCCATACTTAGGGTTAAAGATTTGAACAAAACCCTAAGTAACCCTTAAGTATTGAACTTAGGCACTAACTAATCCCACATTGTTTGTGCTACAGACATGGGTTTTTTTGAGAAGAGCATGTTAGTACTTTCCTAAGTGATCAGATTTGAGATTTTTGTGTTTCGTCTTACAAACTGGTTAGTTGAAGGGATTCAATATTTACTAAATACTGTATTTGGTAAAATGCTTTACTGACATTATCCTATATCAGCATTATTTGTTATCAAGGCAAAAAGAATAACAACAATTATTACTCAAGTTAGATCTGGTGACATTATCACGGTGGCTTTCTCTGGTTCTGAGTGCAATGACTAGACACATTGCATTTTATGAAGTTTATACATTGTGTGTGAATGTGAATCTGACTGTAAAGTTTAGGTTTCATATAAACAGAACTTTCAGAATCTCAAATTAGATTGTGGGTTTGATGAAAGTTAGTGCAAGTAAACATACCTAGTGTTGCTTTTTAATGTCACTTGTGTTTATTTCAGCTGGAATCTGCACTGAATTGATTGTGTAGGTATGTTTTTAAAGTTTTGTAAAAATGTAGTTAGAGGCACATTTACTCAATGAGCCTGGATTGGAAAGTATAACTGCATAAGCACAACCACTTCCCTGATTTTTCTAAAGTTAAACCAATCCATCAGAGCTTTGAGTGTTTCATATAAATTTGCAGCCTGTTGTCGGACAGCAGTGCCAAAAGGACGTGAGTGAAAAGGGCCCTCTTTGTGTACCGTCATGGTACTCAGTGGCAATAAAACTCTTCACCATATCTGCTCTCAGCATATCAGAGCAGCTGTTAGTGGTGTGAAAAAGCAAATCTGCTGATAAAAGTCTGATAAAAGTCATGAGTGTCAAAATGTCAGCACAGAAAAAATATGTTTACTTTGGAAAGACATCTCTTACATAAGAGCTGCTCTGTGTTGTACTCTCCCTTCTATTGTGTAAGCAGTCCCCACAGAATAGTGCATATCTTGAAGTAATTAGGAGTTTCACATTATATGGGCCCACCCTGAGCCCCTCTGAATGACCAGCAACTCGTCTCTCCCTGCCCGCTGACCTCCGCTGGGTCTGATTCCTCCCAGACCACCCCGGGGGCCCGAAGTGATGTTTACGGGTCTGGAGAAGCAACTCAGCCGCTCCGATTGATTGTGGATTTATCTGTGGATGGAGATGCAGCCAACACATAAACACCATTCATCACAGTCGGCATCTGCTACAACAACACCCGTATTCTGAGATACACTGACAGACTCGCAAACTAAACAGGGGCTGGATTCACGAAAATCTTCTTAAGAAATAAGTTAAGACATTTCTTAAGATAAATTCCATGAAGTTCGTAAGAATGTTCTTAAGTGCAATTCTTGAAAAATTCTTAAGTTCTCAAATATATTCTTAAGAACATCTTACATGTTTTCTTACGAAGAAAATAAGAATGAAAAGTCTTTATCTGAGTGAATACATGACGCACTGATAAACTCACCCTTTATTGTCTTTTTGCGCTTCCTGTAGATTACCCTCATAATCATAATAAGCACGCATGCTCTTTTTGTCGCGACTTTGACTGGCGCTCAGCTTCACGTTTTTAATGCGGCGTGTTTTTCTGAACAGTCTGTCTCAAGCTGTAGCGATATGTTTTGGTTGAGCTAAAAAATAAAGATGGCGTCTGAAAGTTGCGTTTGGTGGTTAGTTTGTGTATAAATGTATATTTCTGACTAACTTTTTGCACTTTTGGTGTTATTTCTAGCGAGATACTAGTGTTGTAGTAATTAAATATTCATTTAGTTATCACCAAAACTCGTTCTATCTTGTTGTAGATCATTAAACCGTTACGCTGCCTCAGAAGCCTGTCTGAACTCAGTTTTCGCGAGGTGCCTCCGCGCAAAAACGCTGCCTTAAGTCATTGTCTGACAGGGCAGCGAGGCAGCAAGTCAACTGTCTTAAGTTTTCGGATGCAGCCTCTGTCGTATTTATAAGCTAAAATAAAAGCGTCCAATAAAAGCTCCCTATCTGACTCGTTTTTGTAGAGTTGCTACTGAGTTTTTAAGTCCGCAAAAAGTAGCGTCACAGGCTAATCATGACGATCATTGTTTACATTAGCATCCCTGTCACTTCAGAAAACTCGTGCACATCCCTATTAATAGTCCTACTGTGTATTCTATGTAGCTAATGTTGTTGTGATGCTTAAATATAACAATTTGAAATAATCCAATACATGTATTAAATAATTCTTACTGTTTGGGATTTAAGACAAGTCTGGGGCTGTCCTAAATTTAAGAAGTTATTTACGATGATTTTTAAGAAGATTATTTTCAAGAATTTAAATTCTTCTTAAAGTTTTGTCTTAAGAACAATCTTATGAAAAAAGATAAGATTATTCTTAAGAATATTTTTTGGGAATACAAAATATTCTTAACTTTTTTCTTAAGTTAAAAAATAAGAAGAAAACGGAAGTTAAGAAGAAATTTCTTCTTAAGAATGTTTTGTGAATCCGGCCCCTGGTGTGTAAATACACAAAAATGATCTGTCGCTCAGAATAACTGCAGAAACATAGTTTGTCATCGTTGAAGCCAAAGTCTGAAGATTTGACTACATTGCATGATGCTGTAGCTTAACAATTATGGAGCCAGATGCATATTTTTCTTTCGACAGCCATCTAAAAGTAGCAAATGATTGCTCTTATATACTGGGATATAATAACAAATGACTGAATATGTGATTTGAATAAACAAATATGCAAATATGAATATACTTTCCTCATAAATACAGTAGGTAGATCTTTTAGTATAACTAAGCACAGCTCTCAAGTTCTCCTTCCTCAGCTCTTTCTAGTAACCTGCAGGATCTTGTTGAAGAGTTGTGATGGAGAGATGTGTGCGTGTTTGTGGCAGGATGCACATGGCTGTGAATTACATGTGTTCCTGACATGCAGCATGCCTGTGCAAATGTTCCAGTTAATTTCAACTCTCCTACATTCATTCACTCACTTCTGCCAGACTTATTTTTAGTCCACTACATGTAAGTGCACACTCTAAAAAAAGTCAGTAAAAATAGGCCACAATGTACTGAGTGAGTAATATGGAATTTAAGGAATTTTCCATATTGATTTTCACAGGTTAACACCATGTTACGCATTGCATTGTGTATTAAGGTTAAAGGAAATGTCTGTACACACATGATATCCAAGCAGAAAAAAAAGATCAGTACTATTTCCATTTCTTTACCTTTGCGAATCTTTATTTATTTATTTTTTTACAGTGCATACAGTACTACTTTAGTGGTAAAACCAGCACATGTGCTAATAAAATATTAATATCATATAGAATAGCACTGTTGCTTCAAGATTAGACATCAAGCAGTGACTCAACGTAATACAATTATGTATAAAGTAATCAAAAATGGCAGAAACACTATTATCATAAACTGCATATGCAATAATTATGAACATGTATGACATAATTTGAGTGTTTGCTTAAGCATGTCTAAACATCTGAGTTTTGATGGTTATTCACTTCATAAAATAAATGATGGTCAATGCAAACCATGTTTATTCTAATTGCAATATGATCTATATGATGTAGTTTGGGTTCAAGTTTCTTTTACTTTATTTCTCTGTACTCTATTGCTCTGAGAAAAAGAGGCCAACTATAACAAATCAGAAAGATCCTCGTTGCCCTCCAAAAGCAATACTTT
Source organism: Oxygymnocypris stewartii (assembly GCA_003573665.1). Taxonomy (NCBI): domain Eukaryota; kingdom Metazoa; phylum Chordata; class Actinopteri; order Cypriniformes; family Cyprinidae; genus Oxygymnocypris; species Oxygymnocypris stewartii. Next base: position 236,934 of record QVTF01024496.1, on the reverse strand, counting down.
CCAGTACTTTATAGCTCATTTAAGTCAATCAGTCATCCTGCTGTTTTACCGTAAGACAGACTCCTATCCATTCACCTAAGGACTGGCTTATTCCACATCTGAGGTGAAAACCGAATCAAGAGTATCACACAGTATATACGTCATGGTCCATGGGCCGCACACTCACTACTATTTCAAAACACACAAATCCGCTGAGAATAGGTGTTACTTATTATTGTAAGACATTTTAATAGATTTTTTATTAAGAGAGATACTTGAGATGCATCTGAGGGGTGATTCATGGGATGGATGTTCAGTGGTGCGCATTGGGAAACAGTTTTCCAAGCATGTGCTTATTTGATCTGACACTGGGAAGAAGTCATGTATGCCAAGAGACAATATGTGAATTACGCTAATTTGCCTTGAATTGAAAAAGCTCAAGTTTTAATGGTGTGTCACAGCTTTGTTGGTGGCCTGCACTCAGGACAAAAAACAAATAAGGAGAGGAGAGAGTCTTAGTTGCTGTTTGATCATAAATCTTGTCAAACAGGCATGAAGTCACCATCTGCGTTCACAATGAAAGTGAATTAAGAGAGAGAAAGTCCTGATGCTTCATAGGGGAAAGCATGACTTTGCATTTGTCAGCAGTCTGGGTAATTTCTGAGATTTTGCAACTGGTCACTTAATAAATGTGAATAAATATGACTAAAGTGATTAATCTGTCAGACTCAAATAGCTTAAGATGTGTCAGTGGGTAAACAATGTCACTTAAAAAAAACATTTAAAGGAAAAATCTGTCATCATTTAGTCAGCACATGACTTTCCAAACCTGAATGACTTCTCTGGAAAATATATGGAAAAGATGGCATAGCTTACCCCAGCTCCTCGCACAAACACGTGGTGGAGTGTGGTTTAAGTGTAACGTGTGAGGATGTCATTTGAGCTGGGCTGAATGAATCTCTCTAGCCCTGTAAAGATACAGACACATGAGACTGATGCCACTCTTGGGAGCTGCTGTCCTATAAACGTCCTTTTCCCTACAAATCAGTGTTTTACTACAGGCTAAACCCCGTTATTTTACAGCTCACAGTGTCTTCATGACAGATGTGTCCCTTTAACCAGACAACTGGGGCTAGTTGTCACATGGTGAAGTGCTAGATGAGTGTGACTACATCACAGAGTTTGGCTTCAGAATTCGGTAACATTTTAGTATAGTGAAAAATTCTCACTATCAACTAGTTGCTTTGACCATATTGGCTGTTTATTAGTACTTATAAAGCACATATGTGACCCTGGACCACAAAACCAGTCATAAGGGTCAATTTTTTAAAACTGAGATGTATACATCATCTGAAAGCTGAATAAATAAGCTTTCCATTGATGTATGGTTTGTTAATGACCATATTTGGTCGAGAAAATCACATTTTGATATATTTATATTAGGACATTTACAAAATATCTTCATGGATCATAATCTTTATTTAATATCCTAAGGATTTTTGACATAAACGACAAATGGATAATTTTGACACATACAATGTATTGTTGGCTATTGCTACAAATATACCCATGCTACTTATGACTGGGTTTGTGCTCCAGGGTCACATATAAATGCCTTATTCGGCATGACAATATTCTCCACCCCTAATCCTACCCAATACCTAAACTTAACAATTACATTACTATCAATAAGCAGCCAATTAGGAGTTTGAGGCAAAAATCATACTTAATGCTTTAATAGTGACAATTGGACCTTAAAATAAAATGTGCCTCAAAATTCTAGTTCAAACTGGTTTAAATTAGCCATTGAAGTTTTGTTGGCCAAAACAATGGTTTGATATTTGTCCATGCTGTCTTTGTATATTACATTTCTACTGTTGTTTTGTGGCAACAAGTCTTGTTAAAAAGCTGTTCAGCTTTTCAGATTTCAGATTCCCTCTGAAATGTAACATGGGTTTGTAGAATGGCAGTGTTTCATTTATGAGTAAAGCAGAGTCTTTGGTTTGTGATACTTGCAGAGTTATTCAATATTGTTCAGTTACATAAATTAGCCAGTCAGACCTCAAACATGAAGCCGCTTCAAATGACTCAGAATCCATTTCTAATATGTTGGTTGTCTTTGGAAAAAATAAAAAATATAATCAGGATGAAAAGACATTTTCAAGATTGTAAATGTAAAAGATGAAAAAATTACACATGGCATTTATGTGGATCTGCTTCCAGACACCATATCACTATGATGCCAAAATACAGACAGCACATCACATGTCCCACCCAAGACAGTAATATATTGGATCACTGTTACACAACAATAAAGAATGCGTATCACTTTGTCCTACGAGCAGCTTTGGGGCTCTCTGATCACTGCATCTTATACCAACTTACAGGCAGAAACTGAAATCTGCTAAACCTGTGGTAAAGACTGTAAAGAGATGGACCAACGAGACAGAGCGGGTTTTACAAGCCTGTCTCGACCTTACTGATTATAGTGTTTTTGAGCCTGCTGCAAATGATCTGGACGAGCTCACAGAGAATATCATATATCAGCGAAGACGAGGTGTGCCAGGTCTTCTGGAAGCAGAAAAGGAAAACAGCACCAGGCCCAGACAGTGTCACAGCAGCCTGTCTGAAATCCTGTGCTGACCATCTGGCCTCCATCTTCACAAATATATTCAACAGATCACTGAAACTGTGCGAAGTCCCTTCATGCTTCAAACGCTCCAACATCATCCCCATCCTAAATAAACACAAACTTACAGGACTAAATTACTACAGACCTGTGGCTCTAAAGTCTGTGGCCATGAAGTCATTTGAAAAACTGGTGCTGGCCCACCTGAAGGACATCACTGGACCCTCGCTGGATCCCCGTCAGTTTTCCTACAGAGCAAACAGGTCTGTAGACGATGCAGTCAATCTTGGCCTTTAACACTATCATCCCAAACCTCCTCCTGCCCAAACTAACTCAGCTCTCCGTGCCTACCTCCATCTGTCAGTGGCTCAACAGCTTCCTGACAGACAGGCAGCAGCTATTGATGCTGGGAAAATACACATTCAGCACCCGTACGAGCAACACTGGAGCTCCTCGGGGCTGTGTTCTCTCCCCACTGCTCTTCTCCCTGTACACTAACGACTGCACATCTAAACTGCAGTCTTAACAACCTGGAGATGAACACACTCAAAACAGTGGAGATTATCATGGACTTCAGGAGAAACCCCTCTGCCCCCACCTCTCACCATCATGAATAGCACTGTGACTGCAGTTGTGTCATTCAGGTTTCTGGGCACCACCATCTCCCTGGACCTGAAGTGGGACAATCACATGGAGTCCATTGTGAAAAAGGCCCAGCAGAGGTTGCTTCTTTGGCCAGCTGAGAAAGTTCTACTTGCCACAGGAGCTGCTGATACAGATCTACTCTGCCATCACTGAATCAGTCCTCTGCACATCAATAACTGTCTGGTTCAGTTCAGCTACTAAATCTGACCTCAGAAGACTACGGATGGTTGTCCAGACTGCTGAGAGAATCATTGGTACAACCCTCCCCGCTCTCAAAAGAGCTGGCAAAATCACTCTGTACCCTCACAATCCAGCACACTCCCTCTTTGAACTGTTACCGTCTGGTCGCCGCTACAGAGCTCTGAGCACCAGAACGACCAGACACAGAATGGTACACACACTATTTATATACTTATTTATCTAACACTCATAGTTAGTCTACACTTCAATTGCTCATAATATACCTGTACATACAAACTGTCCATTGTTATATACCTGTATATACAATTTGTATATTGTTATTCCTTATTTACTTTAATTTTAATTATTATTTTAATTATCTGTGTTTTTGTTCTGTCACTCTCATTCTGTTGCACTGAAATGGGACTTTGTAATATTGTTTAAATGTTGTGCTGGTTGGCTGTCACAAATTTTGAATACAATATTCTCAAATTCAAATAGTTTTAGAAACTGAATTAATTTCACTGCTGGAGTCAGCCTTGACAGCAATTAAAAACATGACCATTTGACATTTTCCTGTCTTTATATTGTTCTATTTAACGAAAGTTAATTCCGTTTTGATTAAATGTTGTTTAGACATGCTGATCTTGCCAGACTGAGTTTTGAGAAGCTGTCAGTGCTCATCTCAGGGCTTATTAAGAGAAGTGGGAGTCTGTGTTTAGAGTGATGTCAGTGAAGTTCACCCTGACGCCTCTGGAAAGTCATTATCTAACAAAGAGTGATTATAATTGGCTTTACAAGAACCTCATCTTCTAAATCTCTGGAGATCATCTCTTTTTGGACAAGTTTTGTAGATGTAGGCTATTATAGTTCATGAAGTTATGTAGATGTGATTTTACTCAAAAGGTTTGTTTAATCTTCAAACAACATCACCAAATTAACAGTAAAGATGTATTTTAGAAACATGCCTCATAGAAAATTTTAAAAAGGAAAAGTGCACCCAAACTGAAAATGTGCTAAATTATGAGTTTGTTTCTTCATATTATTGATTTATTGGAGAACTGTAGCATTGCATCACTGTCTTAGCAGTAAATGCTCTGCAGTGAATGGGTGCTGTCAGAATGTGAGTTCAAACAGCTGATGAAAACATCACAAGTAATCCACACCACTCCAGTCCATCAGTTAATGTCTTGTAAAGCAATAATTAAGCTAAACAGTTGCTAAAATATAAGTAATCCATAATAATCCACAATAATGTTTCCTCCAGTGAAAAAGCCTCACATCAAAATCCACCCACATATTTGTTTAGAACTGTTTTGGCTTGTAAACGGTTCAAGATTGTCTCCTGATTCAGACCAGCTGAAATTTTAACTGGAGGAAGCGTTATCATTGATAATGGACTCGAGCAATGGTTTGAAGTTATTAAACACATATTTTATGCATTCAAAAAAAATAATTATGAACTAACACTACACTAGGCACAATGTCACCTTGAAAATAGCCAATATTGATCACAAGCTCTTATTTCAGCTTTGTGGAGTCTCATTTATGCCAGTTTTCCGCAGCTGATGTGATGCCAGCAGAGAGTTTATGATGCAATATTTGTGGTGTTTTGGCCAATTGTAAGAAATGGACCGTGAGCCTGAATTTATGCTGTCTAATGAGGTAAACCAATTTAATGTGGGCCTTTGTGATTCTGTGAATGCATGAAGACAAAGAGGCGGGCACATGAAGACTTAAGACATCTATGAGGTGTGAAAGAAAGTAAATAGAGAATGTGAGGCTTTGTAAAGACGAAGGGGTGCTCTTGAGGTTGTGATTAGCAGCTCGGTGGGTTTTCGGGGCAGTCACAAAACCAGACCTGTGTGCGTGTGTGCGTGCGTGCGTGCATGTGTGTGTGTGGCCACCCGCCACTGACAGGGTCAACAGGGCAGGGGTCAGGAGAGGTCATGCCTGCTACAGCTAATTATACAACAGCCTATATCCTCCCCTCTGACCACAGACAGGGGAAAGGGGATTATGGAAAATATGCCAGGAAATTATGAAAACGCCCTATAGAGATATCCTTCATGTCGGAAATGAAGAAGGAAAAAAGAGCTTGTTTGTTATTGGAGTCCATGCTGAGGAAAAAAAAAACATTAAATACTCTCAGAGTTCAACAGATCTTTTGAAACATAAGCAGTAAATGTTCAAAGGTCATGGTGGAAAAAAAAGTCTGGTCAGGGGTAAATCTTTATTTCACAGCTAGGAGGTTTTTACACAGCAAAATAATATTTCTTGATTAAGGTAAAAAATTGCAAAACATCCTTAAAACAAGTTTAATTTACTCCGAAAGCAAAATTCCACAAGATAGTCTTTTTCTCTTTTTTTGTTGTTGCAAATAATACATATTGAACTGTTTATTTTTCTTAAGCCATTGGCTAACTTTTTCCTTGTAGACACAAAACTGTTATATTATGCAATTATGATTTTTAAAACAATAATACAATTCAATGTAATGGTGTATATCTCAATTTTCTTCTTAGCTGGGAATTCAAAGAAGCAATATAAATGTATATAAATGTAACAAATTATAATTATTGTTATTATTTATATTCAATAATAAATGTCTTTTATGAACTACTGTTCATAAGTTTAGGGTATTTTTTAATGTTCTGAAAAAAATTATCTTCTGCTCACAAAGTGCATTTATTTGATAAAAAAACTGTAAAAACAGTAATATTATGAAATATTATTAAAATTTAAAATAACTTTTCCATGTGAATATATTGAAAATTGTAATTTATTTCTGTGATCAAAGCTGACATTTGATCATATCATTACTCCAGTCTTGAGTGTAACATGATCTTCAGAAATCATTATAATATGCTGATTTGCTGCTCAAGCAAAAAAAAAAAGCTGTGCTTTTAAATATTTGTGTGAAATTTTGATACATTTTGAATTTAATGTGCTTAGAATTAGAAAAGATTTGTTCTAATATGCTTTTCTTTCTTCAGTGGAACACGGAAACAGAAACTAAAATATGTTTTTGTCCACTTTCATTTATATGGCAAAAAGATCAGTGACAGAGAATTGTAAATCTTTTGTGACATAAATATGTTTCCTGTCACTTTTGATCAGTTTACTGAATCCTTGCTAAATAAAACTGGTGTAGAAATTTAAGAATTAATGTGATTAATACCTATTTTTTTATATATCAGTGTATTATTTACTTTGAAAGGTGCTTAATCTCTATCTGTTAATGGCACTTTTATGAATGCCCAATCAACAAATTTGGTATGAATACAAATATAATGCTTCACATTATGAAACGCTTCAAGCTTAAATCTTAATTCTGATTAGATGAGCCACAGCTGTAAACACACATCAGTTGTTTTAAATATTAATGTGTCATGTTGTGACACTTCTCGACCACAACAAACAACTAAACTTCTCTTTACATCCCTATATTATCTTCCTCATGTTGGCTTATTTGGGACACGACCCAACCGATATTTTCAGCCAATTTCTTTATCGCTCTCACGTGTAAACCATACAGCAAAATCTTAAGCGAGCACACATTTAAACCGTCATACCGGCCAGGCCTTTATCAGGACCTGCTCCTGCATGTAAGTGCATGTATTTAGTGTGAGGAGGATGTGGTTAATGTCAGAGAAAACAGTCTGCTGCCCTCTGCCATATCTGTACGTGTGTGTGTGCGACAATATTACTGTGTGTCTTGGCTTGTTTCTGAGGCTAATCCCAGTCGTGTTTGGGGTGGGTCATCCCAGCCATATCAATCACCCTCAGACAAACTAACCGTCTGAATAGTAACATGTGCTCAGTGTTTCAGCTCAGCTGAGCTAACAGGACCAGAACATGCTGTGTGTGTGGATAAGGCCTGGTCTAACTCAAAACCAGCACAACTGTCCATTCATGAACAACGAGGGCAGCCGCACTGGCATTTCCCTGCAAAGAAGAAAGCTATGCTAAAGAATGCGTGTTTAACAAATAATGAAGTCAGGATTGACTAGATTTAGAAAGTTTGAGTTAAACAGCTGTCTGCTTGAGCTCTCGCTTGAGAATATACAGGCGCATCTCAATAACAGAATGTCATGGAAAAGTTCATTTATTTCAGTAATTCAACTCAAATTGTGAAACTTGTGTATTAAATAAATTCAGTGCACACAGACTGAAGTAGTTTAAGTATTTGGTTCTTTTAATTGTGATGATTTTGGCTCACATGGAAGGAAAAAGTGTGAAAGAAAAAGATGCACAACCAACCGAGAGAACCGCAGCTTATGAGGATGTCAAGCAAAATCAATTCAAGAATTTGGGTGAACTTCACGAGGAATGGACTGAGGCTGGGGTCAAGGCATCAAGAGCACCACACACAGACGTGTCGAGGAATTTGGCTACAGTTGTCTTCAGAGACGTCTTACCTGGGCTAAGAGAAGAAGAACTGGACTGTTGTCCTCTTTTCAGATGAGAGCAAGTTTTGTATTTCATTTAGAAACCGAGGTCCTAGAGTCTGGAGGAAGGGTGGAGAAGCTCATAGCCCAAGTTGCTTGAAGTCCAGTGTTAAGTTTCCACAGTCTGTGATGATTTGGGGTGCAATGTCATCTGCTGGTGTTGGTACATTGTGTTTTTTGAAAACCAACGTCACTGCACCCGTTTACCAAGAAATTGTGGAGCACTTCATGCTTCCTTCTGCTGACCAGCTTTTTAAAGATGCTGATTTCATTTTCCAGCAGGATTTGGCACCTGTCCACACTGCCGAAAACACCAAAAGTTGGTTAAACGACCATGTGTTGATGTGCTTGACTGGCCAGCAAACTCACCAGACCTGAACATAGAGAATCCAAGGGTATTGTCAAGAGGAAAATGAGAAACAAAAAATGAACTGAAGGTCACGGTCAAAGAAACCTGGGCTTCATACCACCTCCGCAGTGCCACAAACTGATCACCTCTATGCCACGCCGAATTGAGGCAGTAATTAAAGCAAAATGAACATAGTTTTCAGAAGGCCAACAATTCACTAAAAATGTTTTTTTTTTGGTCTTATGAAGTATTCCAATTTGTTGAGATGTGAATTGGTGGGTTTTTGTTAAATGTGAGCCAAAATCATTACAATTAAAAGAACCAAAGACTTAAACTACTTCAGTCTGTGTGCATTTAATTTATTTAATACACGAGTTTCACAATTTGAGTTGAATTACTGAAATAAATGAACTTTTCCACGACATTCTAATTTATTGAGATGCACCTGTAATTTGCTTCTGAGGGTAAAAAATATACATAAATTCATTCTTTCCTTCTTAATAATGAGTTTGTCTCAATTGTTTAAGACATATTTAATTTAACAATTGACCATTTTTTAAAACAATTCTACTGTTTACTTCCAAAACAAAATACTACAACAAATAGTCTCTGGTCTCTGTCAACTTTAATTTGTATGGAAAAGAGAACAAAAACATTCTTCAGTTACTCTTTTTGTGTCCCACTAAAGAAACAAACCATATTAGAACAAACCTTTTCAAACTTTAGTGCAGAGTATTCACTGCTCATATTGCTACTGGTTATGGTTGTTTTAAACAGGGAAAATGTAACTTTTAATCAGCGATTACTAAAATTTTAAAATAAAGATGTTTATTTAAAATATTTCAATTACTTTTTTTCTTTCAATTTCTATTCATCAAAAAATCAGTAGAACATCTCAACGGTGATAACAATCAGAAATGTTTCTTGAGTTTTGAAGGAGTAACGATGCTAAAAATGCTGCTTTGACCACAGCAATCAATTACATTTTACAATATATTATAATAAAAAACAGCTATTTTAAACTGTAATAATATTTTACAATATTGCTGTTATTTTTATCAAATAAATGCAGTCTTGATTAACCTAAAACATCGAGAACATCTCTACAAATGTTCATTCAAGCCAGAATCTTTTGGAACACTGCACATTATAATAAAGCTTTGATTTTGACTATATTTATCCTTTCATGCAAACCATAAATGTTGGTTAAGTGAGTCAAGCTTTAAACACAGGTTTAGATTACTAGATGAAACGTAGCTCATTTAAGTGACTGTGTGATTCACTGAAATCCAGTGACAGCATATACAAAGCTTTTTCCACTGAAGTTAGCCCCTGGCAACTAGACAAATTACAATACATTAGGTAATGGCCGCCATGGTACAGCGAAGCCAGTAGGCGTATAATGAGTAAGTGGCATAACTTTAGTTTGGTTTGACTGAGGTATGTTGGCCCGTGAGGATCTGTGTGGGTCTGGATGTTGAGCTTGTCGTCTTTACACACAACTCTTCTGGGATTGACACTGGGATCATGTTTTATTTGATTATCGTCTGGATTTTGGACATTATTATTATTATTATTGCGGTGATTATTATTTAAATGACATAATATTTAATCATATTTAATATAACACATTATTATTGTGATTGTTAAAAATTCTCAACCACTGAATTGCTTCTTCATTTGTTTGTTTGTTTATTGTTTTGTTGTTGTTCCAAAACATTTTGTTGTGTGAAAAAGAGAACCTGGCTTTTACCATTTACGATGCACATCATGCAGTTTATATTTTAAGTGAGACAAGCCACTTCCTTGTTTGAGGTTTGCACCGTATACAAATTTCATTTCCTTAAATCGTAGTCTTGTGGTTTAGGTGTTTATGATTGTATTCCAATGAACTCTGTAACCCCCCTACATTATAAAACCACTGTAGCTTCCCTTTCCTTCTTTAAGCTGAGCAAACAGCGTCATCATAGGTGTCATTTACACTGGGGACGCTGGGGACATGTCCCCACCACTTTTTAAAATGGCTGATTTTGTCCCCACCACTTTTCAACACAAACTGACGCCCCTGAGCGTCATCAATACATAGATGTACGCTGGTTCACTCTCATTGGTTCATCTGCATCTGATAAAACGCACTGCATCTGCACTGCATCCACCCGGAGCGACAATGGTACCTAAACACACCTCAACCCATATGTGCTGCCTCACACACATACACACACACACATAGGGAAGTTTTTACATATTGCATAATTGCACAGCAGTTCCTGATTAGCGTGTGTGACGTATGAGCTATGTCTGAGATATGGTGAGTCAGGGCTGAAGGGATACTCTTTCCCTGCTGTCCGCCTGCCAAGCCGGGTTCTCCCCTATAGTGAGGGCCTTCAGCCAGCGATGGTTACACTGCATCTGGTATTAATCCTGCACCGACTCAGGGGAATGATTCAGATCCCAAAGCTCCTTTCTCACTTCCTGTCTGCAAAATTGCTGTGGAAATCGAGGCTGAAAAGCCCATTCTTTCTTATTCTTTTTTATTCACATTAATAAAATAAAGGCTGTTAAAATAAAAGTACACTTCAACATACTTTTAAAAAGAGGACTTATTACAGAAATAGTGTAGTTATATTCTTTACTGAAAGCTGAAGATGTTTTGGGACACTTAATTGCTGTAAAAAAAATCATAATTAGTATAAATGTATAATAAATGCAGGAGCACCCACTTAAGTAGGATTTAAGTACATCTTTAAATATAATTCCATAGTTAGGTCTATTGACTTTGAAATATGCTTAAAGTTACTGCTGAATGTACTGACAAGCGTTTATTATAAACTAACATATACTTTAATGCAATTTCTGTTAAAACATGTAAGTCATATATTTAAATATGTTTGTAATTACACATTTGTAATAAGGTTGCAATTTGGTATATTTTAGAAAAATATACTCATTAACACTACAGTTAAAATTATAATCAAGTACTTTACGTGTGCTTTAGCATGTTAGTCAATACATCAAAATAATTGTACTTCTTCAAAACAATGATTTAAAATCTAATTAAAATCTTTTAATTTGACATTAGTCATCAAACTGTTTCACATTAAGTACACTTAAATAGAAACTTAAGTGGCCTTTTATTTAATTAAGATCAGATTATCTGCAAATACAGTATATATATATTTGTATATATATGTATATATATTAGTGCTGTCAATTTTTCTAAACTTAATCGCAATTAATCCCATCCAGAGGTGGAAAGAGTATGAAAATATTCTACTCAAGTAAAAGTACCATTACATTAATGAAATTGAACTTAAGTACATGTAAAAGTACCAGTCTAAAAATCTACTCAAGTAAAAGTAAAAAGTAGCTCATTTCAAATTTACTCTGAGTAAAAATTACTTAGTTAAATTAAGTGGGAGGAATCAAAAAATGGGATAGACCAAGGGTGTCAAATTCAGTTCCTGGAGGGCCACAGCCCTGCCCTGTTTATAACTCTAATTAAACACATCTGATCCAGCTAAACTAATCATTTAGGCTTATTTGAAAACTACATGGTTTCTGTGTTGGAGAAGGGTTGGAACTAAACTCTTTAGGGCTGCGGCCCTCCAGGAACTGAGTTTGACACACCTGGGATATGGGTCTATAAATCTCAAACTATGTGCTTTTAATTAAAGGAATCAGTTATTTAGAATAATAACACATTTGGGCTGTTACAAGGCAAACTAAATCAGTATCAACAAAATTCCTCTTTACAACGCAGAGGAAACACAGAAGCTTCATCTGAAGTGGCATATATGTATTTACACTGACATGAATGCATTTAGCCTGCAGTTACAAATGCTGAAATAATGTTTAGATATAAATAAGACATAAAATATGACCCTGGACCACAAAAACAGTCATAAGGGTAAATTTTTCTACATTGAGATTTATACATTATCTGAAAGATGAATAAATAATATTTCCATTAATGTATGGTTTGTTATGATAGGACAATATTTGACCAAGATACAACTATTTGAAAATCTGGAATCTGAGGGTGCAAAAAAATACAAATATTGAGAAAATCTCCTTTAAAGTTATCAGAATGAAGTTCTTAGCAATGCATATAACTTATCAAAAAATTTGTTTTTATATATTTACAGTAGGAAATTTACTAAATATCTTCATGGAACATGATCTTAATATCCTAATGATTTTTGGCATAAAAGAAACATTTATAATTTTGATCCATAAAATTTATTGTTGGCTATTGCTTCAAATATACCCCAGCGACTTAAGACTGTTTTTGTGCTCCAGGGTCACAAATATTGAATACTCGTTTGAAAAAAAATAAAAAAATAAAAATAAGTTGCTTTAAATGTTAAATTAAAACCACCAGTAGGTGTCAGCAAGTCACTGATAAGTGAATCATTGCGATTGAACAAATCATTTAAACGGTTAATTCAAGGAATGAAACACCGTCATTGCTCAGAGTCAGAGACGCAAAACTGTGTTTGGAATTATTTTTGTTGTCGAAATAGAGCAAAAACAGGCAATATGGTGTCTAAAACGCATATCTCTTAATTAACAGCTTGTTTTAAAAAAAACAATTCTACAGGCCTGTGTAGAATATCAAGGCCGAATATCAGATAGAATATCAGACAAATCAAGATTCGATCGAAGCATGGTTGAAACATGAGAAGCCGAATTCCACAGGACAACAGCAGGAAGACATAAATCAGACCCCCAGCCCGCCTGAATACACCCCGACCAGGCTCCGAGGACAAAGGCTAAAATTCCTGGGTTCACAAAACCTGTAAAATCATCTTAAAGGACTTTCATTCTCATTGTTAATGAAAATAATAATTTATATGCATAACTGCATATTATGTATGTGACCCACAAATTTGAATATCCTTGTTTTAATCATTGTGTTTATCGTGCTTTTAATTAGTATTGACTAGCTAAGCCTTAAGGGTTAATGTCATGTTTGGTATGTATGAGTGTCATAAGTATAGCTTTAATCATTTCTTTTGATGGATTTCCTATCAAATGCATCATATTCTGGTTATAGAAATCACATTCAAAAGGATATTTTGCAAGAGAATGTAAAATTCGGCCAATGTGACTGACCATGACATGTGATTTATTGATTGGGTGAAGAAACAAAGAGCCAGCATGGGATCTAATTGGTCAAGACAACCATTGGGAGGTCCCTAAAAGGCCGAGAATAAATACCCAGGACACTCCTCTTAACGCGCTCTTAACTTCTCCTCGCGCGCTTGAATGCTCCGTCCTCTTGGAACTCTCTCTCTCTCTCCGGAAAAATGAACTCTCTCTTCAGTCATGTGCTCTGAACACACCCAGCCAGTTGCTACCATGATGAGAAGAAAAGCCACCTAGTCTTTACATCCTTTTATTCTTTGACTTTAGTTTATTTTCTTTCCGTGAGTTCGTGTGCTAAGTTGCGTTTGCCAAATACGACAAGCCCAAGACTCTGCAAAACCAGCCAACGCCCACTTCAACAACTCCTGAACTCTAAGCCAATCAGCGACTTCGGAAAAACCCTTTCCTGAAAAGACGGAGAACAAAGGGAATCCTTTAAACACAAAAGCTACGCAAGTACAAACCCCAGACTTTGCTGTAACTGGTGTAATATTGAAAATAGATTTTAGCCTCATTGAAAACTCAATGCGAGTGTTAAATCAGTGATTGATGGTTGTTCAGGTTTATGCAATTGCACATATTGCTGTCAACGTGGGACATCAAATTCTCATTCTCTTAATCTAATCCTTTCCTCACTTTCTCTCTTTCTGCAACGCGTGAATGTGTGAATGCTTGTGTAGATTAGTTTACATGTCTTAGATTTATATAAATAAAGCCTTGTTTATATTGAAAAGAGAAATATCTTGTGTTTTGTGCTCATAAGTTAATGCCTTAATCTGTCGATTTTGTTACCGTGCTATTTAATAGTGTTTTCACTATATTTTGGGATTTTAATGTCCAGTGCAGAGTTTGTTATACGGCCTGTTCGGTGAATCGCCGTGAAACAGTGAGTCTGTTCAAATTCCCTATAAAATCATTAATGATTCCCTTTGAGCTAAATTGACCTGTTTCCCTTATAACAATATATATATTATATGTTATCATTACAAATTGGTGGAGGATGCGGGCAGATTGATCTAAATTATGAGCATGAACCAAGTTATTTAATCTTTTATATTCTTACGGATGAGATCTGAGATCGAGACTTGTGTGTGTGTGTGCGTTTGTGTGAGTGACGTCAGCAGCGCGCGCCTCCGTGAATGAATGAGCACAGAGAAGGCTGTAACTCGAGTCAGCCTCTCCTTTGTTTAACTGCAGTAAGGGAACTCAAAGTTAACATTTGAGATCGTACAGAATAAGGTCGGATTTGAGCGTGTTCCTCTCTTCTTGTAATGCCTTGTTTTATAGCTGAATTAATGTCCTGCGTGTTCCAGGTCATCTAATAGCTATAATTTAATCCCAAATCTCAGTAACTGTTAGCCGCACGAAGCTAAACTGCAGCAATTAAAAGGGAAATAAATCAGTGGATAAAGAATAGTTTTGAGCGTGTTCCTCAATCCTGTTTATCAAAGCCTTATTCATAGTTTGATTGTCAGTGCGTGTTCCATTGTCAGATCATATAACGTTATGCTATGACTCCCTGGGTTAAACATTAGAGAATAATGCTTGTCTGTTTGTGTACGTTACACTGTTCACAAAGTGGATTAAATCTCGCGAAACACTGCGCGTGTCCGAGAGTGATTTGAATGGGAGTTTTAAAAGCTTTATCAAGTAAAGTTTACCTTTGAACCAACAGCGAAGAAACCCTGTTGTGTTTATGTCCATATAAACGGACACGGGCTTGTGATCACTGTTTCCTCAACCGCAGCACGAAGATACTATTTGAATAAGGTTTAAGTTTAACTCTGAACGAACTGAAAGTTTAAGCGCCACATCGCAGAACAAGCGGTGTTGTTATTTGTACAGTGTTGAGATGCGCCAACATTTCATGTAACATGCTTAACTGTATTTGTAATGCAACCATTAATGTGCTAGCCACTAGTTTGTTTCGGTTGCCACAGATACGATTGTGACACGAAAGTCTTAACATACTTCCAGAGCAACTTTGAACTGCGCACGCGCAGTACATCGATGCTTTTGTAAACAAACTCCATGCTGTTGCCAATGGCACGGTTGTGTTTACATTGAAGTCTATGCTAAAGCCATTAGCCTCAAAGGTTAGAAGTTAGCATCCGATGGTTGAATAAAGTGTGTGTTTGGAAAAGCTAAAGTGGTTTAACCCTTCAAACATTTAAACTAATATACTTGTTGGTCTTTCTCTTCCTTATTTCTCCCTTTTTACCACTTATTTGTAGTTCTACTAGAAAGGAAAATACTAGTCCAGAATTATTAATTGTGCCAAATTCAAATTTAATTAAAACATTAAATTTATTTGGAATCATTCTAATTTTCCCCCTCATATGTTTAATATGATCCTTCTAGTATTCCCTTTTGGGCATAATCATTTTAGGTACAAATAAGTATTGAACTTTGAAAGTTTAAGTAAACTTATTCTACCTAATTGATTTATTACCCATATAAGTAGATTCTATTCAGACTTATACTCACTCATTACTTTATTGCGTTTTACCCCTAATTCTTCCTGTTTTGGTTATAAACATAACCACTATTTTATTTACTTATTTCCTCATTTACTTAATTTCATATTTGCTTATTTTGCCTGTTTATTACTTTACAATTTTACTTTGTCTTACCATTTTCTTTCCTCTTCACTTTTCACATTTGTAGGGACCTGTAAGAACCATCAATCAATTCTAAGTGTATGAGATATACAATCCTGTCAAGAGGCGAATCATCCTAACGAATTTGATTGCAATCAAACCTACTTTTGTTCTTCTTAACCTCTCTATATTTAAAACGCAATCCAAATTTTAACATCTCATGCAACGCTGAGATCAATTTTAATAGAGATAAGTGTTGAGCAACTGTCGCCTTCGCAGCCTCCCTGGTGAGCGGTCCAACTGTAAGGTGTTGCGTTGTCAATTCTGTCAGACTAAGAAAAGAGATATCAGAATTATTATTATATTCGTTTGTCTAAGACAAAGATTTAATAATATTGTTTGCCTCCTTGATAACAACATTTAATAATAAAAAAATTATTTTCTTCATTTAAAAAAAAAAAAATAGAAAAGGAATTGTTTTTTTATTAAATTTGTTTTTCACCTTTTTGTCTCTTTTCCCTCTTCCTCATTAGAGTGACGAAGTCTTCACATCGCTAGTCGACCTAGATACTCTGAGACCAACACAGTGATCACCACACTTCACCAGTGGTTCAAATCACTGACATAACACTTAGTTGTCGCACCACACATAAGCGTCCACTCCACACAGATCTGTGTCAGTCTCTCTTCTCCCCAGCGTGCCAACATGCCGCAGACTGCAGACCCCCTGGCCAAAGGGGAAGATGTGAACACTTGGCTGAGAGGTACGACAGACAGCCTCACCCCCAAGACGTTTGAACTGTTATTATTTTTAATAATAATCCTAGTCCTGAGAAGATTCCTGACACAAGATTCAAGCCAGAATAACAACCATGAGGAGCTAATCAAAATCACCAGCTCCCTAAGCTATGCCTTCACGACCCAGCTGAAACTGAGCGACAAGCACATCACCCACCTTCAAGAGAAACTGACATGTGCTCAACGTCGCATAGACAAGCTGGAAGTGAAAGTTCAAGATCAACTCAAAGCACCCAACGAGAGCGAGCAGGAAACAACGGAACAAGTTAAGGAGCTCCAAGCAGCCCTGACAGCAGCTCAACTTGATCAACAACATGCAAAGGCTGCCCAGAAAGACCTGGAAAACAGACTTCAGTATGCCAACCAGCTACTAGAGAAAGCCAAGCATGACATCAGCAACAAGAATGCTGAAATAAGTGCCCTGAAAGACCCCCTTGAAAGGTACAGAATTAAAATGGACAATCTGACCCAACAACTAGACGATACCAATGATCAGCTCTACATGGTCAGAAGAGGACTCAAACACGCTTATGCGCAGAAGCAAGAGCCAAAGCGAGAGAAACCACACTCAGCCTCACCACTGCTGAGCAGAGCAGAGTCCCATGTCCAAGAACTAGTATACAGCGAAAGAAGCGAAGGGCCACAACCCAAAATCTCACCTGCCTTCGCCACAGAACTCTTTCCTGTCAACGAAAGAAAACCTCCCATCCAAGCAGACCTTGGAGCTGCACCTGGGATGACCATCAAAGACCTCGACAAGCTGTCTAAAAACGTCAGCAAGTTCAACCCGAACTCCACAGGGGGCCACACCATCCAGGCCCACCTTCAAGATATCGACTTCTATCTAGAAATGAGACCTCATGTGACTGACAGAGACAGGTTATACCTCCTTAGAGCCACGTCCAGTTCCGAGGTACGAAACTTCCTAGATCGACAGCCCAGTCGAACGAAGTCAGACTACCAGCTACTTCGTGAGGTCCTGATTAAAGAGTTTACCGACCCTGACTCCGAACATGGACTGTTAACTGCCTTAGAAACCAAACAAGGTCGACAAGAGGCTCCACAAGCTTACTACAACCGACTCCGACAAGCCTACTTTGGTGCACACAACGAACCTGACCTTGAAGAGGATGTGAACTTCAAAAGCCTCTTCCTAAGAAATCTGCACCCTGGAGTCAGCCACCATCTAGGCGTCATGGCCTGTCCACGCTCCATGACCATCCAACAGTTGCGTGACCTAACACAGAAGGCCTACAACAAGCAGAAGATGGCCTCAAAGAAAGGTAACAAAACATCCACACTCTTGAACTCTGTCAACAAAGACTCAAGCCTTGCACTGGACGACACCCAGATGCATCACAATACCAGAGTCCTCCATCAAGAGCACAGAGAACGTGATCCCCATGTCCACGAAAGCTATCAGCCCAACTTCTGGAAAAATCCATGGGACCAGCCACGCTTCTCAAGAAACGCAAAAGATAGCAACAACTGGAAACCTAACCAGACATCCAAAGGTAATCACCTGACTCATCCAAGAGCATCTCGTAGGGTTAAGCGACAACGAAACCCACCTCAGCATTACTCAGACATGCACAGTGCTGAGTATGCTCCAGAACCATACAGCTTACCGTCAGAAGACATGGAACAAGTCATGAGCCAACTGAACGAGTTCCTTCAAGATAAGCTGAACACGGATGACTACGAAATTGAGTCATGCTCGCTGTGACCAGCGACAGAACGGAAGGCTGACGATCGCATGGTACACCACCATATCCGAGATGACAAGCACCTGTTCAACAACCACACAGGACGAGCAAGTCTCTCATGGCCAACCGTTGATGAAAACTGAGGTACCAGAGAACATCACCTCACTCACCCATCACTCACTAGCAAACTGCTATATTAACTCCAACTCCTAGAACCACATTCCTGTCTGTGCAACAGCAACCACCAAAGCACAGAAGGTCAGAAAGTCTGCCACATCCAGAAGGTAGCACAAGAGGAATGCAACAAAGGAGACAAAGTTTGCATCCCAGCTTCACACAGCCATGCCAAACTACCTCCGACTGTCTGCTAAAGAACTTCCTGCCTTTCTGGACTGACCCCCATTAGATCATGGACATGCCCACATCCAAGCCAAGGATGAAGAGAGCCAGTCTTATGTAACATACCTGAAAAGGGGGGAGACGACACAGACTGGAACAGATCTGACCACACATACACTACACCATTAACACACACAACATTACCTACACCCAGAGGTAACCACATCTACTGATAACACATTCAACAAACATATTCTTCCCACAAGTAGAATATCCAACTTTAGCACAACACAGTTACATACACCACCATGAAGAAACATATAGCTATCCTCACAAGAGTTAGGACACCTGACACGAAGTTAAGGTGCATGGCCCCCTAGCTGCACATGACATCCTAGCTCAACAGTAGTTGCAAATCATGCTAGGAAAACCCACAGCAGTTTTGTTTTGTTCTTCTTTTACCTATCCTTTTCCTTCCCCTCTTTCTTTAGTAGGTGAAACACCTAGACACCCTGCAAGGGTCAAAGGTCTGATATTAGGATTGACTCGCTACACCTAATATCCGCAAGCCACTCTAGACTGAAGGAAAGCCAGAGAGCTCCATGCACGATAGGTCGATTCATTTTACCACAAATTAGTTCACTAGAAACTAAATGTGAACATTCTTAAGTTAAGACAACTTAGAAGAAACACACAAATCTAGTCGCAAAAGTTGATCGAAGAATTAAAACAATAATTTCCAAAATTGAATAACCTAATGCCCGGCACCAGTACAGTAACTGTCATGGAGGTGTTGTCTTGTTGTTTGCTGTGTTTTGTCTGCTTCTTCTGCCCTTGTTTTTCCAGCGCTCGACGATGTCTTCTGCTAAACACCTCGCCGAACGAAGGGGGGTGTGTAGAATATCAAGGCCGAATATCAGATAGAATATCAGACAAATCAAGATTCGATCGAAGCATGGTTGAAACATGAGAAGCCGAATTCCACAGGACAACAGCAGGAAGACATAAATCAGACCCCCAGCCCGCCTGAATACACCCCGACCAGGCTCCGAGGACAAAGGCTAAAATTCCTGGGTTCACAAAACCTGTAAAATCATCTTAAAGGACTTTCATTCTCATTGTTAATGAAAATAATAATTTATATGCATAACTGCATATTATGTATGTGACCCACAAATTTGAATATCCTTGTTTTAATCATTGTGTTTATCGTGCTTTTAATTAGTATTGACTAGCTAAGCCTTAAGGGTTAATGTCATGTTTGGTATGTATGAGTGTCATAAGTATAGCTTTAATCATTTCTTTTGATGGATTTCCTATCAAATGCATCATATTCTGGTTATAGAAATCACATTCAAAAGGATATTTTGCAAGAGAATGTAAAATTCGGCCAATGTGACTGACCATGACATGTGATTTATTGATTGGGTGAAGAAACAAAGAGCCAGCATGGGATCTAATTGGTCAAGACAACCATTGGGAGGTCCCTAAAAGGCCGAGAATAAATACCCAGGACACTCCTCTTAACGCGCTCTTAACTTCTCCTCGCGCGCTTGAATGCTCCGTCCTCTTGGAACTCTCTCTCTCTCTCCGGAAAAATGAACTCTCTCTTCAGTCATGTGCTCTGAACACACCCAGCCAGTTGCTACCATGATGAGAAGAAAAGCCACCTAGTCTTTACATCCTTTTATTCTTTGACTTTAGTTTATTTTCTTTCCGTGAGTTCGTGTGCTAAGTTGCGTTTGCCAAATACGACAAGCCCAAGACTCTGCAAAACCAGCCAACGCCCACTTCAACAACTCCTGAACTCTAAGCCAATCAGCGACTTCGGAAAAACCCTTTCCTGAAAAGACGGAGAACAAAGGGAATCCTTTAAACACAAAAGCTACGCAAGTACAAACCCCAGACTTTGCTGTAACTGGTGTAATATTGAAAATAGATTTTAGCCTCATTGAAAACTCAATGCGAGTGTTAAATCAGTGATTGATGGTTGTTCAGGTTTATGCAATTGCACATATTGCTGTCAACGTGGGACATCAAATTCTCATTCTCTTAATCTAATCCTTTCCTCACTTTCTCTCTTTCTGCAACGCGTGAATGTGTGAATGCTTGTGTAGATTAGTTTACATGTCTTAGATTTATATAAATAAAGCCTTGTTTATATTGAAAAGAGAAATATCTTGTGTTTTGTGCTCATAAGTTAATGCCTTAATCTGTCGATTTTGTTACCGTGCTATTTAATAGTGTTTTCACTATATTTTGGGATTTTAATGTCCAGTGCAGAGTTTGTTATACGGCCTGTTCGGTGAATCGCCGTGAAACAGTGAGTCTGTTCAAATTCCCTATAAAATCATTAATGATTCCCTTTGAGCTAAATTGACCTGTTTCCCTTATAACAATATATATATTATATGTTATCATTACACCTGTGTAATCGTAATGATTTGTGGAGAAAAAACAGCACTCTTCGTGTGATGTTGATTTACTGTATGAAATGATATAAATATATACATTATACAAATATACAAATATATAAATTCTAATGATCATTTTAACAGACCGAATCACGCAGTGAAAGAAAGCACTCCAGATGCACGTGGACTAGTCTAATCTATAGATTTCACGGCACACTGTTTAGAGTGTTTTGTTTGGTTTTTGGCAAAATATTGATAATCGCACATCGTTAAAACAAAAATTACTATATTATCGCAGACGATATCGCACACCCTGCATCACTGTCTTTTTAGCTAATTTGTGCAAAACCTTTTGCTAAACTGTTAAAGCTTCATTTTAACCACCAATGCAACGATGCAAGAATTTATCTTACCTCTACATGCTTGCGAAGGGTTGATGTCGAGATTTTATAAGCTGCTAGTTTGGTCTCTCGAGGCTAACACTGCATAATAGAGCATGAATATGGCCAGGGATTCACTTCATTCCTTCGAGTTCAACTTCAGCAGAATACGACGGGGTTTTATGAAGGGTCTGCATCTTTCTTGTGATTTTAGCGCCAGTTTGTTCTCCTGCCGATTATTTACTGCAGTAGTTTCCAGCGAGCGATTTATTTATTTATTTTTACTCAGTAATTCATGTGTTTTAAAATGTAGCGAAGTACAATACTTCAAACAAAACATACTTAAGTAAAAGTAAAATTACAGATTTAAAAAATTACTTTAAAAAGTAAAAGTACACAAAAAAGCTACTCAATTACAGTAACGCAAGTAAATGTAATTCGTTACTTTCCACCTCTGATCCCACCTAACATTAAAGTTTTTAAATATAATTTTGTATTGCAATAATTTTACATTCCATCTTCAAATGTACAATGTACAAACAACATAAAAACAGTATATATTTAATATTTCTTTAATGGCATCTTTTGTATGATTGAAGGATAGTATCACTGATATCAATATCAGTGTCATGTCTCTAAAAAAAGCTGTCCCCTTTATATATCCATTGAATCTAGCCATTCAGCGTTATAGTTTAACTAGAGCTATCAATTTGAGTGAACTTAAAACAATCTTCACATGAAGATCTTCACATAATAAATGACATATTTAGTTACCTGTGCCCCTCAGCAGAAAAATACAGAAAATGAATAGTTACCAAACACTAAGTTAAATATAGATGAACACCGTAAAGCTATAAAATGTATTGATTTCCTCTTTTTTTCTTGGATTAATGTACATCACAGCAGCTGGTTATTAGCTTATTTGCCTGCTTTAAAAGATGCTGCAGCGTGACGCAGATCTGATACACATCTTATTTTCTCACAACTCTCTTTACCTTTTCTGACTCACTTCAGGTCTTAAAGTCTCTACTAATGAGCGGATGAGTTGAATCGTGTGTGTTGGATGAGGGACATGGTGCTGGGGTGCCTCAGGACAGTTTTGAAAACCATTTCAGAGACATGTTCTTAAATATGACGCATATATAACATATTGCATGCACACTGTAAAAAAAAATCTGTTAAATTTATGGTAAAATACAGGCAGCTGTGGATGTCAAAATGTTACCGTGAAAAATACGGTAGCAACATTTTAGGATTTACAGAACTGTTTAAATTTACAGTGAAAAAAATTATTTATTTAACTGATACAATGTTAATATACAAACTTTTCAGTTAACTCATTTTATTTGCAGAAACCGACTGCACTTAAATTGTCCAACTGCCATTTGTTTATAAACTAATATTTATAATGTTTAAGTAATGTGAGCATAAGAGTATTGAAAACTATTTTTCTTCAAGTACATGAAGAAAAAAACTACTGATTTATGCAAAGTCATTAAAATCATCAATTCAACTCAAATCTCTTGTAGACAACAGGAGCACACACATGTGTGAATAAAATTAGCGAAGAGATTCTCACTGCATCAGTAACTACACAGTTCATGTCTTTAAATAAAGCAACATACAGCATAACATCAATGTTTCGATGTCCGTGGTTGACTTAAACACAGGCTCTATTCTCCAGCACAATGGTGACCCACAAAACACAACCGGAAGTTGGCTGTTAGGATTCACAGTATTTTGCTGTTTTTTTTCTTGATTTTACGGTGAAATACCGGCAGCTGTGGTTGCCAGTAATCTACTGTTTTTTTTTTAAGGTGTATTTCTATTAAAATTACGTTTGTGTATTTTTTCTTTCATCTCACACATGTAATCCCACAGCCAAATCCTTGGTTTTAAAGAGCACTTATATGTCCACACTACAGAGTGTTGAAGTAACACTGAAGTTAATGAGAGAATTAAGTGACTAATTAAATGAGGATTGAGCTTTAGTTATGAACACCTGCTGAATCACCGAAGGAAAGAGAAACAAGAGCAGAGAAACAAAACTTACAGCCAAAGCCAATGTTCAAATCAACTGAAATAAAACACATTAAATCTCTGAAGATCTCAGCAGAGGGTGATTTAACATCTCCACAAAGAGCATCACCAGCTTTTTATTACAAAACACTTTTACTTTATTTCTGTCATATGTGTACAAAAGCTCTTGTTGAGATTTTAAGTGTTGTGCTTTCATTTGAAGTCACCATATTTGCGATCAGTGCTTGTTTTAGTTGGGCTCTCGAACCTTGACTTTTTAAAGTTTAGTTGGTTGCTTTAATTAACTGTGTTAAGTACAGTTTTTAAAGCAAATAAAAAAGCCTAAATAATCTATGATCAGGTAATACCGATGTTTGTAATATCAAAACTGTCATGATCTAATCTAATTCATTGATCTTACCCAATGTTTAATTTGTGATTAAATATGTGTGATATGTTAATATGCATCACTGATACTACAACAACCAAATGTTGTGAAACAGTTCTAAGCACAATATGCACAAATAAATGTATTGAACTATGGCAGAACTTAACCACACACAGACATCAACAATCAGCGTATGAATCTCAAAATTGGTGACAATCAAAAATGTAAAACTAATCACAAATTGGTTACATTCTGAACATCAAAAATCAGTCTACTGAAAAGTCACAACCAAAATAACACCAAAATCAAAGCAAATAAAGAAAATAGTAAAAACATTCAGCTGCATAATTTATTCATGCCGCAATGAATGCTGGGAGGTGTGTACTGGCACCCAGCATGCTTTGCGGCATAAATTGTTTTGTTTATTATTGATTGTCACCCTTGTTGAGGTTCATGTGCTGATTTTTGATGTCTGTGTGTCTAAATGGTGCTATAGCTCTAAAGGTTTTGTGCATAAAATGTTTTTAAATTCCTTCATAAAAGCTTGTCAACTTATGTTGTTCAGTAATGTTACCACCTTAAAAAAAATGAAATTAATTAGAAACTACCCATATCGTTTAATACTAACTGAAATCAGTTAAGCATACCATTAATTGATGATGACCATCAACAGTTAAACAAAGCAACTTAATTTTAATTTCTTTTGGCTTTTCTTGTCATTACAAATGTGCGTGACAAACACAGTTATAACAGACAAAATAAAACTAACATTATATAGTCAAGGGTCAAGAGCATAACAAAAGCAAACACCGATCACCAAAATGGTGAGGTCAAACAAAACATTTATGCTGTTTGTGGAGTTGTTTAATCATCCTCTGCTGTTTTATTTCAGTTGATTTCATTTAAGGCTGTGGCTGTATGTCAGTTGTAGTTTTGTTTCTGGTTCTTTCCTTCAGTGATTGTGTTTGTTAACAGCAGGTGTTCATCAGTGTCTGAATTCACTCATATGTTCTCAATCACTCGGTCTAGTGGACTATATAGTGAACTAATGTAGGAACTAGTGAATGAGAGTGTAGGGTACGAGGCTACTTTCTCGAAAACAAAGGTTAGGATCTATTACAGTTATTCACTGTATATAGTAAGGAAACTTACTGTTAATCATTTAACAGGTTTATACTATGGCATTTTTACAGCCTTTTACCGTTAAAATCATGATAATTTTTTACAGTGCATGCACACAGACTTAAGGCAGCTTTAATCGCCTTTTTGGTAACTTCATGCCTTAACTGATGGCATAACTAAGACATTGCATGCACGTAGTTTATTTCAATGTTTGATATGAACTGATACAGGCTACTAGATGAAATTATGTCCCTATGAGCACAGTATCTTTTCCGCGCTCGTTTGACTCGCGCCTGGCGCGGAGGCGAAGTTAGAGCGCGCGTCTCAAACTTTTCCCGTTTGATGTGGTCATAAAGACGTTCTGCATCTAAATAAACAATCCTTTTAAATAAAAAAGAGACAAAGGCAGCAGTTGTAAATGGAGTGGCCAACCCTAGCCCCGCCCTTGCTTTAATTGCGTTAAATATTTTTTATATTTTATATAACGCGTTAATCTGAAAAAAATAGTCTCTTGCGTTAACGCGTTAATTTTGACACCATATATATATATACTGAAGATATGAAGTACACTACAAGAACACATTTAATGCAATTAAGTGCACTTCTTTTCCACAAGAATAACCTTTTCTATCTTTGGTTGGAAGATAAATCTTGCAGCGATTATTTAATTTTTCGCTGTGTCCATGGTGAAAAATATGGCACCAAGCAGAAAACGAAGCTGTACTCTGCAAACTGTGATGTAGAAGGCTTCCAGTGTAGATGTTTTCAGTACTCACAATGGTAGTGATTTTGTGATAGTGACACATTGGTTTAAGCTTGTCAAGCATTTTGTTTTAAAGAAAGAATGATGTCCAGTCACACATCACGTGTGAATTTGTGCATATACTGTACTGTGTGTGTGTATATATATATATATATATATATATATATATATATATATATATATATACAGGTGCTGGTCATATAATTAGAATATCATCAAAAAGTTGATTTATTTCACTAATTCCATTCAAAAAGTGAAACTTGTATAACGTATACATTCATTCCACACAGACTGATATATTTCAAGTGTTTATTTCTTTTAATTTTGATGATTATACTGACAACTAATGAAAACCCCAAATTCAGTATCTCAGAAAATTAGAATATTGTGAAAAGGTTCAATATTGAAGACACCTGGTGCCACACTCTAATCAGCTAATTAACTCAAAACACCTGCAAAGGCCTTTAAATGGTCTCTCAGTCTAGTTCTGTATGCTACACAATCATGGGGAAGACTGCTGACTTGACAGTTGTCCAAAAGACGACCATTGACACCTTGCACAAGGAGGGCAAGACACAAAAGGTCATTGCAAAAGAGGCTGGCTGTTCACAGAGCTCTGTGTCCAAGCACATTAATAGAGAGGCGAAGGGAAGGAAAAGATGTGGTAGAAAAAAGTGTACAAGTAATAGGGATAACCGCACCCTGGAGAGGATTGTGAAACAAAACCCATTCAAAAATGTGGGGGAGATTCACAGAGTGGACTGCAGCTGGAGTCAGTGCTTCAAGAACCACTACGCACAGACGTATGCAAGACATGGGTTTCAGCTGTCTCATTCCTTGTGTCAAGCCACTCTTGAACAACAGACAGCGTCAGAAGCGTCTCGCCTGGGCTAAAGACAAAAAGGACTGGACTGCTGCTGAGTGGTCCAAAGTTATGTTCTCTGATGAAAGTAAATTTTGCATTTCCTTTGGAAATCAGGGTCCCAGAGTCTGGAGGAAGAGAGGAGAGGCACAGAATCCACGTTGCTTGAGGTCCAGTGTAAAGTTTCCACAGTCAGTGATGGTTTGGGGTGCCATGTCATCTGCTGGTGTTGGTCCACTGTGTTTTCTGAGGTCCAAGGTCAGCACAGCCGTATACCAGGAAGTTTTAGAGCACTTCATGCTTCCTGCTGCTGACCAACTTTATGGAGATGCAGATTTAATTTTCCAACAGGACTTGGCACATGCACACAGTGCCAAAGCTACCAGTACCTGGTTTAAGAACCATGGTATCCCTGTTCTTAATTGGCCAGCAAACTCGCCTGACCTTAACCCCATAGAAAATCTATGGGGTATTGTGAAGAGGAAGATGCGATATGCCAGACCCAACAATGCAGAAGAGCTGAAGGCCACTATCAGAGCAACCTGGGCTCTCATAACACCTGAGCAGTGCCACAGACTGATCGACTCCATGCCACGCCGCATTGCTGCAGTAATTCAGGCAAAAGGATTGAGTTCATACTTCATGTTCATACTTTTCAGTTGGCCAAGATTTCTACAAATCCTTTCTTTGTATTGGTCTTAAGTAATATTCTAATTTTCTGAGATACTGAATTTGGGGTTTTCATTAGTTGTCAGTTATAATCATCAAAATTAAAAGAAATAAACACTTGAAATATATCAGTCTGTGTGGAATGAATGTATACATTATACAAGTTTCACTTTTTGAATTGTATATACAGTATATATATATATATATATTAACTGTCACTTTCAGTTATACCAAAAATGCACCAATGTTTTGAGTTTAAACAAAATGTTTAAATGGATCTTCTGATGAAAGCAACAGACCAATCGCTGGCCACTAGTCAAGATGGTCTGCTAGATCTTCCTCACCTCATAA
Source organism: Oxygymnocypris stewartii (assembly GCA_003573665.1). Lineage (NCBI taxonomy): Eukaryota > Metazoa > Chordata > Actinopteri > Cypriniformes > Cyprinidae > Oxygymnocypris > Oxygymnocypris stewartii. The sequence continues at coordinate 209,142 of QVTF01024496.1, read as the reverse complement.
AGCTGACTAGCTTATCTGACTAGGTTTATCCTCAATATTTGTAGTAGCTGTGCTTTAATCTTTTCTAGCTTCTCTGTGAGGACTTTAACATGGTGTCAGTGTGTGATTTAGTGTAATGTTTTCATAACAAATTCACCAAAATTACTGTCAGAATTTTCTGTCATTATCATAATCCGCAGTTCATCATTTTGGAGTAAACTGAGCTTGTATTTTATGCAATAGAAGGTTATAAATATTTGGTCTAAATAACGTTGGCTGAGTGTTCTTGGATTCAGGCCCTGCTGTTAAATGCTGGTCCCTGTATGCAGATGCAGATGGACGTCTTTGTCTGACGTGTCTCATGCTGTTTTTTCAATTTTTATATAGGAGCGCTGCATCTTTAATATGCTCTCCAGTTCAAAATAGAATTAAACTTTTAGAAATTGCATTCAAAAACTCATTTGATCAGCATTTAGTGAACATGACCTCCAATCAGTTTAATTACAAGGCTATGATCAACAAATCATTAAAACAACCCAAACTTATGAAAATGTGTAGTCCTCCACATCCCCACTTGCGGCGGACACGTACACCCTCTCTTCTAGTTGCCTTTGACCTAGTGCTTTGGGCTGTTATAGAGTTGTGTTTTCAGCACAGATATCATTAACATCCCATGGGTGAATTCAAGGCTAACAGATCAGGGTTCACCAAAACAGATTCATCAACAAAACATCATGATAGTAGGGGGCATGATGTATATGATTCATATTCCCATGCTGTTTCTACATTCATTAATCAGCTAACTTGGACAGATGCTGACCTGGTCATGTACTCGCACTACACAGAAATAAATGCAACTCTACTCAGACAGAAAAAAAGTTTGAGAATTTTACGATTTTCACTTTTAATTGGAATTAAAGTCAGGGGGTTTAAATAAAATGCAAGCAAAAAATTCAACAGGTAATGGCATCCTTGGAAATGTTTTTGCAAACTTAGTGGGGTTACACACATTCTGTCACGAATCTGGTTGCCACTCACCACATCTATTGCACCACACTACAGCTGCACATCACCCACGGACTACATTTCCCATCCACCATTGCACCAATCACACAGCTGTCACCAATCACTCATTTGTCCTGATTGTCTCACCACACCTGCACCTCATTCACACACACACATATAGCAGCACACTTCCATGCACACATTGCGAAGTCTTGTTCTTGCCCCGGCTGACATTTCTGAGCGTTACCCATCCTGCTGTTTGTTATCGCTGTATTTGACCCCGGACTGCCCGACCTTGGAACTCTGAACCTGTGCTTGTGACCCCGACTTCTGCCTGGTATTGTTTACGTCTCTACCCTGCCTCTGATATTCCTGTTTTTGCCCGCTGACCTTTGCCTGTTTGATTCTGTCTAATAAATATCTTACTGCACATGGATCCACACGCCTTTGACCAGTCATTACACATTCATTTGATTTTAAATTCAGTATACTTAATCAAATTTGAATTTCAATTCCCTTTCGAAGGGAACGCTATGCTGCGTCTTCTAGAGGGCGCTATGGGAACGCCTTCAGTGTGACCGGTATCTGAAGCATGAATGAAAAAACGTCAATGTACTTGACATTGGCAGGTGGAATCATATGACGTAAGCAAATGAGCGACAGCGGGAATAAATAGGGCACCTGTGGAACAGGTCATCCTCTTTTTTTGTTTTCAGGGGACGTTTGTTTCTGAAGAGTATGTGAGTGCTATGCGTTATGTGCTTGGGCGAAGAGCACGCACGCTCTGTTCTCGAGGGAACAGAGTGCATTAATTGTGAGCGTTTTTCTTTGAAAAAGCTCCGTTCTCGTTTGTCCCTTTTCTCGAGTGAATTGGGGAAATCATCTGCCCCTCGCGGCTCGGGTCCAGCCGTTGCTGAGGCAGCGAGGAGACTGAGATCATGGGGATTGCAGAGCTTGCTGACGGGTTTGAGAGGAGTTAATGGCTGTTTCTCAATATGCGTTCTTCAGCGATCTTGTGTTCTCGCTTTACGTCTTCATTAACCGTGTGTGTTCTGTATCCTCATGTCCTTCCGAGTTCATTCTTCCAAGGAAGCCTGGCAAGACCATGAGTCCGTTCTTTGCGTTCCTGGAATTGAGAAACAGCTTATCTCTCGCGCTCATCGGCGGCTGACGAAGGTGAACTGCTGGAGTAGGATGTGTTGTCACTTACATCGTCTGATCCAGCAGGAAGTTCTCTGCAGGTACCGGGTTTAATGCAAGTGTATTTAAAAAAAAAAAGGGTGAGTGTTTTTAGGCTTCCTCTCATTAGAGAGTTATTATGCCGAAGCCTCTGCTCTCCAGAGCTCCGCTTAGGCAGTAATAATGTGTAGGCTCATTTGAGCCTCATTAACTGTCTCTAGTGCTGAGCGTAGTCAGTTCTCCTTTCTTTTTAGGAGGTCGTTATGCCGAGATCTACACTCTTAAGAGCTCTCCAGGGCTATTTTAAAAGCCTCTCAACTAGGGCTGAGTGTGTCACGGGGAATCAGGAGAAAACAAGGTAAGATCCATGTGCAGTTTGTTTAATGTAAAAATAATCAAAAACAGATCGAAACATAACAAAGAATGGTTCAAGACACAGGGAAGAGAAAAAGAAAAACATGACCAAACAATACTGCAGCAACAACAGACAGAGTGAGCATGGTATAAGTAGAAATGGATAATGAGCTAAACGATCTACAGGTGTTAATGACCAGTACAGACTAAACAAGCAAAGGACTATGGAAAACAGAGTTCAAACATGTAACTGTGACAGGGGGAAGGCGCCCTCAAGTGGCTAGTCCAGGGCACCACAACCAGAAATCGTGACATTACCCCCCCCCCCTACGGAGCGGATACCAGACGCTCCGCCAGGAAAAGTTCAGGAGGGAGGTGGAACTAAGGTGGACCAGGGTGAGGGACAGCACCGGCAGGGTGGAAGGCCAAGGCGGGCCAGCAGATCAAACCAGTAGGGCCCCAACCATTCAGAACCTCCACCTATTAGTCAGGATGGAGCCGCAGGAGTGAGCCAATGAGGCTCCTGCCAAACAGGAACCCAGGTGAGCATCCAGAGCTGAGCCGGACTCTTGCTAGGCAACACTGGTGGAACAAAAAACCCTCTCAGTCACTCAGGGACAACTGTAACAAAGAGCAGAGAGAGATTAGTTTCAGCCTCCCAGGGTGGGGATTCCGCCCTGGGAGGATACAGACCAGGGGGGTTCCGGCAAAACAAGAGCCCTGGAGGATGGCCTGGGCGGGGCCGGAGGGACAGACCAGGGGGGCTCCGGCCAAATAAGAACCCTGAAGAATGGCCAGGGCGGGGCCGGAGGAACAGACCAGGGGGGCTCCGGCCAAACAAGAACCCTGGAGGATGGCCAGGGCGGGGCCAGAGGGACAGACCAGGGAGGCTCTGTCCAAACAGGAGACTTGAATGGGGCCGGCAGAACAGGGAGCTTGAGCATGGGTGGAGCTGGCAGGGCGATGAGCTTACGAGGCGCCTGCAGGGCAAGGAGCTTGGGTGGCGCTGGCAGGGCAAGGAGCTTGGGAGGCTCAGGGACGGCCTCCTGGCCAGTAGAGGGCTCTGGAGCAGCCTATGTGGGCTCCCAGACTGGGGTGGGCTCTGGAGCGAACTCCGTGGGCTCCCAGACTGGAGCGGGCTCTGGAGCGGACTCTGTTGGCTCCTGGCCAGCAGAGGGCTCTGGAGCCGACTCTGTTGGCTCCTGGATTGGAGCGGGCTCTGGAGCGGATTCTGTAGGCTCCTGGACTGGAGCGGGCTCTGGAGCGTACTCTGTGGGCTCCCGGACTGGAGTGGGCTCTGGAGCGGACTCTGTTGGCTCCTGGCCAGCAGATGGCTCTGGAGCCGACTCTGTTGGCTCCTGGACTGGAGCGGGCTCTGGAGCGGACTCTGTAGGCTCCTGGACTGGAGCGGGCTCTGGAGCGTACTCTGTGGGCTCCCGGACTGGAGTGGGCTCTATGTAGGCTCTATTGTGAGCCTCGCTAGCTGTCTTTAGCGCTGAGTGTAGTCAGGTCTCTTCTTGCTTTAGAGAGTCGTTATGCTGAGACCTCCATTCTTAAGATCCCGTCAACTAGGGTTGAATGTTGTTAGGCTTCCTCTCGTTTAGAGAGTCGTCCTGCTGAAGCCTCCTTTCTTCAGAACTCCATCTCTGGCAGTAATATGAGTTTGTAGGCTCTTTTGAGCCTTACTAACTGCCTTTGGCATTGAGTGTAGCTAGGTCTCCTCTCGCTATAGAGAATCGTTATGCTGAGACCTCCACTCTCAAGAGTTCCCCTACCTGGATCGAGTGTTGCTAGGCTTCCTCTCATTTAAGAGAGTCATTCTGCTGAAGCCTCCGCTCTCCAGAGCTCCGCTTAGGCAGCACATTAGTATGTAGGCTCTATTGTGAGCCACGCTAGCTGTCTCTAGCGCTGAGTTTAGTCAGGTCTCCTCTCGCTTTAGAGAGTCGTTATGCTGAGACCTCCACTTTTAAGAGTTCCCCTACCTTGATCGAGTGCTGCTGTGCTTCCTCTCGTTTAAGGGAGTCATTATGCTGAAGCCTCCACTCTCGAGAGCTCCGCTTAGGCAGTATTATATGCAGGCTCTTTCTTGAGTCTCACTACCTGTTTGTAGCATAGTGTAGATAGGTCTCTTCTCAGTCTAGAGAGTCATTTTCCTGAGACCTCCACTCTGAGAGCCATACTCTGGTGAGCTAGTCTATGATGGCGAGCTTTGAGCTTTCCTGTAGGGAGGTTTTGGCTCTAGATCTGCTGGGCAGGGATGATGTTCCTTGAGTCTGTGACTTAGGAATCCAGCTATTCGGACACTCATCCCTCAGCATGGTGGCATTAGTATACTGTTCCCATAGCACCCTCTAGAGGATGCAGCGTAGAGTTCCCTTCGAAAGGGAACGTCTCAGGTTATGCATGTAACCATGGTTCCCTGAGAATAGGGAACGAGACGCTGCGTCTCTTGGCCATGCTTCGGATATTCCTGTCTGTGTCCCCTTAGAAAAAAAGAGGGTGACGTTTTCCTCAGATGCCCATTTTATTCCCGCAGTCACTCATTTGCTTACGTCATAGGCTTCCACCTGCCAATGTCAAGTACATTGTTGTTTTTTTCATTCATGCTTCAGACATCGGTCACGCTGAAGTTTTTCCCATAGCGCCCTCTAGAGGACGCAGCGTCTCGTTCCCTATTCTCAGGGAACCATGGTTACATTCGTAACTGGAACTGGAATTAAAGCTTAATGAGCATTAAACAAGCAATCATACATTGCCAATACAATTTCAAACAATATCAATATAAATTATATTCATAAACCGCCTAAGAAGTTCAAAATATCAGTTACATTTATATTGAACACAATATTAATTTAAGAAATATAAATGCTAGGAGCCTCTTTCACTTTAATTGGTAAACAATTCAAAATATTTGGGGCATAAAGGAAGAACAACAAGTGATTTAGTATTTAATTCCCATTTAAAATAATGAGGTTTTAAGAGATTTAGTGTCCATGTTTCCAGGTTTGGTGAGTCAGTATGACCTGGCTCCCTACTGAGTGTCCACACACACCTCTCTAAAAGGAGAACAAACTTAATCAGTCTCCTGTTTTGTGGACACCAACAAAAACAAGCCTGTTAAACTAATTTGGGCAGCAATATTGACTGTAGTTCAAGTGATGTAAGGGGTGTGGTTCAGTGTCTTAAATGAATACAGTAGTTCACTCAAAAATTATACTGTGTTTACTAGCTCTTGGGTAATTTGATTTAGCAGAAGTTTAAAGACTGTCTAACGACCATAGTTAGCTAATGATGCTTTTGTGAAATGCCACACTGAATGATTCATTAACAAATCACACTGATCTGATTCTCAAGTTTAACACTCATTTGGTGACCCGATTACAGCAATTAACAATTCAGAGAGGAAAATTTTCAGTATATAACTGCTTTAATTTTTTACTTTTCTCACACAAGGCTACCATTTTAATTCAGAAGAATATAGTGGACGAGTATTTTTTTATTTATTTATTATGTCAATTTTAATGGTTTTACATCCTTTTTGAGGCTAGATATCTTCAGGCAACATTCATCGTCATTTATTGTACTTGTTAATTATTCTGCAGAAGAAGAAAAAGTTGTATATGGCTTTGCAAGGGCGAGGGTGTGACCATTTTTATTTTCAGAGGAACTTTTTTAAAGATTGATCTTATAGTGTTGTAGGCACATACTATATTCTTTCAGCATTTGTTAATACATTGCAACATTTTCAGCAAAGGTAAATTATTTCTTAAACACATAATTTTTAGGAGTTCAGCAAGGCTCTGTCATGGGCATGTGTTTCAAGTAAATAGGCCACTCACTTACAGAAGTAGTCTAGTAATTTACCTTCTGTTTAGCAAATTTCAGTTACACAAAAACACATAAAGCAGACATGAATTTTGAAGCTTCTTCATTGCCATGGTTATTATTAAATAGTGGCCATGGTACAAAAAGGTTAAATAAACATTAACTGAACTAAAAAAAAAAAAAAAAAAAATGTTTTAATTTAACTGTAAGTATTAATATAACGGACAATGAATTAGTTTCAGCATCCTTAAACAAAAGTGTCCATATATACAACATGTTAAGTTTATGTCATACAGTTCATGCTGGAACTCTGGATGCACCGTTTGGTAAACACAGTGGAAAACACTCCGGATGCACAGTCACAATGAAAATGTTTAGTTTTTTTTACCTTCTTTTAAAACCTGCTGTTGAATATTGAAATGTTGCCATTTGGAACACTGACAATGGAAAATACTTATTATAATAATAAATGTATTCTTATTAACCAGACTTTAGACAATATTACTAGTTGGAGGAAACCCACAGTAATCATTTTCTAACGTCATGTTTTGTAGAATTATAGTCAAGTAGGGTAAAAAAACCTGGATAATAGGACATTTCACATGCTTTAAGTTTAAAAAGCATTGAAACAGTGATAGCGCTTCCAGATTGACTAAGATGGTTAGGTTGGCAGTGTCTGGTGGTTTTAGAAGGGTTTGGGTCAGTAGGGGAGACTACCCTGGGCTGTAATGCAATATATTGCACATCTGTCACTTGAAGATAACTCGTCTGGAGAAAATGCACAGAAGCATTAGCGGAAATTGTGATGACACCAAGTGTAAGATCATGGAATTGTCTGTAGATTCAGTTAATCATAGGGGAAAGGCATTTGTGACTTTTTCAAACATCTTGTGCAACATCCTCATAATCATCCTCAACCACATAGATTTTTCTGTATAGTCAGTGAGCATCATCATTTCCCTCAGCATCATCATAATTTGTAGGTTTTCACGTTCAACCTTAATAGCTTAGGACACACTCCCATGTAATAATGAGCCTTAAAAAATCACATTTATTCCACAATTTACTCTACCTTGCTTGTTCATTTTCTTGTAATTCTGTTTAAATTAAACCAAACCTGTGTGTGGTCAAAAGCTCCAGATGTAAGTTGTCCTGTCTCTGAGTAATGCTCAGATACATCCCGTTTGAGCTTAGCTCAGTCCACCCATGGGCGATGAAGCATTTGCTCTGAGGGAAATGGGTGGGGATGTTTGCAAGATGATGTCCAGTAAATTAAATTCTTCAAAAACAGCACAGTGTGTACCAGTACACATTTGAGCACTTTAATCATTGTGTTGCTCTACTTTTTGCAAGCCTTAGTCAAGGTAGATGCCATAATTAAATAGATGTAAACTAAAAACTAGGCTGTGAGGGAAAGATATGCAGTTAAGGCCATTAGATAATATTTATTGGGTAATGTTTGGTTCCCTGAAGAATCAAAGGAACTGTACTTTTATCTTTCACATTCTATCTAAAGACTCTTATTGAAAGTGAAAATGTGACGTGACATGTGGCCAAGTATGGTTACCCATACTCAGAATTTGTGCTCTGCATTTAACCCATCCTAAGTGCACACACACAGCAGAGAACACACACACCGTGAACACACACCCGGAGCAGTGGGCAGTCATTTATGCAGCAGCGCCCAGGAAGGTATTGGGGGTTCAGTGCCTTGCTCAAGGGCACCTCAGTCGTGGTACTGAAGGTGAAAGAGAGCGCTGTACATTCACTCCCCCCACCTACAATCCCTGCCGGACCTGAGACTCTCTAACCATTATCCCAAGACTTCTCCAACTTGTGAAGTTTACTTGGTTAATGGTTTCTGTGTTCTTGAGTTCAGTGGCAGCTCGTCGGGGGAGCCAAGGACGGCACAGCCTCCCCAAAATATTGAGGTTAAAATGGGAGGAGGATGACGATTTAATGTTAATAAAATTCACAATTAATTTGAGTTCATGTCTCAAAATGAGTCTCGTAATTGTAATGTGCTTGTAATTTCACAGCTGTAATTTTCTAACGCAAAATGTGAATGTGCCAAATCTGCTGATGTAATTACAACTTTTAGGTGAGAAGGGGAGAGGGAGGTCATGGAGAGCTGAGATCTCGTGCCTCGTGAAAACAAATAGCCAATCAGCATCGAACGTTCACTTTCAGCGCTGAGGAGTGTTGAGAAAAGAAACCTCGCAGGGGAGGCTAGCCTTCCTTCTGATACATCAATCATTATATCTGGTTAGAGGTCTGCACGGGCTCAAAACTGAAGCCCGAACCCGGCCCGTACCCGAGATCGTCTGACCCGACCCGACCCGACCCAACCCGAGCGGCACGGTTAAATTTAGAGCCCGAACCCGACCCGAAAACCCCCCCCCCCCCCCCCCAACGAATAGCCAACAAAAAAAAAAGGAAAAAGGTTGCATTTCACGATTGCATGCAAAGAAACGGATTAATCAAGGCTCTGCCATTTCACAAACATTTACCAGTTATGAAAGTTTGTGAACATCAGGTGCAGCGGTCGCATACATTCTGCCGAGTTTATGAATTTTGTTTGGACAAGACGATGATGACCGTGCAAATTATGGTCATTTTTTGTCAGTTAAGGCTCGTTAGCATTCTGTCTACTTTAAATCAGACATAAGATCTTAAATAAGATTGTATTTATTTGAATGAATTAATCATTTATTTGAGAGAGAGAGAGAGAGAGAGAGAGAGAGAGATACCGACCGAGCGAGCGAGCGCGCGAGAGAGAGAGAGAGACCGAGGAAAGTTGCGCGTGCATGTGAACCTGCGTCTGCGCGTCTCTCTCTACAAGCAATGAGGCTTAGTTACTTCAAAAATTTGCGATTTTGCCGCCTCATTGCAGATAAATATAATGTTGTGACTTGCGAGTCAGTAGCCTGTCGAAGCTATTTTACTAATAAAAGTTTCCGTGCTGTTTGTGCGCGATCTCTGATATGTGTGTGCGTGCATCTATGAAAGCAGCGAAGCCTCTGCATATAGTTTTGGTTTAGCTACAAACCCGAACCCGACCCGAGCCCGAAGCTATCCATTAAACATTAACCCGAAACCCGACCCGAAACCCGAGAGTATTTCGGGACCCGCGGGTTCGGGTCGGGTAGCAGACCTCTATATCTGGTATGCCACTCATTTTAGAGACATAAATTAAGTGATATTAGTTTCAACATCTCCCGCTGTGTTGATAATGTATGAAGTAAGTTACTTATGATGAGTAGCAATATTGAATATTTGATCAAGCTGTCATTCAAACAGTGTATATACAAATTAAGAAAAAGGGAGAACACTGGATGTAGGCTACAGCATTCGGCTTAATTAAATGGCACAACAGGCAGCTCTCTTTTAACACAAGACTTTTAAGAAGGGATAGACGTTTGCTTCAAGTGATAGGCCAGGTATGTGAAATTATAGTATCTTGCTTTATGAGTCCTCTTCTTTACGTTTTCTGACTAAAAGCAACCAAAAGCCATATTAAAATGGTTAAGCAAATACGTCAATAATTTTAATCAGCAAGGATTATATGTGTATATATTGCCCTGTGTTTGTGTCTTGCATTTTCAGTAGTTGTCTTTGCAAAGCTGTAATAATAATAATAATAATTTGTTACATTTATATAGCGCTTTTCTGGGTACTCCAGCATCCAGCATCCACCTGGATGATAGGACGGCAGCCATATTGCACCAGAATGCCCACCACACACTAGCTTAGCTTGGTGGAGAGGAGACGTGATGAAGCCAATCGGTGTACGGGGATGATTAGGAGGCCATGATGGTCAGAGGCCAATGGGGAAATTTGTTCAGGATGCCAAGGTTACACACCTACTCTTTTTCGAAGGACATCCTGGGATTTTTAATTACCACAGAGAGTCAGGACCTCGTTTTAACGTCTCATCCAAAGGACGGTGCTTTTTACAGTACAGTGTCCCCGTCAATATACTGGGGCTTTAGGACCCACACAGACCGAGCTCCCACTGCTGGCCTCACTAGGTGTTAGCAGCAACCTATTTTTCCCTGGTCTCCCATCCAGGTACTGACCAGGCTCAACCCTGCTTAGCTTCAGTGGGCAACCAGTCTTGGGCTGCAGGGTGATATGGCTGCTCTAATTCTTTAGAGTTTGTGGATTTTTTGGCTGGTTATTAAAATTGCTGCAACTAGATCCAAGCCTCAATTCTTCCCTGTTACATCCATGACATATTATGGCACAGACTCAATTTCATCTGCATCTATGTTTACCTGACTATGGTCAGTATGACATGTTGTATGCCTCCTCCCCCAGATAACTTAATTTATAGAGGCTCAAAACATATTGATTATAACTTCATAACAACAAATGCACACACTCTCACCTCTTTCTCTCCTCTCTCTGAGATGGAAGTTTCCAAACTCATCCTTTCCAATGATCCCACTACTTGTCCACTTGATCCTATCCCCACTCACCTCCTTCGAGCCATTTCTTCCTCAGTCATACCTGCGCTTACTCACATTATCAACACCTCTCTTCACACTGGTATATTTCCCACTGCATTTAAGCAGGCTCGGGTGAGCCCACTGCTTAAAAAACCCTCTCTAAATCCAGAACTTTTAGAAAACTACATGATCAGTTTATCCCTTCTTCCATTCATTGCAAAAACACTTGAACGAGTTGTGTTCAACCAACTCTATTTGTTTCTTGCACAGAACAACCTTCTGGACATCAACCAATCTGGCTTCAAAAGCAGCCACTCAACTGAGACTGCCCTACTCTCCATTACTGAGGCCATGAGACTCGCAAGAGCAGCTTCCAAATCCTCAGTACTCATCTTGCTGGATCTATCTGCTGCTTTTGACACAGTTAACCACCAGATCCTCATGTCCACACTCAGAAAGAGAGGCATCTCAGCAACCGTGCTCCTGTGGTCCGAGTCTTACCTCTCAGATAGGTAATTCAAGGTGTCTAGGAGGGTGAGGTTTCTAAGTAGCAACTTCTTGCTACTGGGGTTCCTCAAGGCTCAATGCTTGGACCACTTCTCTTCTCCATCTACATGTCATCCTTAGTCATGTCGTATCATAAGCATGACTTTTCTTATCACTTCTATGCTGATGACACTCAACTCTACTTCTCATTCCAACCAGATGATCCAACGGTAGCTGCTCGCATTGCAGCCTGTCTGAGTCAAATTTCTAGATGGATGAAGGACCATCACCTTCAGCTCAACCTTGCTAAGACAGAATTGCTCGTGGTCTCAACCAACCCATCACTTCATCACAACTTCTCTATACAGCTGGGTTCATCAACCATAACTATTTCCAGGACAGCCAAGAACCTTGGAGTTGTGATCGATGATCAGTTAAGCTTCACAGACCACATTGATACTACGGCCCGGTCCTACAGATTTGCCTTATACAACATTAGGAAGATTAGATCCTTCCTGTCAGAGCAAGCTGCACAACTCCTTGTCCAAGCTCTTGTTCTCTCCAGACTGGAACATAGTAATGCTCTCTTGGGTCTTTAAAAGTGTTTAGCCATTTAAAGACTTTCACCAGCACCTGACCAACTAATACTAACACTTACCTATTATATTCTATTCTATATAAAAAAAAATAATAAAAAAAAAAACAACCTAGCTATGTGTACTGTGCTAGACTAACTGAGACTTGTCATGGCACTTGTATACCGTTGCTCTCTCGATGGTCTGATTGCTTTTATTATTCTCCTCATTTGAATGTCGCTTTGGATAAAAGTATCTGCGAAATGATTAAATGTAAATGTAAATGTCTTGGTATCTTCATTACATCTCGGCACACTGCCCTAGATATGCTTGCTCAATTTTGAGAGCAAAGGTAAATTATTTCTTAAACACATAATTGTTAGGTGTTCAGCAAGGCTGTGTCATGGGCCTGCTTTTACATGTAAATAGGCCACCCACTTACAGAAGTAGTCTAGCAATTGACCTTCTTCTGTTTAGCAAATTACACTTACACAAGCACATATGAAACAGACATGAAATTTGAAAACTACACACACACACACACACACATATATATATACTGTATATATACACACAATAAACATGAAATAAAATGCATATTACACAAATATTTAGTTTAATCTACAGTTAGGGCTGAAACGATTCCTTGAGTTACTCGAGTAACTGGAATACAAAAAATAATCGAGGCAAATTGTGTACCTCGAAGAATCGTTTAGTCTATTTTATAGGGATGCACTGAATTTGCAGCCACCGAAAATATATGCCGCGCAGCGCCGTACCACCCAGCAGTGTTCAGGTTTCACTCTCCTCCAAACGTCATCACTGCACCGTGTGACGCTCCGTTCAGTATTCCTCTCTATCAATGTGCATTCTGCTCAGTTACCGCTCCTGCTCACCGGAAAAGCAGAGTCTGCTTAAATAATGCGCTGACAGGAAACTTCTACGTAGTATACTTGTTCCTGTTTGCAGTAGCGTTAATGTGCTGTGGCATACTGTAGTACAGCTGTTCTGGGCAACGCTGGTAAAATCTCTTTCACTGATCTTTTCCCAGCTATGCTCTGCTCACATGTGCTGATAATAATAGCTTTGCCAGGGTTTCTATATTTTATACGTTTACTTGATGCTTCTTTACAAAGAATCATAATTTCTATTCATTTTCCACTGATTTAAGCGATCTGATGAGCATTAACACATATTACGTGATCATATCTCTGTATGAATGAATGGCAGAGACGTGCGTTTTCCTTTACTAAACACACACACACACTGAAGCACACATGGTGCTCGCTCGCAGTGATTTCAGCATCTGCTGTCTCAATGAAGACATAAACACACAAACATTATCTCCAGAACTACTCTGAGACTCACTTCATGAGAATTTCACCATTTGATTGGAGTAAACTAGCGTCATATCACATTCAAACAGAAATTTCAAGGTATTCACGGCAACCCGTCAAAATAAAGGGCCGGTTTAATTTGAAGGCATTGCAGCAGAAATTACTATTTCATTACTAATTACTCATTTTCATTACTGAACAAAATTACTATTGTTCAGTAGAATGTACATACTACTAATACAATTATGAAAACTTAAATTTTTGAGAAATGATCAAACAACATTTCTTCCATGCTTTAACTTTAATAGCAAATCCCTTTGTTTGCCAAAAAGTTTCATTTTCAATAATTTAAAGATAAATGACAATTATGTTTTATGCCTTTATTCGATAGCCAGATACACAACACAGAATTTCTGAGGAAAATGTTAAGAATAAATAACAATAAAACATTAGGTGACAGAAAATAAAAAACAACTTTATAATTGCCATTTCCTTTAATCATAGCTATAATTATTATAACACCTAAAATATGTTGCGTGCAAAAAGTTTGTGCACTGTGTTTGCAACCCTGCTCCTTTATAGGATTACACACACACACACACACACACACACACACACCAGTATGCAGAGATACATTTAAGAGGGTTTAATCTCCAAATAACATTAAAATCATGTTGCTGAAAAATTAATACATTTTATGTGCATGGACTCTTGTTGTAGTTTCACGTTAGCTTCCTCTCCACTCATGTTTGCCTCTTACAAAAGCCACAAAAGCCTTCTAAAAGAAGACAGTAAAGGTGTGTGTCATGTCTGAGCTGTAGTTAGGCTGAAACTTGAAAGTTAAGTTGCACAGTGCTTAGGTTTTATTATTATTTTTTGAATTACTATTATTTTGATGCATGTCTTAGTTTAGTTCGTACTATGTTTACCTTTTTTAAGTAATTTGAAATAGATTTTTATATTTGCATTTTGATTGTAATATGGCAATTAAATGCACTAAATGGGTTTAGTTTTCACAGTTATTAATATATGTAATTTCAGCTATAAAAATGCAAATTACTTGTTCATTTTAAGGGACCTGCCTTATTTTCTCTTGTATGTTTAGTATTGCTCTTTAATAAAGAAAAAGTAGTTTTTATCCGATTACTCGATTAATCGATGGAATACTCGATTACTAAAATATTCGATAGCTACAGCCCTAATCTAAAGAACTAAATTTAAACTAAATTTAAACTCAAACTAAATAATAAAAACAGACAGACAAAAATTATTAAAACTAATACAAAATTACAAAAATAAAAATTACTAAAGTAATTATGAGTACAAAATAATACAATTTATACAACTAACATAGAATATCATTGATACTAAAATAAGGCTGTTCATCGTTTCCCTGATTCATTCAGTAACAGTTGACATGTACCGAAAGCATACAATAACTGGTAAATGTATAGGCTTCATAGTCATCATTCTAATCTTTCTTCACAGAAGAGTGTTCTTGTAAATGCTTGCTCTGAAGGCAACATCATTTAAATGGAGTATCGAGGGAAAAAGAGTGGCCGATTGTAAAGAGTCGTATCTCTCACACTCAGTGTCTCCCCATGGCAGGGTCCATAAATATACCAGGTGTGTAAACATGCCACATCCCTGCCCCTGGAGTGCAATTGAAGTTGAAATTGAAGTATTTACCGAAACATCAAGACTGACGAGAGTTGGCAGCCAAATTCTTACAGTACTGCCAAGAGTCTTTACTCACTGGCAGCGAGGCTCAAATGATGTAACACAAGAGCATGAGAAATTTATTTTCCAATTCCTTCATAATAGATCTGATCGTATTTGCAATGCCACAGAGAATGATTGAACATTTAGTTACAGAATTCTGTCACCTTGTAATCTGACAAAAAAAAATTAATATTTTCTGGAAAACATTAACTGCTGTTTATCATCAACAAAACAAACATTTAAAACAACTTAAAATGTTGTGGTGGCATACTTATGTACTCAATTTGAAATTATAATTGCTTCAATACAACTTTAACAGTGAAATGGTGGCAGTCTGTAGTTTGTCCAAAGACTAATTATATGTTCAAGGCTGCATTTATTTTATTAAAAAAATAGTCAAAAGAGTCATATCTTAAAATATTATTTGAATTTAAAATAGCTGTTTTCTGTGTTACCTAACACCAGGACGCCAGCGCACTGAACGATCTTTTTTGCACATGTCATTGTTTACGAATATATTAAATGAAATTAATCTTGACAAACTATATAGCATTCTGAAGGTCTAAGCATCGACTATAGATCGCTGTTTTTCGATGGAAAGCTTATAAAGGAATGTATTTGCTAAATTTGTGTAAGCAGTAGGGGTTGAATGACTTCTGATTTTTTAAAGTCGACTAGTTTGTGCAACCCCTAGTAAGCAGTACACATCAAACCATCCATAATAAAGTAGTACATACCAGCTTTGTGTAATATTGCGTCACAAACTCATCCACTACTGTTAATCCCAGTTTAGTTAGAGAGGTAAGGGTCCATGGAACAACATCCCATAGAGAGCTTTAGTCATATTTTAATAAGTAATTTATTTATATTATCTTAAAGCATATTTTTCAGCATCATTACTCCAGTCTTCAGTGTCACATGATCCTTCAGTAATCAATCATTATCAGTTTTGAAAACAGTTGTGCTGCTTTTTGTGGAAACTGTGATACATTACCACGGGAAAGTTAGGGGTCTGTTTATTTATTTATTTGTAACTTTATTCAACATGAACATATTAAATTGATCAAAAATGAGAGTAAGACATATATAATGTTACAAAAATATTTTTGTTTCAAATAAATGCTGTTCAAAGAATCCTGAAAAAGGTTTCCACAAATATATAAAGCAGCACGACTGTTTTCATCATTGATAATAATCAGAAATGTTTCTTGAGCAGCAAATCAGCATATTAGAATAATTTCTGAAGGATCATGTGACACTGAAGACTGGAGTAATGATGCTGAAAATTCAGCTTTGAGATCGCAGGAATACATTATACTTTGCAAAATATTCACATAGAAAATAATGCTTTTAAATTGTAATAATATTTAAAAAAAATAATACAATTTTGCTGTATTTACAATCAAAGAAATCAGCCTCAGTGAGCTTTTTCAAAAACATTACAAAATCTAAATCATTCCAAACTTTTGACTGGTAGTGTACGGTAACCTACGCTTGACATGTTTCACCAAACCCTGGAAAATGATGTCATAGGATGACCCAGCATGATCAAAGAGCTCTTCGTTTCCGTTCACAAGCATATGCACCAATTCACTGAGGTAATAAAAGGTAATAGTCATGCAGTTAACATGTGGAAATATCTCCCAGTCTTTAACATCTCTGACAGCCATGACCCGCTGAGATCACTTCTGAGCATGTTTCATCTCAATTAAATCTAAGTGCCATATGTACTATGAAAAATCATCTCCTGTGGTGTCAGCTTAAGGCAAATTACTGAAGTCTAGCTCATGGAACAATGCATCTGAGTCGAACACCGCCGTAACTGTGTTCACAAGGGCTGCTGTTGGATAGCAGCTAATACCTGGTTAGCTAGTAATTAGGGGTCTCGTTTACACCAAAGACTTGTAAGACTGGGAGAGGCTGGGAAATGTTAAGAACATAACAACTTGATCTGTTTTACAAGAAGGCCAAGTGAACCGCAATGAAAAAACACAATATCAACACCTACATAATAACGTCATTATGACGAAGATGTCTGGCATAAACTAAATACAGAAGTCTGTCCACCTCTGACAGTTTCAAGATCGAGGAAACAAAATATTTTTGGGGGGAAAACACTGATAGTGTCTAACATGAAATGATCCATTGCATACTGAAGTACAGCCAGCTATTTCATTTATGTTATTAAGTAGCCCCACGTGTTTGGAGATTTAAGTCACAATTGAAAATATTTTAATGTCATTGCTCAAAGAAAGACAGCACACACTTTTGAAGCAAGCCATGTCACCATTTCACATTTCACTGAATCACTACAACATGAAGTTAAGAAAGGGAAAAACTAAAAAAAAATAAGTATGACAAGTGTTCAAGTTATTAATATATTAAATTAAGATTTGTTTGCTTGACATGAGTAAAAGTGCATAGGTTAAAAAATGCATAGGTTAATTTCATTGCCATTAAAGTAAAATAACTGGACATCAGCATATGATCCTGAGAAAAATGCTAATTTTAGAAGAACAATTCAGATGGGACTTAGAGGCTTTTGCATCTAAACTCTTCATATATATATATATGTCACAGATCGTCCAGGCTCCCACGCCAGCCAACCACAATGCACATCATCACCTGAGTACTAATGGAGCACACCTGCACGTCATCTGAACCTCGTCAACCAGCACTATAAAGCAGAGGTGGAAAGTAACGAATTACATTTACACGCGTTACTGTAATTGAGTAGCTTTTTTGTGTACTTTTACTTTTTAAAGTCATTTTTTAAATCTGTAATTTTACTTTTACTTAAGTATGTTTTGTTTGAAGTATTGTACTTCGCTACATTTTAAAACACATGAATTACTGAGTAAAAATAAATAAATAAATCGCTCCGTGGAAACTACTGCAGTAAATAATCGGCAGGAGAACAAACTGGTGCTAAAATCACAAGAAAGATGCAGACCCTTCATAAAACCCCGTCGTATTCTGCTGAAGTTGAACTCGAAGGAATGAAGTGAATCCCTGGCCATATTCATGCTCTATTATGCAGTGTTAGCCTCGGGAGACCAAACTAGCAGCTTATAAAATCTCGACATCAACCCTTCGCAAGCATGTAGAGGTAACGTAAGGTAAACACTTGCATCGTTGCATTGGTGGTTAAAATGAAGCTTTGACGGTTTAGCAAAAGGTTTTGCACAAATGAGCCAAAAAGACAATGATGCAGGG
The DNA here is from genome assembly GCA_003573665.1 of Oxygymnocypris stewartii. Lineage (NCBI taxonomy): Eukaryota > Metazoa > Chordata > Actinopteri > Cypriniformes > Cyprinidae > Oxygymnocypris > Oxygymnocypris stewartii. Next base: position 191,013 of record QVTF01024496.1, on the reverse strand, counting down.
TGTGCGATATCGTCTGCGATAATATAGTAATTTTTGTTTTAACGATGTGCGATTATCAGTATTTTGCCAAAAACCAAACAAATCACTCTAAACAGTGTGCCGTGAAATCTAGTAACGTTAGATTAGATTAATCCGCGTGCATCTGGAGTGCTTTCTTTCACTGCGTGATTCAGTGTTAACATGCGTTTAGAATGATCACAACATTGAATATATTTGTATGATGTATATATTTATATCATTTCATATAGTAAATCAACATCACACGAAGAGTGCTGTTTTTACTCCACAAATCAGCACGATTACACAGGTCTGTATAATTTTTTTTGTAAACAAGCTGTTAATTAAGAGATTAGCATTTTAGACACCATATTGCCTGTTTTTGCTCTATTTCGACAACAAAAATAATTCCAAAAACAGCCACCATTCACAGTTTTGCGTCTCTGACTCTGAGCAATGACGGCGTTTCATTCCTTGAATTAACCGTTTAAATGATTCTGTTCAATCGCAATGATTCACTTATCAGTGACTTGCTGACACCTACTGGTGGTTTTAATTTAACATTTAGAGTAACTATTTTATATATATATATATATATATATTTTCAAACGAGTATTCATATTTGTGACCCTGGAGCACAAAAGCAGTCTTAAGTCGCTGGGGTATATTTGTAGCAATTGCCAACAATACATTGTATGGGTCAAAATTTTCAATTTTTCTTTTATGCCAAAAATCATTAGGATATTAAGATCATGTTCCATGAAGATATTTTGTAAATTTCCTACTGTAAATATATAAAAACTAAATTGTTGATAAGTTATATGCATTGCTAAGAACTTCATTCTAATAACTTTAAAGGAGATTTTCTCAATATTTGTATATTTTTGCACCCTCAGATTCCAGATTTTCAAATAGTTGTATATTGGCCAAATATTGTCCTATCATAACAAACCATACATTAATGGAAATATTATTTATTCAGCTTTCAGATAATGTATAAATCTCAATTTAGGAAAATGTACCCTTATGACTGTTTTTGTGGTCCAGGGTAATATTTTATGTCTTATTTATATCTAAACATTATTTCTGCATTTGTAACTGCAGGCTAAATGCATTCAGTGTCAGTGTAAATACATCTATGCCACTTCAGATGAAGCTTCTGTGTTTCCTCTGCGTTGTAAAGAGGAATTTTGTTGATGCTGATTTAGTTTGCCTTGTAACAGCCCAAATGTGTTATTATTCTAAATAACTGATTCCTTTAATTAAAAGCACCTTGTTTGAGATTTATAGGCCTATCCCAGGTGTGTCAAACTCAGTTCCTGGAGGGCCACAGCCCTAAAGAGTTTAGTTCCAACCCTTCTCCAACACACACACTGTGTAGTTCCCTTCCGAAGGGAACTACATAACGCTATACATACGCCTAACGCTGTACACGTAGGAAGGTTTTTTTTTTTTCATGAAAACAAAAAAAACTATATAATATTGTGGTTTGAGCATGTGCCCTGTGTTTATTTAATTTGGCATGATTTAAATAAATATTTTGTGAGAAATAATTTTTAGAGAAAGCCTGTTCTGTAAATTCAGAAACAAGCAAACATTACTTGCAAGTCTAGAAGTCAGTGTTCCCTAACAACACAGAAAACATTCAAATGAGGTGATAAATCTGGACCATCAGTCATGACCGTGTGCTTTACTCCCACCCTATCTCAGAGGAGCTCCTCATCATTCACAGTAGATACATTTTCTATGGAGAAATTGCAGTTCCATACGGCTGCAGAAGAATAAATATACAAAGCAGTGTGTGAACGTAAAAGGGAAGCAGGTCAATCAAAACCTACTGAAATCTATGAGAGAATCTACAGGTGAAATATACATATAAGCAGCTGTTTATTTAATTTCTGACACATTATGTAATTTATGTCAGCAGACATCAGCCTATCATAGACAAAACACTACAACTAGGAAGAGTCTAGGATTTGGGAAGTTGAATATCTTTGGAGATCATCTTGAAGGCAAATGATCCAATATGTTTAGACATTTTCTTGTAGACTGAATGGTTTGCTGTGGACTGAAGGCAGTGATGGACTGGAGGAAGTACAACAACCCACATACAGTATGGACTTTTAAAGTCACTTTTTGTATATTCACTTATTTACTTATCCGGCACAATGTCTTTTGTTATTATTATTTAGTTATGTGGGGACTTTTCTCAGCAAATATTGATATACAGTAGGTGATTCATTTAACAAGTTAATTAGAATATATATATATAGTAAAAATTGGTGTAGAAACAATTCTTATACATAGAAACTTCTAGGAAATGTACAAAACAATTATGAAGAAATTATGAAGAAAAGCAACAGTGAATTAAACATTAAATCTGAAATATTTTTTTCTTATAAAACATACTACAATAATCATTGTTTTATCTACCACTTTGAAAACCATTTTTTACAGTGTAATTAACTCTTTCTCCACCAGTTTTGTTTAGTTTTAGTTCATGAATTCTCATTTTATCAACATTTAATGTGGACAAGTTTCATAAAAAAGCATAATTTTGACCAAAGTCTGAGATAATCACGTTTTTGTTTCAGGCTACATCCTGAGATCGATGACCAAAACATAGATGAGTAGATCACTTCATCAGTACCCCCAAAGCTTCACCCTAACACTAACCGTAACTTCGGTTTTGAAGTATATGCTTCATAGTGATTGATGATCACAGAATTTTGCATATATGAACACTTGTTTCTGCTTCTTCTTCACTGTGATTTGATCTGTAGATGCAGTACTTTTTCAGAAGATGTGTAATAGCATCCCTCTACCATTTAACAGTGAAAACACGGAAAGCCAGATGAAGTCAATGATAAAGAGTTAATGTAAGAAATTGAGTCATTGGACAACCACGGTTTAAACTGAATTGCAAATAAAATTCACAAATTTAATGTGAATGATCTGGTGCGAAGGTAAAGGAAGAAGGTACATGAAATGCTAAAAATGACAAGCCACACCAAAAATGGTAAGGCATAAAATATTACTTTAAATTAATAATACGGTACCCAGATTTACCTAGCCCTATCTCCAAATGACTATAGCCCCATTGACTCCCTCTGCCAATGCATTGATGAAATTAACAGTTGGATGTGCCAAAACTATCTTCAGTTAAAAAAAGGAGAAAACTGAAGCAATTGCATTTGGAAACAAAGATGAAGTTCTCAAGGTGAATGCATACCTGGACTCTAGGGGTCAAACAACTAAAAATCAAGTCAGAAATCTTGGGGTGATTCTGGAGACAGACCTTAGTTTTAGTAGTCATGTCAAAGCAGTATAATCTCAAAAACATTGCAGAAATCGGATGTTTTGTTTCCAGTCAAGACTTGGAGAAACTTGTTCATGCCTTTATCACCAGCAGGGTGGATTATTGTAATGGTCTCCTTCCCAAGAAGAGCATTAGACAGCTGCAGCTCATCCAGAACGCTGCTGCCAGGATTCTGACTAGAACCAGAAAATCTGAGCATATCACACCAGTCCTCAGGTGCTTACACTGGCTTCCAGTTACATTTAGGATGGATTTTAAAGTACTTTTGCTCGTTTATAAATCATTCAATGGCCTAGGATCTAAATACATTGCTGATATGCTCACTGAATATAAACCTAACAGACCCCTCAGATCATTAGGATCGAGTCAGTTAGAAATACCAAGGGTTCACACAAAACAAGGGAGTCTGCTTTTAGCTGTTATGCCGCCCGCAGCTGGAACCAGCTTCCAGAAGAGATCAGATGTGCTAAAACATTAGCCACATTTAAATCCAGACTCAAAACTCATCTGTTTAGCTGTGCATTTGTTGAATGAGCATGTGCTACGTCTGAACTGATTGCACTATGTATAATCAATTTCTATTCTTAACTGTTTTAAATTCATTTTAAATCCATATTTATCTTAAACGGAAGGTTAAAGTAAGTGGTGTGATGGTAAAGAGAATGTGGGCAAAGGAAGAGTGTGTACTGTGTTGGTAAATCAGTCGATTGGTTTATGATGGTCAAAGTAAGTAGGAGGAGAACTAGTGGAATAGTTAGGTGTTTTGGAAGGTTTTTTATGTTTGATTTAAAATGCGTTGTTTTTATTGTTATGATTATGATTATTTGTAATTCATTGTTTTTATTCCTGTTATTATTATTTTAATGACTATTTAACTTTTTTTATGTAAAGCACTTTGAATTACCACTGTGTATGAAATGTGCTATATAAATAAACTTGCCTTGCTTTATTAAAAGTTAAGTCAGCTTTATGAAAAAGTTCTTGAGATTTCATGTGAAAGGTTTAGGTGGAAGAAACAAAAATGGTAGGTCATTGGCCAAACAGCATAAGATGTGGGTTGTTGAGTGACATTCACACAGGAGCCTCTGCAGACCTCAAATCAGCTCACACGTTTTAAAAGTGTTTGCATGTAGAGCAACGAGACGCTGATGACAGCTCACTGACCACTATAAAACACCGCTTGTCTACCAGTTTGGCTGGAAGTCACATGGTGGCCCGACACAGTACCAAAATTGTACCAAAAGATCCTTAAAAGATCCAACACTGAAATATCCCCAGTGTTTGGTTTTTAAACGTCACTTAAATGTTGTACGTTTTTATGCTTTTAGCAACCAGTAATTCCCTGCTCAAAACACATTGTCAGCACAAACTGTGTTTATCCTGCATGTAAACCAGTTTTTAAAATTGTCTGGGTTGTGTTTTCTTTTACCTTGTGGAGATTTTGGAGATTCATCCTTTTAGAGGATGCGGGCTTGTCATGAGGGCTTAGCATCTTTCTAATCTGGCTTCTACCAAATGACAAATTTATTTTTGCCAAATGTTTTGCTGGATGCATGACCTTTGACTTTAAAACATTTTCTCTCTCTATTTTCTATATTAAAAGTCAACAAGCCTATTTTGTCTTCTGCTATCTAGAGTTATTTGAGTAACTGTTTCATTTTCTGCATCAAGTATTGTTGTTTCTCCGCTGACCCACCAGTCACAGACTGTGAACCATTTTAAGGTTGTCACCCTCTATTTGAGAAGCACCGCTATAAATCTCACAGTGTGCACATTTCCCAGAACTATTGTTATTTTTGTGTCATTAAGGTGTTTTGTTGTTTGTTTTTTTTGGTTTTTTTGTTAAAGATTCAGTCATTTTTAGTAGTTTTTATGTTGATATAGTATCATGTTAGGTATATTATATCACTTTTTTACTTCCTAATTTCACATTTATGTCACTTGCCACTTCTAAATTCACTATAATTTTTTTTAAATAGTATTAATAGTGTTCTTATTGTTTCTAGCCCTTTTTGTCAGTGTAGTTGACAAAGCAATATTAATTATACGTGCTTGTAATAAAACAAAAAACTATACAGACCATAGACATATTTATATAGAAAGCATTAATAAAATTACAAAAACACAATAAAATTACTGTTTAACAAAAAAAAAAAATAGTTCAAAATAATGACAAAAATATAATAGTATCTCAATGGTACTGTCACATACTCACCAGGCTCCACCGGCACTGCCTTATAACAAGCACATTCCCCTGAGTTCATACCATCACCACCTGTCACCAATCATCACACTCATCACAAGCACTATTTAAGTTAGCCCTGTTCACTAGTTCAATGTCTGGTCTACTACTAGGACTTCTACTATCACGTCACTGCGAGCTACCTACCTGGATACAAACCCTGAGTAAGTATCTCCTTGTTGCCGAAGCTCCGGTCTCCTTCGCCAGTCCCCAGTCCCTATTGTGTATGATGATTCCCTGCAAGATAAGATTACCATTGATTACCATACATGCCAGTCAAGGACTATTGGTGTATATGCATGTGCTACTCCCCTCCATAAGGATATTACTGCTATTCTTTGCTTAGTTGTTGTTGCAGCTACTCACCTATTGCACTGATTGTCTCAATAAATCCTCCAATATTAATACACTGAAGCATCTAAAGCGGTGTTCCCTGTAGTGCTGTGTATCACCAGCAAAGTCAAACTACCATACATATCACCGTCAAATTCTGATATCCTCTTCCTCTTATCCCTGCTGCTCTCGAACAACTCTTGAGGAGCCAGAGTCATCACAGATTTTGTGTCCCCTACTGGCCGATTTGAGTACTGTATTATGCCGCATTGCCTTGTCATCGCCCTTTATGTCTTTAAAAGATTCCTGCATGAGGTGCTCAGGGAGTACCTCCACGGCCTCATTGTAGTCTACATCAGTGATATCCTAGTGTACTCTCAGAGCATGGCCATCGCCACCATGTTGCAGAAGTCCTTCAGAATCAGAGAGAGTTCAACCTATACCTCAAAGCCAAGAAATGTCAGTTCCACCAGAAGGATATCTAATTCCTCAGATACAAAATCAATCAATATGGCATTTCTTTGGACGTTCGTCAGAAGGTTTGTGAGAGGATGCCAATATTGTGCCAACTCAGATAAACTTCTCCATGTATTATCTGACAATCTCTTTTCTCTGCCCATTCCCAATCGCCCCTGGCCACATCTCCGCATAGACTTTATTACTGAACTTCCTAGTTCCAATGGTAATTCTTGCATACTAATAATTGTGGACCACTTCTCCAAGTCCTGCTGACTGATCCCTCTAAAGTGTCTTCCCACTGCCATGGAGATGACAGAATTATTGTTCAACTACGTCTTCCACTACTTCGACCTTCTGGAGGACACAATTAATCTTGCGGTCCACAATTAATCTCCCAAGTGTGGAAGAGTTTCTTCAAACTCAATGTCACAGTGAGTCTATCCTCTACCACCCACAATCGAATTGCCAGATAGAGCAGAAGGTCCAAGAAATCTGCAACTAACTCCGAAACTTCTGCCATCACCACCAGAACATCTGGAGCTAGTTCATAGCCTGGGTAAAGTACCAATAAATCTCCTTTTCATAATAATTCTGTCTGACCACCTTCCCGTGCATACTCTGTTTCAAAGCTATGTTCTCATAGTCTGGGGAACCTTCCAATTGACCATCAGTGCATTACTGGTTCCAGGAGAGTGAGAGGGTCTGGGACTCAGCTCTCCACCATGTTTAAGGAGTCATTCAAAGTCAAAAGGGCTATGCCGATGTCCAGTGGACCTACACTCCATCGTATTAACCCAGACAGAAGGAATAGCTCTCCAACAAGGGCATCCAGCAATGCCTCCCCTGCAGGACCCCAGTTCATCGGCCCTTTCATGATTGAAAGCCAGAATAAACCTGTCGCTTTTAAATTTATAGTTACCCCGGATTCATCCAGCCTTCCACGTTCCCACCTGAAACCTTTCCACTCCCCTGTTTCCTCCACCGAGCCTGGTACCAGTGAATCTAATTGAATTTATACAAAAAAACCCACAGTCAAATTTTCTTGTAAAGGTGAAGTGTTGAAAGGTGTGTCAGACTCTTCCCGGCCTCTGTTGTTTACATGCTGTTTTATTCTCTCTCTGAGGCTCATTCTCAGCTCTATAAACCTTTACATACCAGCAGGCCTGAAAGTCCCAACAAATCATTGTGTTCATTAATGCTTCAACCAGTCATCAAAGCCTGCTTTAAACTGTGCCTTTTCTCACTTGCCAATGAGGTTATAATTGCATTATTTAATGAGTCTTTGATGCTGTTGGGCCGAGGAACACAATCGTGACAGTTTACTGGCAGTGTTTGTGGAAATGGGTGGGAGAGGAAGTCAATGAGCTTATGTCTTGAGGGGAGGTCTTCAAAGCTTTGCCCTCGGTGCCATAAACCAGTATAAAGTAAGGAAGTATAAAAAAAAGTGGAGCAAAATAGCATATTAGTCAAATGACAATGGATCCAACATTACCAATAAGCTCCAAACCATAGTTCACCCAAAAATAAAATTCCTGTCATTTAATCACCCTCATGTTGTTCCAAACCCATATGAAAATGTATATTTTCAATGACCACAAAATAATAATAGACGGGACATTTATAAAAAAATGTGCCATGAGACAGAGTTAATATAATAAATGAAAACTAAAACAATACTTTTGTTACTTTAAAATGCATGTTTACTGAAATAAAATAAAATATAAAAAACTGACAAAGCAACAATAATAGTACCCCAATAATAGTAAAATAACACTGGTTTGAGAGCTGTGCCAAGAGGAGATATTCTGTGAATAACAACTACAGGATTTTGAACTTCTTTTGCATTTAATGGATGAAAATCTGATTTTAAAAGAATAAAACATGATTTGGGGGGAAAGTAGTACTTTGAAACAAGTCAATTTTCTTTGCGTCAGCAAATCAAATAAGGTTATTGGTCCACTTTTTGGGACATTTATGTGTGATTTTATCAACTTTTTTATCTGACGTAATATATGCAAAGACAATCAAAGAGATGCAAACAATGTAGGGGAGATGGGGGCAATTGTAGAATTTTAACCCACAGACTACTTGAAATAAACTACTCATCTTTTGATACAAGAAACAAAGGTGTATTAATAATACAATTGATATGTTTTCACTAATGAGGACAAGGCTAATAGTAAAAGTCAGTGTATCAGTTGTCCCTTTTGGTGGGGGCGATTGTAACGGTGTTTAGGGGCAATAGATAGTAACACTGAAAAATGTCATATTTGTTAATGTCTTAATATGTGGCTTGTTCTTTTCTTTATTGACAGCACTTCCATAAACAATTTTAATTATATTTGATCACAGATTTTCATTGTGGCCTTAAGCCTTTTGTACCAAATGATGCATATATTTGCTTACAGTATATTTGTATAACTATTAACCACTAAAAGAGTTCCCTTGTCTTCTGCAAAAATGAAAATAGACTTTTGCTTTTTGAATGCATACGATGCCTGACATCTTAACGAATTTGAATCATATACAAAAAAATATTAAAATAAAAATCTTAAGCAACATTATTAGATATGACAGCAGTGAAGTGATTACTTTGAGCAGAGGTGGAAAGTAACGAATTACATTTACTCGCGTTACTGTAATTGAGTAGCTTTTTTGTGTACTTGTACTTTTTTAAGTAATTTTTTTAATCTGTAATTTTACTTTTACTTAAGTATATTTTGTGTGAAGTATTGTACTTCGCTACATTTTAAAACACATTCGTTACTGAGTAAAAAAAATCGCTCTGTGGAAACAACTGCAGTAAATAATGGGCAGAAGAAGAAACTGGCGCTAAAATCACAAGAAAGATGCAGACGGACAAGACAGGCGTTAATGGTGCAGACCCAGCTGAAAACCAAACCCCGTCGTACTCTGCTGAAGTTGAACTCAAAGGAATGAAGTGAACCCCTGGCCATATTCATGCTCTATTATGCAGTGTTAGCTGTGTTTGCCTCGGGAGACCGAACTAGCAGCTTATAACATCTCGACATCGCCCTTCGCAAGCATGTAGAGATAAGGTAAATACTTGCATCATTGCATTGGTGGTTAAAGTGAAGCTTTGACGGTTTAGCAAAAGGTTTTGCACAAATGAGCCAAAAAGACAGTGGTGCAGGGTGTGCAATATCATCTGAGATAATATAGTAATTGTTGTTTTAATGATGTGCGATTTGACATTATCAGTATTTTGCCAAAAACCAAACAAATCACTCTAAACAGTGTGCCGTGAAATCTAGTAGATTAGACTAATCCGCGTGCATCTGGAGTGCTTTCTTTCACTGCGTGATTCAGTCTTTTAAAATACGTTTAGAATTATCACAAAATTGAAGATATAGAAGCAGAAAATGTATATATTTATATAATTTAATATAGTAAGTCAACATCACATGAAGAATGACGTTTTTCTCAAAAAATCATCATGATTACATATGCCTGTAGTTTTGCTTTTTACAACAGTTCAAAAAACAAGAAGTTAATTAAGAGACTTGCGTTTTAGACACCATATTGCCTGTTTTTGCTCTATTTCGACAACAAAAATAATTCCATACACAGTTTTGCGTCTCTGACTCTGAGCAATGACGTGTTTTGTTCCTGAATGTATTAACCGTTTAAATGATTCTGTTCAATCCTAATGACTTATGAGTGACTTGCTGACACCTACTGGTGGTTCTAATTTAACATTTAAAGTATCTTTTTATTTTTTAATTTCAAATGACTATTTAACATTTGTGACCCTGGCCTGGAGCACAAAACCAGTCTTAAGTCGCTGGAGTATATTTGTAGCAATAGCCAACAATACATTGTATGGGTTAAAATTATACATTTTTCTTTTATGCCAAAAATCATTAGCATATTAAGTAAAGATCATGTTCCATTAATATATTTTGTAAATTTCCTACTGTAAATATATCAAAACTAAGAGCTTAATTTGAACAACTTTAAAGGAGATTTTCTCAATATTTGGATTGTTTGCTCCCTCAGATTCCAGATTTTCAAATATTGTCCTATCATAACAAACCATACATCAATGGAAATATGATTTATTCAGCTTTCAGATGATGCATAAATCGCAATTTAGGAAAATGGACCCTTATGGTTTTGTGGTTCAGGGTCACATTTTATGTCTTATTTATCAAAACATTATTTCTGCATTTGTAACTGCAGGCTAAAGGCATTCATGTCAGTGTGTAAATACATCTATGCCACTTCAGATGAAGCTTCTGCGTTTCCTCTGCATTGCAAAGATTAATTTTGTTGATACTGATTTAATTTGCCTGGTAACAGCCCAAATGTCGTATTATTCTAATTAACCGATTCATTTAATTAAAAACACCTAGTTTGAGATTTATAGGCCCATATCCCAGGTGTGTCAAACTCTGGAGGGTGTTACTGGAGGGCCACAGCCCTAAAGAGTTTAGTTCCAACCCTGCTCCAACACACACACCATGTAGTTTTCAAATAAGCCTAAATGATTAGTTTAGCTGGATCAGATGTGTTTAATTAGGGTAATATCTACACTGTGTAGGGCTGTGGCCCTCCAGGAACTGAGTTTGACACCTTTAGTCTATCCCATTTTTCCTCCCTCCCATTGTTAAAATGTAACTAAGTAATTTTAACTCTGAGTAAATTTTAAATGAGCTACTTTTTACTTTTACTTGAGTATATTTTTAGACTGGTACTTTTACTTGTACTTAAGTAAAATTTCAGTAATGTAATGGTACTTTTACTTGAGTAGAATATTTTTGTACTCTTTCCACCTCTGACTTTGAGGTAGGCTTTTATTTGAAAGAAAGTGGGATAATTCATGTTTTCAATAAACATGATTATTGACATGCGAATTATTTCGCCGGTTTTACTGGCAAAATAATTTGTATTGAGTAAAATGATAAAATAGAAGTGCGTTTACTATATTTGAGGTCTGATATTATTAGGACCCATTAAGCATACAGTATACATTTCCCAAAACAAGATATTAAAGGAAAAACTGTGTTTAGATAAAAAGTGTATATAAAATTTTGATCAGATAAGAAAATAGACAGTTGAGTCTTGCATGACTCATGGTCATCCTACACAGAGACTTCTGAGCGATAAACAGTGAATATTTCCCTCCAAATCAAATCTTCAGACACACACAGACAGGATGTGATAAGAGTAGATGAATATTCGTCTTCCACTGTGCGGCTGATAGCCGAGGAACATCAGTTGGGCCAGACACCTGTCATCCATGTAGGCGAACATGCCTCCGCTCCCACTTCTCAACAGGATACTGATGCTGCTGAAGCTACCCATGAGTCATTTATCTTTAAGACTTTATCTTAAACACTCATCGTTTCTGTTTGCTCATTTATATCCCACTCTCCATATGAACTATATGACACACGTACTACCTAAACACAGCTACTTTGAGACGTAACTAGAGAATATTATTAAGACGATCATGCATGCGTCTCGCCACAGTCCTGACCTCAGCCTGACCACACAGGATCATAGCTCCCACAGACATCACTAATGGACTTCCTGATGAAAGTAACAGAGGAGCATGAGCATACAATTCCACCCAATCATAGTGCTACATAAAAAAACTATGTAAGTGGTTAAAAGGGTGTTATGTTTTAACATTTAAATTAACGTGTTGCTGTATTGTTGTTCCTCAAGAAATATGACTTTATTCCATTATGAAAATAAACATTTATTCATCATTTGTTAAATTGATTGAAAGTGACATTGAAGACATTTAAAATTGTACAAAATATTTCAAATTATAAAGATATCAATTTCAAATAAATGCTGTTCCTTTTAAACTTTCGATTCATACATAATCATAAAAAAATAAATGTAACAGTTTCCACCAACACTGTAAAAAATTGTTTCAACTTAAAATAATTTGTTACCCCACTGACTTAAAAAAATAATTTAGTCAACTAAAATATTACAGTTGTCCCTTAAATTAACATTGAGTATCTTAAAATTTAAAGTTCCCTAAACTTAAAAAAGTAAGTCAACTGGGTAACAAATTATTTTTAAGTTTTTTTTACAGTGAAACAGCACAGCACAACTGTTTTCAGCATTGATTATAATCATACATTTTTTTTGAGCATCATTATATTAGAATGATTTCTGAAGAATCACTGAGGACTGGAGTAATGATGCTGAAAACTCAAATAACAGGCATAGATTGCAATTTACAACATAGTCATAGAGAAAAGAGCTATTTTAAATTCTAATATTATTTCACAATATTACAGTTCTACAGCATTTTTGATCAAATAAATACAGCCTTGATGAGCAGAAGTACAAAGCTTTAAACAGAGGAACAAAATAGTACAACAGTGCCACGATTGAACTTAAACGAGGGAACAGGGGAACACATTCTTAATTCATGGCCATGATATGACAGGGACTTCGCAGATAAGTATGGAAACCCATTTCCACCACTGAATACATTTTTTTACATCTTATAATTCAGACTTTTTTCCTCAGGATTTCATGAGATAAACGGTCAGTCAGAATTGTGAAAAATAAACTCCCAATTTTATGTTATAAAGTCAGGATTGCAAGACATAAACTCGCAACTAAGAAAATATGTATATATTTTTCCCCTCTGGACTTTATAAATCAAAACTGGCTGTTTATAACTCACAATTATGAGAAAAAGTCAGAACTCTAAGATTAAAAGTTACAATTACCTTGTTGTACTTTTTATTCAGTGGTGGAAACAGGCTTTCACTCAAAAACATTAACACAATCTTACCGACCCCAAACCTTTGAAAGTTAGTGTATAAACTATAAAGAGCACGCAATCAATTACAATTATCATTGCATGAATCACAACACACAATATCTATCCATGCTTTTCCAATGATATGGAAAATGAATTTCCTTTGAAACCCTTCACGAGTCTCCTTCATCCCTCTGTGATTTGGACTTCAAGCTGATCTGCGGTGAAACATGCTCTCTAGCTGCCAATGCTTTCTCAGATTAAACCTCCACAGTAATGCACAGAGTATTTCTTCTGTCTCTAAACAAGTCCGGATTTTCAAATGTTCTTGAAGAAATTAATTTTAAATGACATTTTGGGAATTAAGCAACTAGGACACATAAACACACACAACTAGCTAGCCACGATATTTCAAATCTGAAGTACGTCATGAAGTTGAGTGCAAGTAGTCCATTGTTTCTCCAGATGCTGAGATGAGTCATTCTTTGTTTACACTGCGATGTGCTTTCAGTCTCGTCTGCAATACACACACACACGTGCTTCCAAGCACTCAACCAAGCCTCTTTTCCAGCTTCTCTTGAACTCAGAACCGGACGTTACATCACCACATCTCTGATGATGCGATGCCTCAAATGAGAAGTCACCAATGATGCGGACTACCAGACTACTGTCATTTCCTCCTTTGGGTTTAGGGAATATTTGGCTTAATCCTCACATAGTGGTGTCCAAACGTCTGAGACCACATTTAAAATCTGGGATTCAAATCTAATTTAAACAGTTTTAGGATTCCGAACCACTTAATACAAAGAAACATGATGTAAAATAAAATGCATATTGGTCAATAATCAATGCAAGTAAATGAGGGACCTTGGTCATGTGACTCTTTTTACAGATGGTCAAATTTTCCTGTTCATAAAGCCTACTTTTAAAATATAACTGTGAAATATTTCTAATGTTTTTGCATTTCATTTTAAATGAACCCCATTGTACACAATAAACAAATACTTTTTTTAAAGTTGGAAATAAAACACCAATTACTGGAATGCGTTTTATATGAAAAGACTATTTCAGTCTTTTTACTTTAATAATTTCTAAGTTCAAAGTTTTCTACAATAAATATATACCATAATATGTGTTATATAGTATTGAGCACTGGCTGCTGTCAGACTCCTAGTTCATGCAAAAATCTCACTGGAGTATTACAGTTAATGGCAAAAGGAATGTTTGGAAATTTAAATTAACACAGTATATCAAAATATATATATATATATAGAGAGAGAGAGAGAGAGAGAGAGAGAGAGAGAGAGAGAGAGAGAGAGAGAGCGAGTGTGTGAGAGAGAGAGAGAGAGAGAGTGTGTGAGAGAGAGAGAGAGAGAGAGTGTGTGTGTGTGAGAGAGAGAGAGAGTGTGTGTGTGTGTGTGTGTGTGTGTGTGTGTGTGTGTGTGTGAGAGAGAGAGAGAGTGTGTGTGTGTGTGTGTGTGTGTGTGTGAGAGAGAGTGAGAGAGAGAGAGAGTGTGTGTGTGAGAGAGTGAGAGTGTGTGAGAGAGAGTGAGAGAGTGTGTGTGTGTGTGTGTGTGTGTGTGTGTGTGTGTGAGAGAGAGAGTGAGAGTGTGTGAGAGAGAGAGAGAGAGAGTGTGTGAGAGAGTGAGAGAGAGTGTGTGTGTGTGTGTGTGTGTGTGTGTGTGTGTGTGTGTGTGTGTGAGAGAGAGAGAGAGAGAGAGAGAGTGAGAGTGAGAGTGTGTGAGAGTGTGTGTGTGAGAGAGAGAGAGTGAGAGTGTGTGAGAGAGTGAGAGAGTGAGTGTAGGCAAACAAGTCTCAGAGTCAGAATCCATCACTACCATATGTGTATTTTCCCTAAGTTCTTCCTGTTTTTCCTTATATGGTCTTTTTCCTTTTCTTGTTTAGTTAATTGATGTTTCCTCCTTTATTTTAATTATGATTCTTTGCACCTGTGTTTGTTAATCATCCTGTGTACTTCAGTTCTTGTTTGCTATGTGTTCCAGTGTCGGGTCTACTCTTTACTGTCCCTGTGTTTCTTTGATTTATGTTCAAGCCGGCGTGTTGGAGTATTCCTGTTTTTCGTCATTAAAGACTGTTATTTTGTTATGTCATGCCTCCTGCGTTCTCCCTGCTTGCACGTTATATGAAGTCTATAAATAATATTACTTAAGTTCCTAGGTTATTTGTATGGTTTTGGAACATAGAAGCGAGCAATAAAGATAGATTACAGATCATAAATGAAGTAAAGAGAAGGTTGTGTGAGGTTTAGGAAAGTGAGACATGACACAGCATACTTTCTGGTAACTCCGTTGTTAGGCTGTTTTCACCTCATGTACCCTTTGTTTCTTTCATCCATGCTTGCCAGTTCATGTCTGGTTTTCTCCATCCCAACTGTATGTGTCAGAATGTTGACACATTTCTCTGTCACACATCATGTTCCCAGAGTAACTTTCCCCTAACTGAAAACCAGAAATATTCCAGAGAAATGTGACACCAAGGAAATTACGTAATGTACACACTTCATAAACCAAATCATTCAACCCTGTAACTAATGTGTTTTTCAATCGTTATTCTTTAATTATTACGTTTGGGATCCCAACCATGAGTTTATCTTTACTTAGACTTGTCAATAAATATAAAACAAGGTTTGGTTCCTAAATATTTAGCCCCACTTAATATTGTAACCGATGTTTGTTGCTTTAAAGCTTAATTGTTTAATGTTTGAAAATGCAGAAATTAAGACAGCCATAAATATCAATATTGTTAGTTTTCAGTTGTAATATAAAGTACAATAATTATTCATATATTTTCTTAAATAACAGTTTTTACTGACAATAGTAATTGTTAGCATTAACAGTATATTAGTTATATACTATACTATATTATTTTAGTATTATTGTTAGTGAAGTACTATTATTATTTTATATTGATTTTTTAAAACACATTTACACATTTAGATATTTTTCTCCAAATCATGCAGCCCTAGTATAAAATAAAATAAAATAAAATAAAAAAGCTTTTCTGTTAAGATCATATGAAACATGTCCTACAGAGAGCTTACTTAGTAAAATAATTTTAAGTAGAACAGTCCAGCAAGATTTGGTGTTTTGCAAACTTGGAATAAATAAAACTATATTCATATACAGTAAAAATAATATAATATTTTGTTGGACCTCCTGAGGTTCTTTTGCTGACCCTTTTGATTTACAAACACCATTTTAAAGCAGTTTTGTGGAGAAACTGTGAAAGATGCATCGCTGTCAGTTTCTTTTTCTCATAATACCGACTTTCTGTTTTACATTGCATTTATTTTATTTGTATTTACCCTTTATTTAACCAGGCAAGTTAATTAAGCACAAGTTCTTTTCAATAAAAGCCTGGCAGGAGAATAAATATCTCCTGAGAAACATGCAAACATATATTACAATACATAAAAGAAAAATAATAAAATCTCAGTTAAAACATTTACAGGTCGAGGTCAGAGCACTTACTAGTATTTTTGTAATGCGCATACTGGAATATTTGTCTCTCGTTTCAATAACTTTTTTTGCAGAAAAGTATTGTTAAAAAAGAGGGAGTTCAATACATACTTAATCTTTCAAACATTATCTCATAATGCTAACACACAGTACAATACATAGAGCATTGTACCACTGGACTGAAATGAAAAGTTTTGTGTGTACGTTTCTCATGGTGATTTATTTTGGTCCTCCACACTCGGGCTTGGAATTATACAGAAACAATGTGTGCTGTCAGCAGATTTTACATTTACCTCACCACATAAACCCCCATTCCTTCTGCGGATTCTCAACTGTGTACAGACACTTCAACCGTGCCCGGTTTAACATTAGAGAAACCCTTCATTCTAGCTTTGCCTTAATTACCAATCAAATATTCTCATGTAAAGTCACTTGGCAAGCACCCTTGTCCACATCTACTGGCTTTGAAGCAAAGGGAAGCAGGAAAAAGCTGAGCTGCTGCCTTTTGTTCCACACAAACGTCTCTGACTGGCCATTAACGCATGTTTCCGGGGCCTCCAAATACCGGGGGCCTCTTTCCACGGGAGACCCTCTTTGTGCAGGACTGCATCCAGCATTTCTGGGTCACTCACATGCGCCTTTTCTTTGCCCTTCTTCCCCATTGAGAACGTAACAATGAGAAGCAAATCAAAACTCGATTTGATACTAATCCGTCTAATTGAGGAGCCAAATCCCAAGGTGGAAGGTGGCTTTGATCTGGGGAACAGGGCGGATAGAGGTGGGGGCGGGTTAAAGATTAGCCGAGGCTTAGCTGCTTTAGTGCCATTTTTCCAAATTTCTTCTCTTTCCTGCTGTTCTGTTGCTAGTCTTTGTTTCACGCCATTAAAAACTAAATCTGAAATTACGGTAAAAACAGCAGAAGTAGTTGCCCGTAAAAATATTGTAGCAATTTAGCATTTTAGGCTTTACGGGACTGACCATGTATTAACCTGTACAATATATATATATATATTGATAGCCACCATAATAGTACAGGCAGTGAAAAAGACAAAATAACTGAGAAGCAACATTTACACATGCTAAGGTATATACCAGGGGCTGGCAAATGCGAAGGGATAATAACTCAATAGGTAAAAATGCATACCAACCTACATTTTAAAGTAATCATTCCTCAAAGTCACACAGCCTGTTAGGATCTATAAACTCAATTAAAGTGAGATAATTAACTTGCCCTAGTCTTCAGATGCGCATGCGACTGCTGAGCACAAAAGGCGCTTCAGATCAATGCCTCAGTGGTCTAACTCGGCAATGTAAAAAAAAATGTAGATGGCCAATCAAATCAAAGTAGGTGGGGTTTGCTGTTCACAGAAGAGCATGCATTACAGCTCAAAGTTTCAATTTAATTTTGAAAGCGAGCGAGATAAAATGGAAGTTGTTTTAAGATAGAAATCTAAATTTCTCAACTTTTTTTCCTCAAATACGGACATTTTGAGAGATAGAGAGAGAGAGAGACACTTTAAAGTTGCGTGTATGAATTACTAGGGACGGGAGAAAGAATTCTGAGAATTTGGGTGAGTTTTTAACCAGATGTGCGATGACGCAGAGTTTGCTTTAGAAACACCCGTATTCTGCTTGCTTCCAATTCCTCTCACACACACACACACACACCACTCGAACCTTCTGTAAAATAATCTTTTATAAAGAAAGGTTGAAGTGAATTACAAGGACATTCACGGGCTTCATTGCACAGGAGCGCTGTGAGAGACGTGTGCTTTGTTTGATGTTACACTTGAAGTGTGCGGTCTCACCCGTCGGTGTTTTCCTTACAAATGCTATACGAAGTCATAATTTATGTGGTTTGGAACGCAGTAGACTTGTATATTTAAAATATGAACCTCACTAACAGAAGACTGCTTTCAATTTCAAATGCATCTTGCAAAAAAGTTCCCACTGATACGTTTTACATGATACCTCCTGCACCAAACCCAACCCTAAACCTACCTAATAGTATTAACAAAACAAATGTGACATAAAAACGCATTTGCTGATTCAGCTGGTCTATTTTAACTCCCTTATATGCTGGTTCGAGATGTTTTGTCGAACCATAGATTCACAGGATTAGTACCAGAGTGCTTCACCTCACAAGTGCAACATTGTATCGCATGAGTTATCGAGCAAACCTAATGTGTTATACAGTATGAAGCTGGATATGTGACATGACATTCAAAACTATCACATATAAACACAGGGTTCGTCTGAATGAAGAAAGTCATATACACCTAGGATGCATTGAGGGTGAATTAAACATGGGCTAATTTTCATTTTTGGATGAACTAACCCTTTAATTATAATTTTGAGAGGTCTTACATTTGGGAACTTAGGTCTTTAAGTGAGGATTAAACTTCAAAAGTTAATTATTTCATTGAATATATATGAAGGCTGCACGATGCAAAGTCAAAACGTGGTGACTTTCTACGAATGTATCTTTGAAGGAAACTGACTGAACCAACATTTTAATTTAATTTAATAAAGCCTGATAAAGTAGCGATTGTGATCACAGTGCTGCATTGTGTACAGCGGTTACCAGGGAAACCACTCTATTTCTGCCACCTACTGGCAGAAAATGAATTAGCATTTTTAAGAAGTCCATTACTACTGTTTTTGTTCGGACCAAAGTGAAAATCGACCCATGTTTTTACACCGCAAACATGTAGAGTTGTTAATGTGAAACAGTGGATTGATAAGATTAAGAACTTGTCGAGATTAAGAACCAATTAAGAACCTGGACAAACCTAGAAGTTGTCCTTTAGGAGAGCAATTACACAACACATTTTTTCAACAAAAAAAGTCAAACTTTTTATGTATTTTGGCTGCTCATTTACACAACATTAGGCTTTTGGGGCTCTGTCTGAAAATGCAACGTTTTGAATTCGGGTTGGAAAGTGCACGTTCTTAAACGATACTGTTATTGCCTTCTTGTAAACTACAAAAACACAAATTCGTGAAAATGGTGACATCATGTGCATGCATGCTTTCACCACCTTGATTGTTCGCATTCATCTTTCAGTAGAAGAATGAGTATGTGCGAAGATGCATAGTGTTTCTTTACAAAGTCAAATTACTGACTACTGGCCAGACATGCATTATAGACTTTTGTGTTGTTTTCGCAGATCCGTGTGAAAAGGGATCATTTTGACAACATAGAGGACTGTACAAGAAACTTAAAAACAAATTCAAAAGAAAATGTTTCCACTTTTTAGTACATTTTGTAAATGGACCCTGAGATTCTATGACTAATGGATACTCACTCAAATACATGTCGATCAAACTGCCTGCCAATCAGTTGTATCATTTCTTGACTAACAATTGTCACTAGACAATGACATCTCTGAATTCAATAATGAAATGCCTTTAACTGAAAATTGAGTGTTTCATCTTATTATTATACATTACTGACACTCTATCCTCCAATTTGATACTGTTAAGAGCTTTGACACAATCTGTATTGTTAAAAGCGCTATATAAATAAAGGTGACTAGACTAACAAATTAAAACAAAATGTTAGAAAAATGTACCTAAAGCATGTAATGGAGAGAAGCACCAAATAGATAGAGCTGCACACACAAATGACCCAGCCACCTTCTTCAGCACCAACGGCAGCTCTTGAGGAGAGCAGTGGTGCCCTCTGTCTGCCAAAAGCATGCCATTCAACAATCATGAGCTCCACAGGGCAAGATAGTCAGTCACCTTTATTTCTATAGTGCTTTATACAATACAGATTGAAAGCAGCTTCATAGAGATAAACAGGACAATAATACAATCAATTATTGAAGCTTATTTACGAAGACAATTCAGATTCTGCTAAACTCATTTCAGTGTTGGTTCAGTTCTGATCAATAACCGTGAGAGGTTCGTTAATCAATTTCAACTCAGCTTTTTAAAACTTTAACTCTTATTAAACACAAATGTGTCTGATCCGAAATCAGGTAAAAATCATATGTTGTTTGCTTAAATATTTATATATTATTTTCTGAAAATTGCTAACTTAAACAGAGAAAAAAGATTTCTGGTGTTGGCTGCTTTATATCACAAAGTGGTATTTTTGGTTATATTATTTTATTATCGTAATCGTAAACAATAATTGTAAACAAAAAAAATTGTTTGACTGTTTGTTGTCCTTCAAGTTATTATTCAAGTTATTTGCCTATACTGCAGCTAATGAATTAACAGTGGTTTTGAATTTCCTACTGACACCTAAAAGCATGGATAAAGCATCACTCAAAAGTTTTTCAATGTAATATTTTGTCATTTTTAACATATTCAATATACACTGTTAATTCCTTTATATATTGTTTATTTCTATATATTCAAATGTATTAGTGATTAGTAGTTAGGTTTATAGATTTACTAGTAATGAAAGTGTGGAATGTAAATGAATGTGTGCAGGTATGTGTATGTATGTGTTAGCAGTGACATGGGGGGGGGGGGGGGTGGACAGACAGAAGAAGACAGGATGAGATTTAGCTTCTTAAAAATCACCTTAAAACCCAAAAATGCTGGCCACTGCAACATCTCAGCTTGGTATGTCCATAAAAGCTGACCACTTTTCCCATGCTCTCTATTTATCTAAGTGTTTAGTTAAGCACAGAGGGCATGTGTGGTAACTGGTACGAACTGCCTGTGTGTGGGTAAGAGCTAATCTACCGCTTATCTTATGTTGTCTTTTGAGCTCAGTGGAGGCTAATGTTATGGCACCAGCTGCCCCACCATTAACTTCTTTCTGCAGGACAGCTTAATACCTCTTAAGTGAGAGTTCCTGTCTTTGTAAATACCCCTTGTCTGTGCTTTCTGGAGCTGTTCTGAGGCCAGTGCTAGCACTGACACAGGCATCTCTGATTTCAGTCAAATGGCCAGTTAGACCATCCACCTTCACAGAAGAGCTATAGGGATAGGGAAGAGATGCGAGAAAAAGAAGAAAAAGAAGACAAGAGACAACAGTCCCGTCTTTTTAATGTTTGAATACATTAGGGTTTGTGGAATGGCCCATAGGAACAAATAGAGATGTTTCTGTGAACAGCTCGATTGACAGTAAAACATGTTCATAAAATGGTAAAACATTATTACATTATTCTTATAAGGGCTAGACAGAATTGTGAACACACAGAGCTTTCTTGACTTCTTTAAATCTTTAAAATATAAATCTTGTGACATATTTGAGTATTTTTCAACCAAGGCCCATTGGAACAAAGTGCCTGTGGCAACATTTCGTCAAAATTCTATTACATTATTTTCTGTACACTTCGCAACACTTTAATGTGAAATGCCCAGTGAGTGGCACTAAAAATAAGTTCAGTTTCAATATGTTGTGCTAAAATGTTAGTGCTTCACTACATTTGAAAATAATATAACTAATAGAAATAAACTAACAAATCGTGTTAATAAAATAAAACTTAAGATAAAAATGCAACCAAGCTGTTTTAGCTTGGTCATCCTACTGGTCTTTGAGCTCTTTTATCAAATTTTGTGAATCATGTATTACAAGACTTCTACCAGAGTTCTTTACATTGCAATGCTGTACTAGGTGTGCAACCGAGCAAGTTTACTACATTAGAAAAGTCATACATATGTCACTGGTATGTGATGCAAACATCCAAATGTATTAGTTTATAAATCAGGCACTATGGTAAAAGTAAGTGCAAAAGTACTGTGCAAGGACCCAGAAGGAAATAAGTCATACTTGATAAAATGCATCGTAATCATGATTTGTGCAAAAAATATTAAAAGTAGTTGGTGTTTTACTCCTTTTAGTGTTAATTTATTCACTGAAATCTAAATATAGATACATTTTCAGTTTTGCAAAAAAAAAAAAAAATTCAAATGAGCCAAAAAATTGGTATTCCTAGATCGTTTAATTCAGAACAATGAAAGGAAGTGAAAGTGAAAATGAAGTGATGTGTGGCCAAGTTTGGTGACCCATACTCAGAATTTGTTCTCTGCATTTAACCCATCCAAGTGCACACACACACCCCCGTGAACACACACCCGGAGCAGTGGGCAACCACTTATGCTGCGGCATCAGGGGAGCAGTTTGGTGCCTCGCACAAGGGTCTCACCGCAGTCGTGGTATTGAATGTGGAGAGGGTGCTGGTTATTCACTCCACTGACAATTCCTGCTGGACCTGAGATTCGAACCCATGATCTTCAGGTTACAAGTCCAACTCTCTATCCATTAGGCCAAATCAAGAGCAAATGCTTGTCTTACAAAATGGCAGATGTCCAGTTGCTAAGCCAGAAAGGGTAAATGATCTGTTTTGGGATCACTCTCGTAGCACAGACAGTAGAAGAGCGTGTAGTGAAAGTGAAATGAGCAGGTGGGTTTGCGACAAGTACTGTTGCAGTGTTGTAGTTTTTCTGTGACTTTATTGCTGTGGTTTCTGCCAAGCATGGCTCACTTCCCTAAAGGGGTAGATGAGCTGAATGCATAGAGACAACACTACCTTTGTGTTTGTTTGTTTGTTGTCTGTACATCTCAGGGTACAAGATACACTATGCACACAATCAGTTTTCCATACTGAAAAACATGCAAGGCGGTCTGACACATCAGATTGCGAAATAGAAGAAAAACAGCTGATCGGTGATCCATGACCAACACATCTGAAATGTGTTTGGGCTGGTAATTATCTTAACAGACTACACATTTCCCCTTTTAACTTCACTTTTTCTCAATTACACATATACTCTCACAAAATAGAGACCTTAATTGAGAAGGAAACCATAGAATTCGATAAGCTGAAAGCTCAGCGGACCTTGTCACGCCTAAACTCTGCCAGATGTGGGTCTGAAGAGATGTGGGAAGAAATTGAGCAAACGCACCAGCCAGGCCTGGGTTCAGAGGCTAAACGAGTAGAACTGACTTCAAGGTAGGTGGGCTTTTCTCTATGTGCAGTTCACAGGGGGACAAGAGCCAGGTGTGCAAGTATGTGACTGGTTCCCTTAGTACGACACAGTGAATTGTCCAAACTAGAGAACCCAATGAAAAACAACCCCCAAAAAAACCTTTCTCCAAATAAAAAGAAAAAACACGGAAGTTTGGACACAGAAGAAGGAAAATAATTGGCTGTCTTCTGATATCCGATGGATCCACGGCAACTGCTTACATTGCTCAATGTCCTAAAGCAAGAAAGGAGTGTACTGTGGGAACAAGACCTTAGAGGAGATAGAGATGGAGGGAGAGGCAGATCAGCACCAGGCCGGCACAGGAAGAATCACATGACCTCAAGGTCTCCAGAGATCTCTCCCAGATTCACACACATCGCATTTGACGCACAACAGCAAAGCTCGTGCTGACATACACACAGCTGCAGGGAACCTTCAAGCTCCAGAGACGATCAATTCTGCTAAACCCTTATGTCCAAACAGCTATAGAGATCATGCAGTTTCGCATGATCTGCATCAGAGTTTTTGATGACTTTTGAGATGAAAGATTTTGACGTAAACATTGACGTAAATACATGGAAACAATACAATCACTTATTTTGCATTTTACTGCATTACAAAGCATATTTTGGTCACCACAAATCATGCAAAGTAAAACAAAACATTTTACTCTTTCCCCGCCATTGACAGAATTTTCCATATTTCATTTTCACTGTGAAGGAGAAGCAGAAACAAGCAATTGCATATGTAAGCAGATGAATATGTAAAACAATGCAATCATCAAACATTAAATGGCATATGAATTAAAACTGCCTAACATTACTGAATAAAATGTCGAACCAGGAAGTGGTTTGGGACTGTAAAGCTTACGATCAGTGTCAATTATTTAGTCTTTATCTTGAGACGAAAATGCTTAAGTCTGTCACATTTTAGTCATTTGAGTCTTCCATTGTTTTAGTCTAGTTTTAGTCGACAAAAAGTCATTGCATTTTAGTCAAATTTTATTTTAGTCAACTTTTATTTTGGTAGCTATTTTATATAGTATTCAAACAGAAATAGTCATCAATTATTCTTTCTTTAGACCAAATCAATTTGAACCATGAATTGAATTAGGAAAAACTGGAATAAATTCTAATTTCTTTGGTAGAGATACAAATAAAACTTTTTTTAATTTTTCAGATACAGTAGGTTTACTTAACAAGCATACATTTATGTAACATCTTTTGTTGGTTAACATTGATGACACAGATAATTAGGAATGCTGTCCCTTTAAGACGGAAGGCATGCATGTAATACGACACATATTCAGTTTTCACACAGCAGTCCAAATGTCTATCGTGTAGAGTATCTCACCTGTTTATGTTCACTTAAGCCATAACCGACTGTATTTACGTGAGATACTCTACACGATAGACATTTGGACTGCTGTGTGTGTATTTGAGCACTGAGTACTGAGAACTGATCACGCGCTGTATAAGAACTGACGAACATGCGTGAGAGAGAGTACTTCTATCAGCGTGATTCCGCCTATCTCGCCTTTAAATCGACAAGGAATTGTGACTCCCGGGACGTCTGGTCACCCAGTCCCTAACCCTTCGGGTGCTGAGTTCATTGTTTCAGATTGCTAGTTCACGTTTTGGTAAACTATCCATCCACTGCTGCTGCCATACTGAGACTAGCTCTTCAAACGCCCCTCATCCAATGACAGAGTTTCATTAATGGTTAGAATTGTATGGCCTACAAATGATTCTGTGTACTTGAATGGCCGATGATAAGGAGAGGGTTGTATAAATACTTCAATAAACCAATTATATGGAAGGCATACAATGCATGAAATCCTGCAGACATAGTTGATGTTCAAACCGAACATGAGAATGTTAAAGAAATTACTGATCTCCAGGGATTTTCACTTTTAACAGTCACTACACTTTACATAAAATGGTGTGAAAGTCAACAAACATTCTGGAAGAGGCGGCTCTGGGTGAAAACACCTTGTTAGTGAGAAACGCCAGAGGAGGATGGCCAGACTGGTTCAAGCTGGGAAGGAGCGAGAAAGTAACTGAAATAACTACATGTTACAACAGTTGATGAGCTGCAGCAGCAGAACACATCAGTTTCCACTCAACTCAGCGAAAACTAAACACTTCAAAGTAGAAGATTGGTGAATACAGTATGTCAAGCTGATAATATGAGCACAATTTGGTGTAAACGGTTGTGTCAACAGTTCAAGCTGGTATTTAGAATATTTCCTTGACATGGATTATTTCCCTGATAGCAAATGAGCATCATTAAATGACCATGTGCATCCCTTTATGGTCACATAAGGCATCTTCTAATGGCTACTTCCAGCAGGATAACATGCCACACCACACCACACATCATCTCAGGCTGGCTTCATGAATATGACAACTAGTCCATTGTACTCCAGTGGCCTCCACAGTCAATCCCTCTAAATCCAACATGGAATGGAAGTTGCAGCATGAATGCACAGCAAACAAATCTGCAGACACAGCGTGATTCTTGTTTCACCACAGACCAGAATCTCTTGACATGTGACATGTCTTATAGAATTGAATCATGATTCATAGAATCTGAATCAGATTGAATTGCAAGGTGCCTAAAGGATCCTAGCCCTAATAAAATTTACGAGTAATGTGGTCTCAATGAAAATTCCAACAACTTTCAACATTTGGTTTACCAGTTAGACCAGCATCACACCGTCATAAACCAGCTTAAATCAGCATGGGGATCAATGCTGATCTAAGCAGGCCTTTTCATCAACGTTCGTTGAAAAAACACAACTTTTTCCACATGTAACCAACTTATTATACAAGACAGTGTAATTGCATTTCAAACAGATATCCCGCACTTTTAAAGAATAAATGAATGAATGAATGAATGAGTGAATGATGCATTTATATAGCGCTTTATTGTGTATTGTACTACACCCAAAGTGCTTTACAATCATGGGGGGGCTCTTCTCAACCACCACCAGTGTGCAGCATCCCCTTGGATGATGCGACGGCTGCCACAGGACAACGGCGCCAGTGCGCTAACCACACACCAGCTACAGGTGGAGAGGAGAGAGAGAGTCATAGAGACAATCAAGTGGTTATTGTTGGCATTGCTCCACTGTGAAGATTTGCCAGAAAGAGATATTATAGACAGAACATGTGCTAGCAGAGGAGAGGCTGTAAGAAAGTGTGACGATAGTAAAGCATATGTGTGAGAAAGAGAGCGATAGTCTCACTCCAATACAACTTGCTGCCAGCATTTTGCAAACAACACTAAATCAACCTTCTTAGCGGGAAAACACATTCAACATAAGACATCACAGATTTGCCATGACATGCCATTATCTCCTAATAGTGGAAAAAATGTAGGTTATCTTCATTCCCTGGATGAGCAAAAGAAACACTCACACTGTCCACTGTCATGTAATCTCATTTACCCTGTGATAATGCCAGAGTGTCTTATTCTTATCATGCTGCGAGATTAGCTGTGAGAGCAAGAGCTTCATCTTTGCATTGGCTGTTGACATCTTTCTTTTCTTCCATTAACAAATTTGCTAAACATATTTTCAATTAGAACATGTCTGTCCAATGTGTGAATGACTTATTCAGATTGTTTTTTGTGAATAAAAATTTCGGTCTGTTCACCAAACAAACGTCTCAGGTTACGTATGTAACCATGGTTCCCCGAGTGGGGAACGAGACACTGCGTCCCCTAGGGGTCGCTACGGGGAACGCCCTCAGCGTGACTCGGTCTGAAGATACATATGTAAAAACACCACCTGTTGGCCGGCGACAGCCCATGACGTCACTACCGGCGTGTCACAATATAAGTGCCGCCGGGAGCATACATCATCAGCTTCTTCGTCTGAAGCTTGCGTCCGAAGCATGGCCCAAAGCCTAGGGGACGCAGTGTCTCGTTCCCCACTCGGGGAACCATGGTTACATACGTAACCTGAGACGTTCCCCTTCATGGGAACTCGAACTGCGTCCCCTAGGGGTCGCTACGGGGAACGCTATACCCACGCCGCCATGCTGAGGGGAGTGCAAGCCAATTTCGCAAAAAAGGCGAGCACTAAGCCAACTCTACCAGGCTAAGGGAGTTGCCCCCGGGACGGTTGATGGCTGTCAGTGACATTATCCCCTACGGCCAGAAGCCTGAGCTACATACCCTAAAATCCTTACCTGCTGGGTGCCGGAACTACCGGACCCAGGGTAGAGCTCAAAGGTCTGGAATCAGAACGATTCCTTTAAGGGAATATGGCCAAGCACCTAGTGGTAATAACTAGGTCCTGGCCGGTCACTCAGAAGCTACCGCTTGCTCTGCACAAGCTTGCTGAGGGACTGTCTCAACAGACCCTTTGGTAGCGACACCCTTTTTTTTTTTTTTTTTTTTGGAACCCAACCCATATGGGACAAAAGGAGCGGGGCCCAAGGCACAAGCCGGGGCTTTAACCAGCTCAGAAGAGGGCACGAAGCTGTGCGCGTAACCCTACCCTTACGGGATTTTTAGAAAGAACGCAGAATCTTTGACGTGCGAACTTACCACTTGAGTGGATTTTAAAAAAGTGCCCAAAGTCTAGCGTGCGCACTTACCATAACATGGATTTTTTGAAAGAACGCAGAACACTTGATGTGCGATCTTACCACTGAGTGGATTTTTCAGAAGTGCCCAAAGATCTTAGCGTGTGCACTTATCTAGATGGGTAACGTTCTATGGCTCCGGGGCGGAGAACTATTCACCCTTCAGAGTGAGGGGGAACTCAGACGCTCAGAAAGGAGCGGCATGCTCATAAACGACCCTCTATGGTGAGGGGAGCAATGCTAGCTCGACCAACAAAGAGAGACCTATCACAGAGCTCTGGGGAGCGGAGAAACTCATTCTACAGAATGAGAGAGGACTCAGACGCTCAGACGGGAGCGGCATGCTCATAGGCGACCCTCAGGTGAGGGGAGAAATGCTAGCTCTACCGACAGCGAGCTCTGGAGAGCGGAGAAAACACCCCTCGAAATGAGAGGGAACTCAGACGCTCAGACAGGAGTGGCACGCTCATAGGTGACCCTCGTTGGTGAGGGGAGCCGTGCTAGCTCTACCAATGAGGAGCTCTAAGAGCGGAGGACTCATCCCTTAAAGTGAGGGGACTCAGACGCCCAGAAGGGAGCGGCATGCTCATAAGTGACCCTCTATGGTGAGGGGAGCCATGCTAGCTCGACCAACACGGAGAGCGACCTATCACAGAGCTCTGGAGAGCGGAGAACTCATTCGTCAGAATGAGAGGGGAACTCAGACGCTCAGAAGGGAGCGGCCTGCTCATAGATGACCCTCTAAATGAGGGGAGCAGAGCTAGCTCGACCAGCACGAGCTCTGGAGGGCGGAGAACTCATTCCTCAGAATGAGAGGAAACTCAGACGCTCAGACGGGAGCGGTATGCTCATAGGTGACCCTCTAGGTGAGGGGAGCAAAGTTAGCTCTACCGACAGCAAGCTCTGGAGGGCGGAACACTCATTCCCCAAAATGAGAGGGAACTCAGACGCCCATAAGGGAGCGGTATGCTCATAAGTGACCCTCTGTGTGAGGGGAGCAGTGCTAGCTCTACCCATAAGGAGCTCTGGAGAGCGGAGAAACCATTCCTCACGCCTAGAAGGGAGCGGCATGCTCTAAAAATGACCCTCAGTAGTGAGGGGAGCAATGCTAGCTCGACCAACAAGGAGAGCGACCTATCACAGAGCTCTAGGGAGCGGAGAAACTCAGAATGAGAGGAAACTCAGACGCTCAGAAGGGAGCAGTATGCTCATAAATGACCCTCTAGGTGAGGGGAGCAATGCTAGCTCTTACCAACCGCGAGCTCTGGAGAGCGGAGGACTCATTCCTCAGATGAGAGGAAACTCAGACGCTCAGAAGGGAGCGGCATGCTCATAGGTGACCCCCTAAGGCGAGGGGAGCAATGCTGGCTCAACCCACAGTCGCATGAAGAGGTCCTGATAAGGACCTATTGGATTTCCCAAGGATCTGCAGACCAGAATAACCCGGAGACCAAGGAGGTCCCAAGAAACCTCCGAGGAGACCTCGGGTCCGGACCATCAGTAAGGCAGTTTTGATGAACCTGTTCTACCAAAAGTCATCATAGGTCCGGTCTGACTGCGGTCTAGGTTCCCACCTAACCTCGGTCAGGTGGCGGAGATGGTGGTTGCAGGGGAATTGGAGAGGGGGAAGCCGATGACAAGGCCCCCCCCCCTGAGGGAGGGGAGTAGGTGTTAATTTTTACTCCAGTCCGGACGAGAGCATTGTTGAGAACGCTTCGTCTGGATCACCTCCCTCAGGTCTCGCCTACCTCTCCTTGACCTGTACCTCCCTCTAGCCCTACCCGCAGGTGGGGGAGGGGCACAAGTCGCGACACTAGCCTTCTGTGCCCGTCTCCGATCCTCAGACCAGGCCGGGCCAGGACCCCTGCTTTGTTCGGGCTCAGACCTGGGCCTTCTTGGGATGAAGGTTTCAAAGGCTGCTGAGCGCGCCCTCGCCTCCCTGAACTTCTCGACCACCGTCTCGACGGAGGTACCGAAAAGCTCGGAAGGCGAGATTGGTGCATCGAGAAGAAAGCCCTTCTCTCTCTTCTCGAGGTCAGCCAAGTCCACCCACAGATGTCTCTCCGTTACCACCATAGCTGCCATGGACCTGCCCATAGCAGTGGCAGCCTGCTTGGTGGCACGGAGGGCCAAGTCCGTGGTGCGGCGCAGCTCAGCTACCCCGTCAGGTGACAAGCCCTGACCATCATCCAGGTCTTTCAGCAGATCCGCCTGGTACGCCTGGAGCACCGCCATGGTGTGCAGCGAAGCGACCGCTTGACCTGCTGCTGCGTACGCCCTGCCATTTAAGCGTGATGTATCCTGAAGGGACTTAAACGGCAAGGAGGGAACCTTTAGAGAGGCTGTGTCACCCATAGAGAGATAGCTAGCTAGCGTCTCTTCTACAGGTGGCATCCTCTCATAGCCGTTTTCACACATCCCGGCAATGTTAGCATAACTAGTATGCTGAAACCTGTGGATGCGGGAGGAAAACGGCTTTTTCCATTCCCTCTCAACCTCTGTATGAAGATCAGGAAGGAATGGAAGGCTCACCTGAGCTGGGGGTTTATGGCCGGAGAGGTATCGCTCATCGAGGCGTCCCGGCGGCGCCGCCATCTTGGTTCGCTCCCACGGCAAGTGAAGCCTCGCCGTGGCGCGTTCCATAACCTCCAACAGCTCTTCGTACGCAGGGCAAGAGATTTGAGAGGGTTCAGTCTCAGCTTCCTCACCCTCAGACATCTCCTGCTCTTTCTGGGCATAACCCAGCAGAGCACTAGCCGCCGGATCAGATGACGTCAGAGAGATCGCGTCACCATAATCCAGCGGCTCGCCCTCGTTCCCGGCCGACTCGTGCGAGAGGGAAAGCTCCCTCTCTAACTCATCGGCCAGATCCGCCTGCGAGCCCCACGATTTCATTCTCCTCCGTGCCTCGGCCGCGGTGGGTCCCGAATCGCGGGAAGCAGACGGCTGACCCTCTTTCCTCGAAAAGAGGGACAGACGAGAACGGAGCTTTTCCATATTGAACAGCTCACAATGCACGCAGATTGCCCCCTCAAAGACATCGCGTGCGTGCTTTTCGCCCAAACAAAAGACGCAACAATCGTGTGTGTCATCGGGTGTCAAATAACGAGGACACGGATCCACACACTTCTTGAACGCCTTGCTAGTGCTCGCCATGATAATAAAGGAAAACTGTATCCTACCAGAATGCACGTTTTCTTCAAACAGACAGTCAGTTGAAGACGAAGAAAAGCTGATGATGTATGCTCCCGGCGGCACTTATATTGTGACACGCCGGTAGTGACGTCATGGGCTGTCGCCGGCCAACAGGTGGTGTTTTTACATATGTATCTTCAGACCGAGTCACGCTGAGGGCGTTCCCCGTAGCGACCCCTAGGGGACGCAGTTCGAGTTCCCATGAAGGGGAACATTGTATACTGTATGACTTCAGAAGACTGTATAACACACAAGTCTTATTTTTGAAGCTGGCAAGGCTTAGTTCCCAGCACAGACAGGCCAGAGCAATCTTCCAAATGTTTTCTTTTGTGTTCCATATATATTTTTTGTAATACATATATATATTTCTTTTTTTTCTTTTCTTTTTTTTTGGGGGGGGGGGGGGGGTTAATCATTTAAGGAATGCATTTAAAATTTCATCATATTTAAATTTGTTTGGGGGGGGAGGGGGGTGATCTCAGGGTGATACAGCTGTACTAATATAATGGTGAAGAAATAAAAGTATAAAAAAAAATTGTATATACGGCTGCGAGCACGGCATCAAAATAAAACTGCAGTTAGCAATAACCAAACAGTCCACATTCATGCCAACATGTCGTGTTGTTTCGTTCTACTGATGATGAGTAATGAATATGCTGTGTGATATGTGGTGTTTAAACCATACCTGTAAACCCACATTTCAGCCAGGAAAGTTTTGATGGCATTTTATTTTAATATTACCTCCATATAAAGCTTGTGATATCGCAGTGTTTACTTTATGTAATGACTATAGTTATGCACTATAATGAAAGAATGAATGTGCAAATTCACTTATATTCAAATTTTACGCAGAACAGTATTGTCAATGTTAATTTTTGGCATGTTAACAAGATTGTCAGGAAGCTTTAAAAAAAAGAAAAAATGGCTTTCTGTGGTAGGGGGGGGGGGGGGGGGGCTGCCATAATGCTGTAGGCCAGGGGTCTCTGGTTATCTTAAGGCACCCCTGGTCCTATAATATAGAAACAGAACTTTAAAGGTATTTACGGCAACCCGTCAAAATAAAAGTTCGGTTTAGACATTGTGCCAGAAATATATTAGGCTACTGCTGTTTAAAAAAATAAATACAAATGTTCTATCTTTATTTTCTAATAAAAAAATCACACACTATTTTTTCCATGTTTTAATTTTAATTATGTACCAAAAAAGTTTACATTTCATTAATTAAAATACTAATTAAATTTGGGTGAAACTGTTTTCAATTCTTTTATTACTTATTGAAAAACTTGAAACATAATTTTAAATGAGCACAAAGAATGGCATTGATATTTGTACATTTTCTTTTAGTTTGACTTTATTAATAAAAAGTGTGTTTTTTAATGAGCATGTTTTTGTGTTTTGCTTTGGTACCGAGAACCGTGGATTTTCACTGGTATCGGTACTGGTACCGTGACAACACTACTGCTCATTAAAGTTGCTAAGATACAGTAGTAGTGACCGTTTTGTTTTTCTTATTAACATATTATTGAATGAGCAATAAAGAAATAGAAAATTGGATGGGACTTGGTTCTATCCATCGGATATATAAAAAGATCAAGCAAAGAACAGTGAAGTAGGAATGGGCGATACCTCTTATTTTGTTTATTAATACGATACCGATATCTTCAATCCCAGTATCTTCAATATCGATATCGATACCTCTAAACTAAACTGACCTTTGACCAGGGGTGATTCTAGGATTTTCATTTTAGGGGGGCTCAGCCCCCAATGAGGGTATAATAATAAATACAAATATTTACAAATAACAATAACGTGATCGTTTTATAAAGTATGCGTTCATATGTGTTAAGGGCTTTCGCTGAAGGAAACAGCTGTGGTGTGATGAGAGGTGAATGCAGCGAAAACTTTACAGTAGATTGGAAACCGATTGCTCTCCCATGACTTTTTGTAAACAGTATTTATGACAAAGAACTGCATAGATGTAGATATTATAACAATCTATCGATAAACACACACCTTGTCCTTTCCTCTGCGTCACCGCAGTCTGTGGATTGAAGAACGCGCAGAAAGATGGGGAGGAGCTGAAGTCTGCTGCCGTTTTCATTTGAAATTTAAAGGGGAAGAATCACAAGATTTTTAGGGGGGCTGAGCAGAAATTTAAGGGGTGCTAAAGCCCCCCTAAAAATGGCCTAGCGACGCCCTTGCCTTTGACATTATTTAAATAATATAATCAGTAATTATACTCACTTAATATTAGATTTTAAAGCAATGTTTTTTAACACTTCTTATGCCTTTTTCTGGTTTACACTCAGAAATAAAATATACTATAATTGTATGTTGGCCCTTTACAGGGGCTGTAACCTCAAGGGTGCATCTATACCCCTAAAAGGGAGCGTATTAGTACCACACCAGTATGCATAATTAAAGGGTAGATAAGTTATAAAGGTGCACCTTTGAGGTTACCTCATGAAAAATAAACATGGTACTAAAATGTATTATCATTATTTCAGCAAGTCAGGCATGTGCTCCTCACTTTGAATGGGCATGCCGCCTCTGATTCTGATGCTTTTGGGAAATGCAGTCCTATTTGAACGAGCATTGTGAGCCATGCATCAGCAGCGAACACTGTCTGTGATTGATTGGTTCTGTCTTTCAGCATTTGCATGTGTTCCAATGAGCAGGAGAAATGGTTATATCCCACACAATTATTCGCTAATAAAGTCTATTTTCCACTTAGAAGATTATTTTAAGCACCGAATTTCTTGAAAAATAAAGAAAATTAATTGTTTTAAAAATTGCACTTTAGAATCGATAATTTTCTGTGAGGAAAATCCATTCGATACAACATCAGTATCGATACTTAAGGATCAATCCGCCCATCCCTACAGTGAAGCTGACATGACTTCACCCGCAGCACAAGCTCACTGACTGAGTGAGAACTCCTGTTAGAACAAAAAACTGTCTATACTAAATAACAAAACCTCTTCTTCACATCATTTACATACTTTGTTGGTTATAGCGAAACAATTCGTGAGTGTGCAGAGCTCACACTGAATAAAATCTAGCGTATTGAGCAGATTCTGACTTAAAAGCCTTTGGCTGACCATGGCGTTAACATGCTCAACAAATTGTCTGTGATTGGCTACAATGCTCAACACAGCAAAAACATCTTGTAAATAGAAATCTTTGATGCCTTATCAGTTGGTACCAGATGAACATGGTACTCGGTACTACTGGTACTTAGGAATGGGATTGAGGACATTTGTGACCCTGGACCACAAAACCAGCCATAAGTATAACAGGTATATTTGTATCAATAGCCAACGATACATTGTATGGGTCAAAATGATACATTTTTATTTTATGCCAAATATTATTAGGATATTAAGTAAAGATCATGTTCCATGAATAATATTTAGTAAATTTCCTACCATAAATATATACAATTTAAATTTTTGATAAGTAACATGCATTGCTTAGAACTTCATTTGGACAACTTTAAAGGCAATTTGCTCAATATTTTGATACTGAATATTTAGATTTTGATTTGTTTTGTACCCTCAGATTCCAGATTTTCAAATAATTGTATCTCCACCAAGTATTGTCCTGTACTAACACACATACATCAATGGAAAGCTTATTTATTCAGCTTTCAGATGACATATACCCTTTACGACTGTTTTTTTGGCCCAGGGTCACATTTATGATGCAGGTTTTATGGTTTTATGTTTACATTTATGCGGCAGTCATCCATGAGGGGTTGCTGGTTACTTTCTTCTTGTTGTTTATTATATTACCAAACTTGTTTAAACATTGGCCGGTTCCTTCCTCCATCTTCCCTTAACTTGAACTTTGTTACAGCTGTACTGTTAAGTTCTTTAAATTTAAGTATCACCTTGACACCAGTACTTTTGGCAACGCTTGTTCACAATAAGATCTACTACAACATGTAAATCCATGTAAATGTCAGCAGCCATATCACCCTGTAGCCCAAGACCAGCTGCCCACTGAAGCTAAGCAGGGTTGATCCTGGTCAGTACCTGGATGGGAGACTCCTGAGAAAACTAGGTTGCTGCTGGAAGAGGTGTTAGTGAGGCCAGCAGGGGGTACTCACCCTGTGGTCTGTGTGGGTCCTATTGCCCCAGTGTAGTGACGGAGACACTATACTGTAAAAAGCACCATCCTTCAGATAAGACGTTTAACCGAGGTCCTGACTCTCTTTGGCCATTAAAGATCCCAGGATGTCCTTCAAAAAAGAGTAGGGGTGTTATCCAGGCATCCTGGCCAAATTTGTCCTCTGACCATCATGGCCTCCTAATCATCCCCATACACTGATTGGCTTCATCACTCTGTCTCCTCTCCACCAGTAAGCTGGTGTGTGGTGGGTGTTCTGGCACACTATGGCTGCCGTTGCATCATCCAGGTGGATGCTGCACACTGGTGGTGAATGAGGAAATATCCCCTTTACCATGTAAAGCGATTTGAGTACGTATAAAAGCATAACCTATAAATGTAACACATTATCATTATTATAAACTTCCAAAAAAGTCAATGTAGTGCGACAAGCAAAATCCCAGTGGTGCAACCAACATCAAGATTATCCAGCAAAACCATAGCATGGATACAACCCCAATTCCCAGAGAAGTTGGGATATTTTGTAAAATCCAATCAAATCAAGAATCTGTTATTTGTTCTTTCTCTTTAAAAAAATAATTAAATTCCAAAGTTTTCACTGACCAACGTAAATGGATTTTGTAAACATGAAGATTTTTTTATTTTAGAGGCTGCAACACATTACAAAAAAGTTGGGAAAGAGGCGTGTTTCACACTGTGTCACATCAATGGACGGTTTAATTACAATGTTTAATTGTTTAGGAATTGAGGATACTAATTGTTAAAGTTCTGACAAGCTACACAATATTGCATTCATAATCGAATACGATTAATCTGCAATATTGAACACGATTATTGCCTAGCTTATCAGTGAACTACGGCTCTGTGTATTAACTGCCGCTCCATTTGAAAACAGGTGATGGAGATTTACTAGCAATCACGGAGCCGGCTTTACTGACGAAATCCGCATGAGAGACGCATATGATTAATTGCACAGCCCTACTTTCTATGGCCCCTGAATAGAAAGTTTTCAGGATGGCTGGTGAGACCCTGAATTTCCTCAGCTGTCGCAGATGGTACAGTCTGTGCCTGGCTTTCTTAACCTGTGTTTGAATGTGTGTAGTCCAAGTCAGGTCCTCGGAGATGTTTACACCGAGGTACTTGAAGCAGCTCACCCTCTCCACAGGGTCCCACTGATCATAAGAGGAGTGTAGGGCTGCTGCTGTCTCTTCCTGAAGTCCACGATCAGCTCTTTAGTTTTGCTCACGTTCAGAGAGAGACAGTTGTCCTGGCACCATGATGTAAGTCTCTCTACCTCATCCAAGTATGCGGTCTCATCATTGTTGGAAATGAAGCCCAGAACCACATCATCAGCAAATTTGATAACAGAAGTGGAGCTGTGAGAGGACACGCAGTCATGTGTGTATAGAGAGTAGAGCAGGGGGCTCAAGACACAGCCCTGCGGGGCTCCTATGTTCAGGGTGATGGAGTTGGAGGTGAACTGGCCGACTTTCACCACTTGTGGTCTGCCGGTGAGGAGATCTTGGATCCAGTCACAGAGTGAAGATTTTAGGTCAAGGTCTGTGAGTTTAACAGCTAGCTTGGTGGGGACTATGGTATTGAAAGCTGAGCTATAGTCAATGAATAGCAGCCTTACATAGTTGCCATTTCTGCTGTCAATGTGTGTGAGGGAAGAGTGCAGGACATGAGAGATGGCATCATCAGTAGATCTATTTGGCCGATAGGCAAACTGAAGAGGGTCCAAAGTAACAGGGATGGAGGAGCAAACGTGGCTCTTTAAAAGTCACTCAAAAACCTTCATGACTGTCGATGTGAGGGCAACTGGACGATAGTCATTCAGGCAAGAGGGTTTACTGTTCTTAGGCACAGGGATTATAACAGATTTTTTAAAGGAGGTGGGAACCACAGAGGTAGCAAGGGACTCATTAAAGATGGATGTAAACAAACCAGCAAGCTGATTTGGAGGACCTCATAACACAGCCAGTAATCTCATCAGTTCCAGCTGCTTTCCTGAAGTTCACTCTCTTTAGTTCCCTCTGAACCTCGTCCTCCGACACAGTGATTACATGATCATCGCTGCTCTGTCTGCTGCTTCCTGATGCGCTGATCGGCAGAGTCGCGCTGCCGCCAATGTATTCAAAGCGGCCGGAGAAGTTGTTTAACTCTTCGGCCAGCAACGGATCTGCTCTCACCTCTGCGGAGGATTTATTTCAAAAGGAACATATGGTCCTCAGTCCCTGCCACATGCGTCGAGAGTCATTGAGCTGAAAATGAGACTCAATTCTCTCAAAACAGTTTAACATGGATGTTCTATAACCTTTTCACTTTTATTTTGCCTCTGTCCCAAATTTTTTAGAATGTGTTGCAGCTGTCAAAAAACAATTTTGCTCATATTTACAAAATACATTAACGTTGGTCAGTGAAAACTTTGGAAATCTTTTCTTTCTACTTTTGTCAATCTAATAAAATGTAAAGAAAATTAACAAATACCAGATTTGTGATTTTTATTTGCATTTTACAACATATCCCAACTTCTCTTGAATTGGGGTTGTAGGTTGCTGAGCAGTGAATTTGATATTTACTCATTTTATATTGAGGAAATGAAGCTTCAACAAAGATCTCAAAGTCATCTACTGACTCGGAGAAATGTGCACATGTGGGAGAGCCTGCGGGACGAGCAGGATCTCCACAAAACTTGTCCTGCCACCACATCTACTACAGTTGTGAAGCTGCAAACATTAAAGAAAAGTGCTTGCATGATCTCATATAAAAGTGGAGCAAGCTGGGGCTTTTGATGTTCTTCATGTTGTGCTGCATGGGGCGCACATGGCCGGCTCATGAGCGCGACTATTAAAGTTCTGTGAGAGCTGAGAGGCCCTGCCGGCTCGGGCTTCTTTGCTGTTATGTCTATCACTCAAGCACTTTCATGCGGGCTTCCCCATACCGTCAGCTTACGTCTGGGGTCACTGCACTTTCCACAATGCCTCCTTCCACATCAAACCCCAGCCAGCAGGATATGTCCTCTCTCTCTCTCTCCTGCTTTCACACAGTCTCTTCTCTCTTCTGTGGCAAAGAGAAGAAGGTGGGGGATACCTTGCTTCTGGGAGAGAATGATGAGGGTCTCCAGGCCTTTGAAGTGCGATATGAGCCCGAACAGACATGCCACTGGGATTTACAGTGGATGAAGATCCTCTTTGTGTGATGTGGACTTTTGAATTTAGCACTTCCAAACCACCAAATCTGATTTTAACCAACAGAGCCAGCTATACGAGTACTTAAAAGCCAAATTACTTATAGCCATGTTTTAGGAGGAGATGCCAATTTTTGTGAGCCACAGGGAGTGTTTCATATTTTACAAGGATCATATTATGTATCACTTTACACCAGACAACAGCTGTGCATCTGATGCTTGTAAAGCATCAAATGTTAAAGCAAGTAATATCTAAATAACTAAGTGCAAGGTATGTAGAGCATTTACTAACTGCCATATAAAGTCACAAGATGTCACACTAATAACACATGCAGGAAGCAGAAAAAGAGAGAAGGGGAGAGTTAGAGGTGTTCCTGTGGCTCAGTGGTTAGAGCATTGCGTTAGCAGTGCAAAGGTTGTGGGTTCAATTCCCAGGGAACACACATACTGACAGAAAATGTATAGCCTGAATACACTGTAAGTCGCTTTGGATAAAAGCGTCTGCTAAATGCGTAAATGTTAGAGCTTCCAGGCAAAATCTGGAGCATATAACACCAATACTTGTAGTGTGCAAGTCTGCATCTGCAAGAAAAGCATGATTGCAAGAGAGCTACAAAAACACAGCAGTGAATGCATCAGTATTAGAAGTTCAGGTTCAACATTAGATGCATTTATTACAATTATCTAGACGCCTATGATCTCCGAGATGTAAAATGTGGACAGGATATCAGCGTCTTGGGCTGTA
The DNA here is from genome assembly GCA_003573665.1 of Oxygymnocypris stewartii. Lineage (NCBI taxonomy): Eukaryota > Metazoa > Chordata > Actinopteri > Cypriniformes > Cyprinidae > Oxygymnocypris > Oxygymnocypris stewartii. The sequence goes on along the minus strand of QVTF01024496.1, from coordinate 151,635 downwards.
ACGGTCGGCGTGTTCACCGCGGTGGTCAGTTGTCACCGCAGTTGTGTATTGCCACCGGCGGTAGTGCATGTGATGTCACACAATCTATAACAAGCACAACACAAAGTTTTGTATACAAGTGTAATAATATTAACAGTTGCAAATTGTATTGTATTTAGACTATAAATCTATGCTAATTCACAAATTACATCAAACGCCATACACAGTGTTTACTTTAGATTGGCAGGGGTTGAGTGCAGGAAAATACAATTTATTCTGCATTCAGCAAATTTATTTTGTGATGAGCGATGGCCCTTGTTGGGAAACCAAATACTACATTGACGATCTGGAAGAATTTCCATTCATGACACTCATCTGCGTTTGTTCAAGTACAAGTTCACGTGATCACAAACAGTGTTGGGGGTATTCTTTACACTTTTTGGTGTGAAGGGCTTTTATATTTGCTATAAATATAACTTCTTGTATTAAAAACAAACAATCACGCCCTGCTCATATTTAAAAAGTAACGCAAAAGAAATGTAAAGCATTACTTTCCATAAAAAGTAACGTAATTAGTTTCTTTTTTAGGGAGTAACGCAATATTGTAATGCATTACTTTTAAAAGTAACTTTCCCCGACACTGATCACAAACGCCCGGCTGGTCAGGTTTGTATAGGTGAGGTTTTCTCCAAACTGGCCAAATTTGGACAGGACATTTGAACTTTGTGGCAGTTTACTGTGAGGGATTTGTTGTGTCGTATCGCGCCGCATCTAATGTTAGTGTAGACAGCATTACTGATTATAATAGGTTCTCGCCGTGCCGCTCGTATGAGGTAGACAGAGTGTGTTTAACTTTCTTATGTAAGGCTACTTTCCTATTTACCTGTATTATTTATTTGATTTTGCAGACTGTGTGTTCACTGACGGAAGTGCTAAAATAAACATGCACTTTGTTAATAGATGATTGAGCCTAAATTATTTATTTTTGCATTTCAGAATGATATATATATATACAGTATATATATATATATATCCAGAGCTTGAAGTGGGCCGGTACGCACCGGTATGCAGTATCGGCACTTCTATATTTTAGCCTTTAGAGTACCTGCACTTTTTTGTGAGTACCGGCACTTCTGACATGTTGCCAGTAATCAGAGTAAAATCGTCAGGTCTGGGTGATTAAGCTATTTGATCCCATATATGATTAGAAATTATATGGAAACTATGTAAAGCACACTACCCAGACGGGATCACCTCTCATCTCGACCCATCACGTGAATGAACGCAAGCAGAGTCGGTCTACTTCATTGTGTGGTGCGCAAGAAGGGGAGGCGGTATCAGGGGAGGCGCGGAGTTGTAGACTAATAATTAATTATTGATTACTAATTTGAATCAGTTCTTTATAACGAAAATCATATCTTAAAATGAAAAGAAGCAGGCTTTTGCAATCACATAATTTTAAACCGGAAACTCCTGGAAAGTCCAAGGATCCAGAGAATGAATTAAAAAAGTAAGCTCAAAACAGCGCTAATGCAGAGAAAACATGATTTCATCAGCGATCACAGAGAGAATAGCGACTTACGTCCAGATGTCAGTAAAATTATTACTTTCAGCGTGTATTTGGCTTAAAAGAAAGAGTGTTTATACGCTGATTATGTGGTGGTCAGAGATTTAGCGATTATGTAGTTTAGTGGTCTTTGGCGTCTCCTGTGGTTTTGTTTGGTATTGCAGCTTGACTTGTGCTAATTTGTATTGAAAACTTGTATTTAATTATTGCTTGATTGATTGAATGTGGCACTATGCATACATTGTGAATTATTAAAAAGTACTTATTTATTTCATATAAATAAGTAAATAAATAAATAGTTAAATAAGGGAGGGGGGGGGTGGTCGGGTGAGTACCTGCACTTCTTTTTTTCCACTTCAAGCACTGTATATATCACAACACCGCGCCACCGGTGGTAGTTAGTCCATTACCACCACGGTGGTAAAGATCAGCCACCGTCACAGCCCTATCAGCGTCTGCTGTCTTAGTATATGAAGACATGAACATGTGAACTTCATCTCCGGAGCTGCTCCGAGAGTCACTTCACCAGAATTTCACCATTTCATTTAAGAAAAACTACCATCAGATACACACAAATCTCAAAAGTATTCTCTACAACCCGCCAAAATAAAAGATCAGTTTAATTTAACTTAAAAAATGTGACGCCAATGTGAATGTTATTATTATACAGTAGAAATAACATATTAATAATTACACAAATATTAAAACTTATCACACATTTTTTCTTCAATGTTTTAGTTTCAGTGTTTTGTGACTTAATTTAAAAGCACCTTTTTGATAATAAATTTATATTTCATATAAATATTTTACAGGGCCCTCTTATTGTAATAAAACAAATTGGAAATGCTTTTTGATTATTACAATTTAATTAAACCTTTAAAATTGAATTAAACAGACACCCCAATTTAGGCCCTAAAGTTGTATTTTTTTAAGTTTCTATTAACATATTCAAACATTTATTTGTATTATTCAATTGTTAAAAGAAACATATTAGGAATTTAATTGATTAGACATTTATTAATACAATTTAATTAAATCATTTCAACCAAACAACAACACAGTATTTGGAACAAAATTGAATTTGGGAGGGAACTAAGCCCTAAAACTTAAATTTTTGTTAAACCTTTGATAAATTGTACAAGTTTCATGATTTCACATATACAATACATTTTTCAATTAATTTACTAATTTTTTAATTAATTTACTCAAATTTCACCATTGCAATGGAATAAAAAAAATAAAAAAAGATCTCATATTTGGATTATCAGGAGAGCTTAACCCAGAGCAACCACCTTCTAGCCCTCAACAAGCCTCTCCAGGGTTCTCCAGAAGAGCAGCTGCTTCCTATCTGAGAGAAAGCCATCCAGGCACGCTGAGCTAGTCATCTCACTGACAGTAAATCACAATCCTGCAGAGCTTCTCCGTACACTCATACCCCATACCCCTCTCACAACTCGTAAAATCACTGCTCTACAAAACTGGTTTAATTTGTCCAATATGTTTTCTATTATGATGCACATGCTGTAACTGTGTCACCCACTGTAAACATTACATCAAGTTTGGGAGGCACCAATGGGCACAACCCTCTGACTACACTGGCAGGGTCAAGGCGTGTTCACCAGACATAGAGATTGAAAATTCCTTGACTGGGGTCTTGCACTCTTCAATGAAAAAGATCTGGATAAGTTTCTGCAGAGTCGTTGTGTCTGAGATCAGACTGCCCCCTGCTGCTTCGCTGCTCAAATGCACCAATGGGTCTTGTCACAGAGCAACCCCGTGATCATGAATGGACTGAATGCACGTACACCATATCTGGCACATATATATACACTGCACGCAGCATTAACACAGTCTGTTTGCCAGCACTGACATCATGTATACACGGACCTGTATAATGCCTGTGAGTGTTCGAATGTATTGGTATTATGTGTTTAAGATATGTGAGGGTATGATGTGTATTTTGTTCATTATGTGTAGTGGATATATGCACAACGTGTTGGGTAACATTAGCTGCTACATTGGTATTTCATTTTCATAATAAATAACCACAATACACATATGTTTGATTTAAAGTCTTTTTATTTAAGATTAGGTTACACAGTATAACAAATATAACTTACCTGTTTGTAATACACCAGGGACCAAACCTGAATTGTTTTAAACCCAAAGTATTTGAGCATGGTGGATGCACCATCTGAATGGGGAAAACCATGTTGGGTATGCTGTCACTGGGGACGGGGTTTTCAGTGTACCTGTAAAACAAAAGTTACATTTGTGCATCCATAGCTTGTATTTGGTTTGTGTGGAGCGAGCAAGCAAGCAAGCAACCAATAGAAGCTTGTGCTTAAAAAGTTTAACCAAACTACGCAACTGTTGTTGTGGCTATGGTCCAACAAAGAGACCTGTAAATACTGTTTTTGTTTGTTTTACTGTGGGATCTACACTATCTGTACAATAAATTCACCTCCACTGGAATTTCCTGTCGCCGTAGTCTTACTATGCCTCCGACCGCAAGTGCAATCCCTAACAGGTCTCATGAATATAGCCATTGCTCAACCTCTGAAGCATCTCTCAACCACCTGCTAACTCATAGACATGGCTTGTTTTCCACTGGTCTCTTTATGCAATCATAATAAGACTATGGGGCTAGTTTGTTCTTTCCAGTCTGCAAAAATCCACTATCCTGTTTACAGCATCCAAATCAGAGGGAGGGGAAAATATTCATATGTATTCACAATTCTGCCAATCAAAACATTATCCTTATCACAGTACATGGACCAGCATTGACAACATGTGGTTTAACTCTATAGGATAAGCTTTGGGTTAGGATATAGGGCTACAAATGAGTAGGAGTTAGGATGTAGGTTTGGATATGAGGGTTTTAAATTAGCTGTAGAGATAAGTAATATTTGAAGGTGCAGAAGTACATAGCAACAGATTAGGGATGCATGATATTATCACAATATAATCTGAATCGGCAGATATTAGCATATAAATTAATTATCGGCATAGGCCCGATACGGAAAATCATGCTGATATGCTTTGTCGATACAAGAGTGTTGATTATGCACATGCATCAACTTGCATGTTTTTGTAAAGATTGCTAACGGCATTATGTTAGCTGTGTGGACATACTTCACAGTAAGTCACCCTGACTGCAAAGTTGCCATTAGTAACAATTGATAGTTTTCACGTGACGTCACACCCCTATAGGTACAGCCACCTGGAGGGCAAAACGAAGCTTTGCTCCACTGACCGCCAGTTATTTTTACACAGTTTGCATTAAGTAGTAATATAGTAAAATTCAGTTCACTTTAAGCTTATTTGTATAGCACTTTTTACGATACAATCATTGCAAATCAGCTTTACAGGAAATTACGTTTCTACAATATATTTATATATTGTAGAAAATTAATATGTTTAACTTATAGCAAAATTTGGTCATTCTGTATACTTTCTGAGGGTTGGCATCATCTCTTCTCAGGTGTTCGGTCATCTCAGATCATTCAAGGGTTGGATCCAGACTGAAGCTTGTGTAATTCCTAGATAAACAAATAGAAACATAATTAACGTAGCTGTTGTTCCATCCAAGCAAAAATTATTTGTTCAACCCAAGCTAAAGAATAATAATGTGCTTTCGATATTAAATCGTCAGATATACTGGCAGTACAAGATTGTGAGATGCATTATATGAATGCTTGGCTAAAGAGATGTCTTTAATCTAGATTAAAAATGTAATAGTAATAGCTCCAATGTAATAGATGAAAAAGCAGAAATGTAGATTTTTGTTCAGAGAAATCTGCCCCTGCTTAATAAGGAATAGGTCTAAGTGGTGGTTCTGTAACATCGTTCGTTGGTTTCAGTTTTAACAGCTGAAATAGCCACAGTATGTTCCTACATTTTTATATTAATTTAATATTCTTAGAGTAACTTTTAAGTGTAAATTTATAATACAGCTTAAATTGCTGTTGTTGATCTAGTTTAAGTCATGCTTATTGGCTAAGAGAACTCATTGTTCCAATTTAAACATTAAATCCAAAATGTCATGTTTCATATCTTGCTCAGCACTTTCCTAATTTTTCATTGAATTTGTACAATTGTACGGTTCCCAATACCTTTTAGGCTGATTTGTGAGTTTGTTTCATCTTCCTCTGCAATAGGTAGGTTATTATGATAAGGGTAAATTAAAGGAATAATCCCCAAGAAGCCATATAGTTAACAGTTAATTTAAAACAAGTTCATTGCACTAGGCCACGTCAAATATTCGTTCTTGTTTACACATCTTGATTTCATGTTTTCTTTTATCACGCAACATTGTTCATTAAAAAAAAGGATATATATTTTTTGATGTAGCCTGTCTGATATTCTAAAAGCATAAAAAGTTTAGGCCTTAATTTCACCCGTTTCTGATGGATTTATTTATATACTAAATAGTATTAATACATAAAAATAGCAGACATGACAATGTTATATATGCAATTTAACAATTGATAGCTGTTTTTAAAGGATGAGAAAAAATGTAGCGTCTTGAATATCTATTTACTGTCTTTACAGCTCCTTTGAATAGCAGATTGAAGCGCTGAACTTTTGTTGTAGGCTAAAATAAAACAAAAAGCAATAACAGTTCCTTTCGTTTCTAATTAAGTAGTAAATTATGTTATCAAAGCATAGCTGTATTGATTTAAAGAAGCTATAATGAATAAAAAGCACAAACATGACAGTCGTAAATAATTTAAAAAACAATACAATTTATTAATAATACTCAAAATATTACGGGAAATACTTCCCGTCTTGACGGCTCTGTTTCGGAATATCATTTAACATTTTTCATAAACTATCTGATTATAAGTCTCTAAAATTCAGTAAGGACTGATTCAGTGTTATTTTTTAAGTTAATTTGAACATTTTTAATTGTTATTTAATTTAATTTGAATCCATATCCTTTTCAAAACAAGACTTGGGACTCTGAAACTGAAACAAACGAACAATAAATACATAAACAAATATAATTTATGCTTAAAAAAAGATTCCAGTACATAAGATGCAAAATGAAATACATGTAGACTTATATCGGTATCAGATATCAGCCAAAATTAGTTGGAATATATCGCCATATTGGATTTTGACTGAAATCCAATATCTTGCATCCCTACAACAGATTTTTTCTTCAGTAATGTGATTTACGTCTGAGTGAAACATTATTGAAAAATACAAAATGTAGGATGGAGATGTGGTTTTACCAACTGGTTCTTGATTAGATTGAGGCATCTTAAAGGGGACATCAGATGCAAAATTAACTTTTTATGGTGTTTGAACTTAAATGTGTGTAACACATTTATAGGGTGTATACAACCACCCTATAATGATACAAATCCACCCAGTACTTTGTTTAAATCTCCACAAATAATAAGCACTTTCTCAGATCAAGCCATTCACAGATTCTTGGCAGAGTGACATAGTTCTACACAGGCCCCTCCCATAATTGTTGATTGACACTGGTGTTTTACCTTAGACCCTCCCTGAGTGAGCTGTGAACGGTCCACCATTGTTTCGATGCTGGAGCAGGTGTAGACAATAATGGCTCCTAAACAATTGAGGTGTTTTGTTTTTTGATGTAATAATGAACATAGCAGTCGTCATTTACTCCCGACATCTGAGCCACTGAAGACGGAGTGGATTACGTATGTGTTTGAAGAGAATGCGCCTCGAGCAACCTAAATACTTCTATGTTCGTGCCAATCATTCGCGATCCAGCTTAACATTCAGAAGTGAGTATAAGTTTTTTTTTTTTATGAATCTTTGCAAATCGCCTTTCCTAATAATGTGCTAGTTAGCAAGTTCCGTTTCAAATGTGGCTAAAGTTTACAGTCTCTTGAGAACGGCTCGTCACCCCACGGAAGAGACAGAGCTCATTAGCATTTAAAGGGACATACACTGAAATGGATTGCTGTGAACAGAGCTGTTTTTAACAAGATAAAAGGTGTTTTTTACACTACCATTGGGAATTTTAACCCAAGTACATTAGAGACTATTCATTAAGACACTAAAGAATCCCTTTAACTTTTGGAAATTGGGCATCTGATCTCCTTTAATGCAACCTTGCAGTCGATTGTGAAATAACATTTTTGCATGGAGGGCAATTAAAGGGGTCATATGATGCGATTTCTTGTTTTCCTTTTCTTTAGTGTGTTATGTAGCTGTTTGTGCATACATAAGATGTGCAGAGTTACAAAGCTCAAAGTCTCCCACAAAAGGATTTATTCTATTTAAAAGAGAAGCCAGATCCAGATCCGGCAAAAACGGCTTATTCAAACACGCCCCCACAGGTCTAAATCACAATGTGGGAATATTTGCATAATGCCGCCAAATGTGCATGCAAAGAAATAAGGCGTGGTTTCAGTAACCGCAGTTGTGTTGATGCAGTCTTGTCAGTTATTTGGCCTTCCGAAACTGAAGATTTGTTTACAACAGAACAGCACAACCAAATTTTCGAATTTGCGCAATGCATTTTATTGACGACAGATTCGTGAACCTAGGAGAGTACAAGGATGGCTGTGCACAAAGGCTATAAAAACAAAACAAAAAAAAGTCAGTTCCGACTTTGCTATGACAATCTGGCGAATTCAAATGCAGAGTTTTGCACAATGTAGAATAGCACATCACCGCGGAGTGTACAGCCCGTCAGAAATTATAGCATGCCTGCTGTCTTAACTGCGGCTTGTGTACTGCAAATACATATGAGCATAATCATCACTGTGTATATCACGCGACTCTTCGGCTGGTACTGATGGTAAAACTAAGGACATTATTAACTGTCTTTATATTTGCTTTGAAAGATGAAGCTCACGATTATGGTAAGGGGCGTTACATTTCCGACGCACGCTTGTGGTGTTCGGCCAATCACGATGCACTGGGTCAGCTGACCAATCAGATCAGACTGTGCTTGTCGGAAGGAGGGGCTTTGTAGAAAATGATGCGAGAGATGGGGCATAGAGGAACTACAATAATGTACAGTATTTGAAACATAATGTGTTTTTTGAACATTAAAGGATGTCAACATATTCTGTTATGCCAAATACACAAAATGATGATCTTTAAAATAGCATCATATGATCCTTTTAAGAATTATTTTTCTTGAAATTATTTATTTTTCTACCCTAAACCTTTCAGGTGTCAAGCTGCTATATAATACAGCACTGTGTCAATCCTACCACTGCATTTGTGTTTGTCTTCTATTTCAGGCAGAGCCGGCACCAGGGCACCTCCATCAGGGGGGCATTTGAATTTCTAGGGTGAGCACAAATCACATTGTGTGGGTGTGTGTGTGGGGGGGTGATCGCGTGCATTTGCTGACGCTAAAGCGTGCAATTGCTTTCTTATGGGCGCTGTTTTATCAGTTTCACTTTCGCTTTCGAAATCGGTCACGTTCAGCAAGGAGGGGAGGGGATGAAAAGTGGAGGGCACAGTAATTCATTTGGGGGGGGGGGCACAGCCTGCAGTTGAAGAGGACAGCCTGCCGATCTAGGATGCTCTGAAGATGATGAGAGTCAACTGAAACACAACAGACATGAAGCAGCTGTTTGCATTCCTGTTCATTTCCTCATAGGAGGCACGCAGCTGCAATAAATGCACTGAAAAATGTCCATCAGCTCCACCCTGCCTATTCCTGCACACTTACTCCCTCAGCCCCAGCATGCAAGGAGACTTAACTTTGCTATGTGCACACGTGCAAGTCACACATCTGGAGTCCATTCAAGGCCTCATTGGTGTAGAAAAAAAGATAGGGTTTATCACTAAGATGGGTGCAAAAGTCAACAGTCCACTTTATCTGGCAACCATCACATTTCCATTTAGCACTTGGTCTTTAATAAATCTACATGTAAAGGGATTAGTGAGATGATGTCTTTTCGGTGATGAAAGCTGCTACAATTTTTTCAGTTATTCCATCCATCATGTAATACTTAAGTTACATAATATATCTCCTCCTTCCTCTGGAGTCAAGAAAAGGAAGTCTGAGGACCAAAACTAACATTTTACACTGACAGAACACAGAGTATTTATTAGCAGAGCATATAACAACAGATACAATTTCAAAGGCTCTGCACGCCTCATTTAAGACCTGTAGCCTGTGTGTAGACTAATAGCCTTGCAACTGTGTTATATGTGTTCTGCTGGGCGAATGCAGCCCTGCGAGGTCAAAACACATACAATTAGTTGTGCTTTTTCTCAAAATTATTAAATTATTTTTTGATCCACCATATTGCAGATGGTGAACATAAAGCTGAAACTAAGGCCGCATTTACACTGCCCAATTCCAATTAGTTGACTATAACCTTTTTTTAAGTAATGCAATTAGTTGCCTTTTATGGAGTAATGTAATATTGTAATGCATTACTTTTAAAGGTAACTTTCACCAACACTGCACAACTGACCCAAGAATAGTCTCACTCCAAACGCAGGCAATGCTAACTAGAGAAATTAAATCACTTGTGAGTGAAACTGAATCTTATAGAAAAGTGCATGAAAGTTATAAAAAGGTGGATGATGCAATCTCTCTTTTAAATGCAGATTAAATAGAACGTTTCCAACTTCTTGCATTTTATTCCTAGAGTTTTAGAAATTCAAAATATGAACTTAGCATTTATCATAACATTTTTCAAGACCAAGTATTCTGAGTAATGTAATTAATGTTCATTTGACAGTTCTCTATATCAACAATTGTCTGATTTGAGCTCATGTGAGCTATGGAAGAGCAATAAAACTATGACTAGTCTCATAAACTATTTGTCATGCTTTTTAAGGATGTGTAAGAGCCCATGTGTTGACTGAGATGTGACGCACATCTACCAAACAAATGTCTGAGAGCAATGATGGCTAGATTGCGTGAGAGTGTTCCTCTACTGCAGCAGAAAGTATTGGCCATGCAGAAGAGAGTCAGCTTAACCTCCAAAGCCACTCAGCATGATAATTCTGACGTGGTTTCCAGAATGTTCCCATTTCATTCATTCTGCTCGTAATTATTCATTTGAGCAGAGCTGCTGGCCTGAAAAGAGGAACACTAGCTGCTGCCATAGTCAGGGATGGAAAACGCCTTACTTGTGTGCTAATTTGTCCTTTAAAACAGTCGTTGAGGGAATATAACTGCCAGTAAATTTGCACAGTTTGCATGGAACTCAGGTATGTCATAACATCATGTGACCAAAAACGCGGGAATGTTGTCAAACCCTGCTGAATGGGTGGCCGTGGCTTCATTATGCGACTAGTGATGCGCCATGCATGCAATTAACACAAACCTCTCCCTCCCCCTCCCTGGTTTTTTGCCCCTTCTTGGGCAAGGATAAAGAGAGCTATGTGTGCATCTGCTTGGTTGTACATTTGTGTTTGTGAACAAGAGGCAGCAAACAAAGGCATCAGGCAGTTACTATGGGGTGATCCTGGCACACAGGGCGACAGAGAGAGGCATAGTGTGGGATACAAACACTTGTTCAGAAAGGATCGAGAGAGAGAGAGTTGGAGAGGGAAGAATGAGAGATGGAGGAAAGAGGAGGGGGCTCTGGAAGGGATGCTGCCAGTCGGCACGTACGCCCCAGCCTCAGGGAACGGTCCTGGTAAAGTCTCACGGCACTTGCGTACAGCAGCCACCCCGCACCGTGTCATTGAAGGGCAAGAATGTTCTTTGTGCCCAATATGAATGCAATCATTCAGTCTTACCCCGTTTGGGAACTTCAAGTCGATTAAGAAAGCCAATTTCAAAGGGCTTTTCTGGAATTCTTGCACTTGGCTTTAATGTATTCCCCAGTTCATTCCACATGAGTGTCCTTTAGCGCAGCTATTTTTTCTCCTCGTTAGTGACGGCCGCTTTTAATGTATCTCTAGTTGAGATTGAGAATGGAACCACTGTGTCATTAAAGGGAATAATGTACAAAAGGACATTGCCAGCATGATACCTCTACCTTGACAAAGTCAGCACCAGAAGGACACTAAACCATCCTGGCTAGACTATCATAAGTGATGTCACCATCTGGTACCAACAACAGAAACTCTCCCCTTGAAATCCGATTATGAGAGGTCACATGAGACCATGAAGCAACCATGTTGTTTTAGTTTCCTTCACAAGGCTTTGGGCTCTTTCATGGAGTGCCGTAACTCTTGCATTATAGAACTCGTACACAGGCAAGTGCAATGCTGTACCAGGTGAGCTACCGAACATGTTTACTAGATCAGAAAAGCAACACATATAAAGAAGATGATGTGATGCAAAGAGTCAAATGTATTTGTTTGCAAACAGCGAACTATGGTAAAACTGTTTATATATCATAGCATAGTATTGTGTAAAGAACTGTGTGAAAATGTCTTTATTGTTTGATAATCGAAGCCCTAGAAATCATAAATTGTGTAAAAAAAAAAGGAACAAAATATGTTGGTGTTTTACTGCCTCCAGTATTCATTTCACCTGGAAACTGGAGTGAAATGTATGTACAGGTAAATTTTTGTGGTTTTCAATGAGCCTGGGTTGCTTTGTCTTTTCTCTGATTAAGCTAAGAGTAAGATTATACTGGCCAGACAAGCCTTGACATCCTTTTAGTATCATGTAACAGGCCTCAGAGGACTCTTTTTAGGTCTCTTGACTGCTGGCCCTCTTGTTGGGTAAACCTCTTACTATATTTTTTTGGAAAGGGTTTCCAAAAGTGTATCTCCTATATTTAAGCACTCGCATCTACAAGCAATCTAACTCACAGCTTTTTTTCATGATGGCATGATACTATCAGGTCATGTGGGTTGAAGGTTTCACCCCCTATTTCTTTCTCACCCTGACAATAAAACTGACATTGTCCCATTGTTCTACATGGCTTGTTGTGAAATGCCAAGGAATCTCTTTTTGGTCAACACAAATTCCGTCTAATTCTACTTATGCCCATAGCATTGGACTTTTGGTAGTGTAGTACCATTTGAATATCAAAGCCCTAGAAATTATGTACAGACACTATAGCTCTTTTCCAAAACCAAGTGAGCTCCCTCACTGTCTATTGACAACATAGGCAAGCTGGCTTCTCTGGCAGTATCTTAATCGAAAACGGAAGCTCATAAATGATTGATTTGAAACGCTCTTCATAGGTTGGAGCTCCAGTGCTCCTCGTGTGAAACAAGTAGACTTACTCAAGGTAAAGTTATTTTTTTGTTATTTGCTTACGAATAAAAATAGGTACATACCATGCGCTTCCCTCTTAATAACAAAATAAACACACAACAAAGCATCTGATCATACAGTAGCAATGTGGATATGTTTGCACCAGCTCTGCAATTCGGCAATACAGTAGAGTCACGTAATTTTGTTTATATAGCACTTTGCATAAGAGATTACTGTAAAGCAAGCAGTATTAAACATTTAAAAAACAATTTCAGTGTTTTTTTCTTTTAGAATTACAACTTTTATATCCACTATAAAACAGTTATCCACTGTGTTCATGTTTTTACTCGAAGATGACCTCAATGGACTGAACAGAAAAATTTAACAAGAGAAGAAATGACGTAAAGCAATTATGTAATCGCTACGAATCAATGGTCATTCAAAGGTGTTCACCAGCTGGAGCAAGCCTTTCCAGAAGGTTCACTTTGGCTCCAAAAAACAAACACCAAAGAAACTATGTTTTGCCCTGATTCTGTTGAAAATGATGGTACACTAGTTAATTCTTAGATTTTGCTTGAAGTATATTGGAGCCTTCAAATTTAATTTCAGTGCGAGAGGAACATCATGATACATGATTAAATTATTTACAGTATGTATATATATATATATATATATATATATATCATATGCGTGTGTGTGTATGTGTGTACACACAATGGACAAAATTGTTTATAATTAAAAAATTGTTATATATATAATTTTTTATTCAGTATTAAATGAATTATAGCTGGGCACTTGAAACACCAAGTAAGACTTTAGTGCTCTTTGGAAAAATTGTGTATTGTGTTATATTATTTTAACTAATTAATTCAATTATATATTTATGCCCCCAGGACTATGTATGTTATACAGGAAGCATCATCAAGTTGTCATTAAGTTGTCCTCTTTTAAAACAGCCTTTGTGTCATGTACCTTTAAAGTCCTGCTTTAGGCGGTGAATCACTAGGTTTTGGAAGTCCTCTGGTTTTTGGGTTTCTGTCAAGCATAGTGACTGCTAATGGAACATAAGAACAATGTGTGCCTTGTTTTTGGGGCAGCACTCTTATTTGCAATTCATTGTATACTTTACTCTCTAATCTTCGAGTGTATTAATTAAAAAAGGCTTTGCCACCCCTATTATGGTTGAACAGCATGGCCTACTTGGCTCAGCTTTAACTACCCACTCAATGTTGATACTTTTATCTCCTTAACACAGAAACCTCATTACTTTTACTGTGGCATATAAAAAGAGACACTATCTGCTCGGTGATCAATGAATCAGACACAGTTTCTCCAAAGAGGACAAGTTTTATCAAGTGCCCAGTTCAGTATTAACATATGCAATGGCAAAATATACTAAAAGCTATTTAATTTTAGATAAAACTTACAATCACAAGTAAAATATATGCTTTCGTGTTCTGTCAAAGGTGTGTCGAGAGATGAATCCCAAAGATGAATTATTTATTATAAACCGAACACTTGTTTTCAGGGGTGTCAATGGACATCTAGTAGCAGTTTTCAAAAACATATTGTGTTGAATTATTGCCCATCCTGACATGCCCACAAGAAACAGTTCAATCAGAACATGCAAGTAACATGACAGACTCATCAGATAGATAAAAGAACAGTGGCTGGATCTTAAAAAAAATATTCCTTAAGGTGAATTCTAAGATATTTGTAAGAATGTGCATATCTTAAAAAGTTCTCAAAATTTTTCTTAAGAACATATATTATTTTCCAAGAAGAAAATGACAGACTTTGGTTATCAAATTGTATGGCAGTTCTTGCTGAAGACTTAAATGACAACTTTTTGCATTGCCTGCAGATCACAGGCATAATTATAATGAGCAAGCACATAATGCATCAAAATACATAGCAAACAAACCTTTAAATATTAAAATGCATTTTAACGTTGGTTACAATTATTTATGAGATTATATTACATTATATTAGGAATAACTTTATAATGCATTACACATACATTAAGGCTTTAAGTAAAGTGTTACTGAAATATTCTTAGCATTGTTAAGTTAGAAAACAAGAAGAAAACAACCGTAAAAAATATTATTTTTCTTAAGAATGTTTTGTGAATCCAGCCCTATAGGTTTTTCTGAATATACTTAAAGGTGGGGTAAGGGATTTCTGGTAGCCAATGTTGATATTTGTTTCGCCTCTATTTTGATAGCTCTGCCCCACAGATACGTACGCAACCCAGGCAAGGATTAGATCTGTGAATCAAAGCAAAACCAATGTTACTCACCTATCGAGAAGAAACAAAGCAACCTCTGCGTCCGATCGCAGGCCTTCCCGCTCTTTGAGTTCTCTCCAGTGCTGGAAAGCTGATCCGATATTTACACGGGTCCTACTTCTTGCCTGATCGTAACACCGTGTCTACACCAAAGGTGAGCGACTATAGAACTCATTATAATTACTAATGCTGTCTACACTGGATGCGCGACACAACAAATCGCAGAAAGTGAACTGCTGCCGCGTTCTATTTATGACATATTGACACAAATTTCAAATTATTTTCAACGGTCGCTTTGTCGCGTCCAGTGTAGACACGGTATAAGCCTTCTTTTGTTCCGCAGACGTTTTCCTCTTTTGTTTTTTTTATCCGCCATCTCTCGTCGCTCGGCTAATGTCCGTCCTGTGCACTGAGCGCTCTCTCCTCCGGATCGTGAGTAGACATACCCATTACTGCTGACTGGCTTGAAGTTTGTTTTGGTACTGGGCCCGACTCCGTTTTCTAAAGCATTTTTGAAAAAATACATACCCCACCTTTAAAGAAGTCAAGAGCAAGGAAATGATCAGCCCCTGAGTAGCTGGCAATGTTTCCAATATACGTTGTCCATCACAAAACCAAAGCTGATTCCAAGCAGCTTCAAATTTCAGTCAACTGAATGAGGTTGATCAATGAATGATTATATCTATTTCATGACTATTAGTGTCATCAGAACCAAACTTAGCTAAAATATTACACAAATCTGTAGCATTCAAGGATACCTTTCGTACTGCAACATCTGGCTCTGTGCATTTCAAAGCAACCTTACTTGTTTACATGCTCTCCAGAAATGTTTTGTCAGCATGGTCACTTCATCTCAATATCAGCCAAACTCTTGGCCACTGCTTCAAAAACAAATTCTCTTTCAAATGAGGTCATTTATTTTATTTTTTTATTTTAACTAAATGTATTTTTACTGATTTGACAGTCTGATTTGTTATGCTATATGGGAAGTACTTTATACAAGCCCCTGTGTTTTATTTACATTCCCACATTTAGGACCAGTCCGTGGGTTTGCTGGGCCCTGGGGCGAATTCATGAAAATGGCTCCCCACTGGAGTCATAACATAAAAACATCTATAGAACTAGTGCAAACATCACAAGCTGTTTCTTAAGCAAAAGCACACTGTAACCAAGTAGTTTATAAATGTACATGAACTTTTCTTTTTTACAACATCTACATTTTAGGTTGCCATTTATAAAAATGTATGATGCAATGTGTACAGTTACCGATTGTCCATTTCTTAGATGTTTTTCAAATGTTTATTTTTTGGCAATTCACATAAATAGTGCTTATGTGTAGTGAATGATTAAAACTACAAACAAACATCAAGTAAGTAAGTAACTCAATCAATACAAGGTCAACAGTACAAATTATATAAAGAAATAATACATGCTGAATGTCACAGATCTGCCTATCCTGTTCCCTTTCCAATCACAGTGCACGCCCTCACCTGGTTTCACTCATCATTGATTGAGCACACCTGCAATCACTTACCTCCACCCTTCATAAGCTCACTCACCTCTGTCACTCATGGGCTGATCTTAAGGTCACAAGGCTGCATGAATGCAGCTCTCTACACTGGTCATTGTCTGCCCGTCTGTCCTGGATCTGGTCCCTGCCTAAGGTTACAAGGCTGCAAGGTTGCAGCTCTCTACACTGGTCAATGTCCTCCTGTCTGCCCGTCGATCCTGGGACTCGCCTCTGCCTGTGGACACGCAAGTTATAAACAGTTGATACTGTTCATCCTGCTTCCAGAACATTCTTCGTTGTCTCTCTTCTGTTGGAAGCCCTTCCTGAGTTACTTTAAATAAATTCCCTTTTGATTTACATCTATTATTAGCTATAGCCACATGGGTGTAAATGTTTGTTTTGTGCAACAAATTCGAAATAACTACATTTTCTAGTGCACAGGCTAATATATTATTAAATTAGATGTTAAGAAAAAATGTATACATAAACTAAAATTAAATACAGACTATATGTAGAAGCACAGCACCTCAAAAATGTGTAATTAAAAAAATAAATATGAATCTTGATTGATCTTCTTGACCGTTTTTGTGTCTCACAATTCTTAAAATGTTTCATTGTGTCAATCTTAATTCATTTCAGGTCACAATACAGTGGTATTCCTAATCCAGCATTGAGCTAGACCTGTGCCAAGCATTAATTATGTTATGAGTCACTGGTCATCAAGCCTCTGAAAATCTTGTAAACCTTCCAGAACAGCAAAGGTCTTAGATGTTCCGCTCCTTAAAAGGTGAAGGCACAAAGCAGTTCTCACAATATCTAATCCTCCCGTCTCAAGGCATGACACATCAGCATACCCTACACAGTATGTTGGGGTATTGTTGTCATTACCCCTTGAGGCAGCACACACTCTTCACATATCTCTCAAACTGTATTTTCTACCAGCCATTAACTCCTGGATGATTTCTGATAGGTCAAATAACTGTCTCTCCTTTATACAGAATTCAATTTCCCATTACCCTAAAGGGATAGTTTATCTTGGTTGTCAAGCCTTCACCTTTTCTAGCTAGCTAGTATGAGCAAGCCTTCATGTTCTTTATTCTCCTGATCCTCCTTGTTAACCTGTAATTTTCCTCATGTCCCACAGAAGAATTAAAGTTAAACAGATTTGGAATAACAATAAACACAGAACACTTAACCCTGTTTTCAGTGTCTGTTTCTCAAAATCTCGCTATTTAATGTTTGCATATCAATTACTGAAAAAAGACTCATACTGGTCTTCATTGGCAGTAACTTAATTACAACAGCCACTTATGTAGGGGGACAGTTCACCCTAAAATTGAATTTGTCATCATTTACTCACCTCTTATGTCTGTCACGTCTAGACTCTCCCTCCATTTGCTCAACTTACTAGCTTATTAATCAGGTGCACCTGTTTGTTGTTATGGACTCATCATGGACTGTGTAAATACTCAGTGTTTCCCTCAGTTGTTGTCTGGTCTCGTCTTTGAACTACAGACTCTATCATGCTTACAAGCATTATTTACCTACTGTTACCTACCTCAACCTTCTTTATGTCCTTTCACGTCTCCTTTTTGTGGATTCTCCTCATGTTCTCTTCGTCCTTCGGTCATCAAGCACTCTTCAGTCACCTCATGGTAATCAAGATAAATCTTCAAGTGAGGCCCAGGATGTTTCCACAACTGTTTACCTCAGCACCCACAACCAAAGACGGTCCATATGACATGGCAGTCCCCCAAGAACAACATCACCATCAATGCCACAACCACTGACTCCCATCATTGATTCTTCTTCGAATGTCACCGTTAAGCACAGCTCCCACACTGATGACATCTACCCCCAGCGTGCTTTCCAGTTGCTGCCTCATAGACCAAGGGACCGTGCCATAGAGCTCCTACCCAGTGCACCTTTTCCCAGAGAACTGATCTACCTTGGACCAAACAGAAATTCACGGTGGAGTATGTGGTGGAGGCCCTTCAGTGAGGTAACATCTTCCCTTAGACTTCTCCTGCCACTATTAGATTTTTCTTCTTTTCCAAGAAGGAGAGAGGCTTGAGCCCATGTATTGATTACCAGGCACCGGACAAGGCAAGAGTCAAATTCCACTAACCTTCTGCATGCTTCCACCATCAGCTGTCACCTCAGTTGCAGGGTGACCATACACCCTCTTCTCCCATAAACGATATTTTATGGAGCAGAACTATGATGTTGGCAACTAGGATTTTCTCACCATCAAGTTGGCATTGTGTTGATAGCCCAATTCAATGGACCCTGGATGAGCAGCTCGCTGAAGAATCCAACACCAAATCAGCCGAAGTGCCCCAGGAACCAAACCTACACTCCTGCCAATCTTTGTAGGGAGATCATTGAATTCATCCACTCCTCCTGGCACTGGCCACCCTGGTTTTCATCAAACCCTCTTGCTTTTACAAGGACACCTATTGGCGGCCTAACATGTACCAGGAAGTCTGTCAATTAGTCCAAGGTTGTTACATATAAAAACCATCAGACCTCCTGTTGTTTGTTCTACGTATCCAATGGTCACATCTATGAGTGGACTTCATTACCTGCATCCCATGGATTCACATGCATCCTAGTTGGAGTAAATTAATCCTCCAAGGCATGTTGAATAACTTTTTGAAGAGACTTGCCCTGGCCATGGAAACTGCATAAGCAATACTTATATTAGACCGTTTTCCATACTTTGGAACGTTTTCCAACTTTGGACTTCTGAAGACATTGTATCAGACAGAGGTCCCCAGTTAATCTCATCTGGCATATGCCACCTTCGTTCTGCAGGATGTGACTGTAAGCCTCTTGTCTGGTTAACATCCACAGACTAACGGGCAGATGAGGAGGAAGATCCAGGAAATTGGATACTTCTTGAGAACACATTGCCACCGCCTCAACACAGCTGGAACACAGTTTCTCCCATGGGCCGAGCATGCAAGGAACTCGCCTTAAGCTTCCAACCACCTGGTTGGGGGAGCCATC
Source organism: Oxygymnocypris stewartii (assembly GCA_003573665.1). NCBI lineage: Eukaryota > Metazoa > Chordata > Actinopteri > Cypriniformes > Cyprinidae > Oxygymnocypris > Oxygymnocypris stewartii. The sequence goes on along the minus strand of QVTF01024496.1, from coordinate 132,152 downwards.
TGAGCCTGTACCCATCTCTAACAATGTTGTTCCAAACCAATAAGTATTTCATTCAATTAAATGTAATCTCAATGTAACATAAGCACATAAAAAAAATAACAATAATAATTTCTGCAACAATTCCAGCATACAGTTTCTCACCAAATATTACCCTATAGCCATAGCCAAACATATTTATCTCTATCTAGCACATGTCAGTATGGCTGCTACTTGTGTAGGCTACACAAGGCTATCAAGTTACAATCATGAGAAAACATGCCACTGCACTGCAGCCTCATGTCATGTGGACAAAATACCCGGCCCTGCATTTTACAATATTGTGCTGGCTGTCTAGAGGATGGAGATAAATGTGCCTGTTGGAGTCCAGTTCTAAAGTGCCTTACCATCCACAGCTAAAACATGCCATCTTAAGATGCCAATCTCCATCTGATGTATACACCGATACAGCTATTGTTGTCATATTCCTATGGAGAAAGGGCCAGCAGGCTTTTGAAAAGGCAACTTAACAAAAGCCAGCACTAATCCAGATTGTGCAACCATCACCCACTTAAGCGTCACTTGGGCCCGGGGCAGGATTTCATCTCCTTGTGCGTCACACGCACAGCAACTATGGCCAGGATCAGACAGACTGCGACACATTGGGAAAGAGCTCTACCATACAAATGAATTATGCACTACGTTTTATTACACTCTTTTGCACAAGAGATGCTACATGCAGACAAACTGCCTGCAGATTTAAAGCAAATTGTTTTTGAACCTCTGTAAATAGTATAAAGAAATTATACAGAATGGATTTATTACTGGTGCATCTCAGAAAATTAGAATATGGTGAAAGTTTTTCTTGTAACTCATTTCAAAAAGTGAAACTTTCATATATTTTAGATTGATTACATGTAAAGTACAACTTTAAAAAGTGTTAAAAACACTTCAAAAGTTTTTTTTTTTAATTTTGATGATTAGAGCTTACAGATAATGGAAGTCAAAAATAAGTATCTTAAAATATAATAATATTTCCTAAAATCAATCAAAAAAAGGATTTGCAAAACAAAAAAGTTCAAGTTCTTTAAAGTATGTTCGTTTATGCACTCAATACTTGGTTGGGGCTCCTTTAGCACAAATTCCAGCATCAGTGAGGTGTGGCATGATCAGCCTGTGGCACTGCTGAGGCTCTATTGAGCCTTCAGCTCGTCTGGATTGTTGAATAAACTGTTTCTCATCTTTCTCTTGAAAATATCCCATAGATTCCAGATGGGGTTCAGGCCAGGCATGTTGGCTGGCCAAACAAGCACAGTAATATCATGGTCAGCAAACCACTTGGAAGTAGTTGCAGTGTGGGCAGATGCTAAAGTCCTGCTAGAAAAGGAAATCAGCATCTCCATAAAGCTTGTCAGCAGATAGAAGTAAAAAATCCCTAAAATCCCCTGGTAGACGGCTACATTGACTTTGGACTTGATAAAACACAATGGACCAACACCAGCAGATGTCACGGCACCCCAAATCATCCCTGACTTCAAAAACTTCACACTTGACTTAAAGCAGCTTGGATTCTGTGCCTTTTCAGTCTTCCTCCAGACTCCAGACCTTGATTTCCAAATGAAAAGCTAAATTTACTTTTATCTGAAAAGAGGACTTTGGACAACTGAGCAACAGTCCAGTTATTTATCTCTATAGCCCAGGTAAGATGCTTCTGACAATGTATCGGTTTCAGAAGTGGCTTGGTAGCCCTTTTCCTGAAGATGTCTGAGCGTGGTGACTCTTGACTCCAGCTTCAGTTCACTCCTTGTGAAGCTCTCCCAAGTGTTTGAATCGGCTTTGCTTGACAGTATTCTCAAGCTTACGGTCATCCCTGTTGCTTGTGCACATTTTCCTACCCAATTTCTTCCTTCCAGTCAACTTTGAATTTAACATGCTTTGATACAGCACTCCTTGAACAGCCACCCCTTTCAGTAATGACCCTCTGTGACTTACTCTCTTTGTGGAGGGTGTCAGTGATCGTCTTCTGGACCATTGCCAAGTCAGCAGTGTTCCCCATTATTGTGGTTTCAAAGAACAAAAGATGGTAAATGACCATCCTGTATAGATGGTCATTTATTGAAACTCAAATGTAAATATTCTAATATTTTAAAATACTGATTTTTGACTTTCATTAGCTGTAAGCTCTAATCATCAAATAATTTTTTTTGGAAGCATTTTACTTTACATGTAATGAATCTAAAATATATGAAAGTGTCACTTTTTGAAATAAGTTACAAGAAAAAACTTTTTCACCATATTCTAATTTTATGAGATGCACCTGTAATACACAATCAATTTACTTCAATCAAACATGAAGTGTACAAAACAAGGTGACATTATTCTCCTTCACCCTCAACCATCAATAGACAAGAGGACCTATCAGTAAGCCCCACCCCTCGAACGCAGACTAGCCAATGGCAGTCGAGTATCAGTTGCGCGGGGAGGAACTCTGACATCTTTAGGTTTTAGCGCCATAGAGAAACATTGGAAGATCCGAAGCTTGCATCAGTTTTATGGGGTTTATGCTTCAAAAATGGAAACACGATGTGCCTGCGGTACTTGTAACACTGATTCCAGGTATCCTGAGAGGATGGGCTATATAATTTAATTTAATTTCCTAAATCCAAACAAAACAGAGCAAAATGTATTCAATAAGTATCCTAAGTATTCAAGCCCAATACAAATGAGGACAAGAACATTCATTTTCTGGTTGACACACTCATTAAGTCACAATTGTCATCTGCTCAAGCAGAATGTGAATGTTATATTGTGCTTTAGTAAGGTATCTCTTGCTAAAACTAGCTAACGGTAAAGTTATTGAGTCCATGATAATGTACAAACCTAAATAGCGGACTGTTCTCGCGTTGTGTACAGTGTAGGTCAAAAACACATAAAATAAGGTCTACATTTCAGTGCCTCTCCATATTAAACTGGTTAAATGTACATTCATTTAACGTTAATTGCACCCTGTGATACCTGAACAGTGTTGACCCTGCATGTCTTCATCCGCGATCGTGATGACCGACCTTTATATGAGACTTCTCCTGCTTGCATTGTGATCTGTAAACCCTCGCTTTAGTTATCCAGCGTATTTATTTTTTTATATTTTATAAATCCCTCCATGGAATATTTAATTCCCATTTGGTGGCCTTCTATGTCCAAAATTGTGCAAAAACATCGTGGGACAAGGTTTTCACACAGCAGCTACCATTGAAAGACAGTGAGCAACTCCGTTTGTTTGTCCGAGGGAGCAACAGTAACTAAGGGGGGCGGGGCTTACAGATAGGTAAATTATAACGGCATCTATTACTTCTATTTACCCGTTTTCATATTCCTATTTTACTTTTTAGAGTGGCATGGCCAATTAATCAAACCGGTTAATTTCCTCAAGAAACCTAGATAAAGTTTTCTCCATAATTACGCTTTATTGTGACATATAAGAATTGTATATTCATTTTTTTCATTCTATATCTTCTATATAGATATAGAAGTGAATGATATAACCAAATTCTTATTTCATAATATGAGTCAAGATAATGATTTCTTTGTTATAAAAAATCAGTTCAAATAAGCAAATAACAAATAATATGGCAAATGTAATAATAAATAAACAGTGCTTTAAATTTTCCAGATACAGTAGGTCAATTTGACAGTAGGGTTAGGCAAGTTAGAAAATATAAATACAATTTAAAAAACCTGCATAGTCTTTACTGTATGAATTAAATATATATTTATACTTGTTTAAGCTAATAAGGTTTGTAAATCTTTTAACGCTTATTTAGTCTATAGCTGTTGAATTCCTTTTCCCAACTAATTGCACTTAATACCGCTTTTTAACATCAAGCACATATTTTCTGCACTGCATTTTCCCATTCATGCATATATCTTAATCACTCTTTTTCTCTTCTGCTTTTCTCCTCTGCTCTAGCTTAATTCCAAATCTAGCTTTCTAATAAACCTTGCATTGCATATTAATATTGTTGGCTCTTTGATTAAGTACTTTTGTTCCGCTATTATAAGTTGCTCTGGATAAAAGTGTGCTAAACATAAATGTAAAGGTCAATAAAAGTTCTGCACTAAAAAAATCAAACAAAAGATGAATTACATGAAATAAACAATTGTCCTGCAACTGTAAAGCACAAAAGTGTCTTCAATAAATTGCCTACAGCACAAGATTGTATTTGAATTATCTTAATTTGGGGACTTTTTTCTATCAGAAAGACTAGGAAGGTAAACGTTTACGAGATATTTATTCTGTAAAGCGTTAACAGATGGTGGCGAGCCGCAATAATTCATATATAGTAGTATAAAATTATTTGGCGTAAGCCCAGTCCTTTGTCCAAATCCTGGGGATGCAGATTTGGCTAATCCTACCTGAAGATGAAGGCAGGGGCGGAGCCTCCCCCCCCCCCATATTTTATTATATGAGAATAAAACACCAAAACCACCAATAGGCCAGTTAGGAAAAGGGCCACTAAAGACCAGGTAAAGAAAAACCCGATAGTCAGTCTACTTATGTGATGCAAAATATGCCCTGTGTTACATGTGCAATGCGAAAGGCCATGATAGGCTGCAGAAAGCTGTGATAATCCGTTCTAGGTGAAAGGCAGCAAAAGGCTGTGATAGTCCGAGCTATGCGAAAGGCCATGATAAGCCAATAATGTGGATAAAATTAAATCCATTATATACTGATTCATTGAAGGTTCACTAGAGGCCAAATTACCTCAACAATAAACAGTCTTACCTGATAGCCACGATAGGCCATGTTATTCGAAGGGTCACGATATGCCAGTTATGAATAAAATGAAGAAGAGCCATGAAAGGCCAATTATGAGAAGGGCCACGATAGGCCGGGTTATGTAAACAATGATATCTGGTTTACCTGATGGCCACGATAGGCCATGAAGGGACACAATTATCCAATAATGTGAATATAGCAATGAAAGGCTATAATAGGCCATTTGTGTAAAGGGAAATAATTATGAATACTGAAGCCAACGATTTAGTAGAAAACGAATGAAACCACCACTAGAAGCTAGCGAAGAGAAACATGTCAACTTATGATGAAAAAGAAAAGTGAAAAATTTAACAATATTTAAAAACATTGACTGTTTGGCATCAAGCCAATAAACCAGAGAGACATAAAGAAGCCATGATAGACCAATTTTTGGAGGGCTATGATAAGCCAAGTCTCATTAACAATACAATCAAACTTATCTGATGATCACGATGAGCAGAGTTACGTGGAGGCAACGTTAGGCCGTGTTATGAGAAGGCTGTGATGTGTATCACAACAGTAAAGCAGTACTTCACAAACAGGCATGCTATAGAAAGGACTTTGTGTGCAGAGTTTTCAATAAAGGAATAGACTACTTCAATGCACCATCACATAAGAAGAAGACACGGCAATTTATAGCTATATACCCAATGCAAACATACGCACGTACCTGAAGCTGATTGATATCGTCTTGGTCTAGAGCAAGGTAAGCGAACAGTATTCATTAAAATAGCGAAGCGGTCTTAAAATCTGACAAATAGCTAAAAATAGATCTCTCTGCTGTTACATTTTATTTAAACTGGACAATTATGGGGCACTGTAGAGCTAGAGAGTGCTAGGCACTGTATGATGATACATGCCGGCTGAAGTCCTGCTCACTTTATCTAAAATAGTAGATCAAATGTTGATGCAGAATGCTGAGCACATATGCAATTTATATTGAACGGTTTACGTACGTGTAACAAGCCTTGACTGAAGAACAAATAAATATTATGGTGGAATCTATGATGAAAATTCTTAATTTAGAGAGAGAATATCATACAATGTATTTATGGACCTGGGAACAACTTAAGGTTTTCTTCCGTACTCTTATTCTGAGGACACAGAAAACGGCAAGGACATCTATGCATAATTGGGCTACACAACAAAACTAAAAGTCGTAAAACTTACCTCGTTCCGGAACAAGGTATCCTGAGACTGTTGTAATAGAATAAACGCAAATAGAACGTAACTGAAGGACAAAACCAAATATACGATTAGACAACAAATGGCTTAAAGGTGTGCTAGACATCGGATATTTTCGCGAGAAAATAATACAAACGATATAGACTTTATCAGCTTAAATATTATAGGCCTATAACTATTAATCATCATGATATGAAAGCCCAACAGATAATAAAATAGATTCAAATACTAGATGTAACTGAATGAAACTGAGTAAAAACATGTCATTAAATAGTGTCTTTTGTTGGAAAACAAAACTTATTTTTTTTATGTTTTTTTAAAGGGCTCTAAAAACTTGATGAAAGTTTACATGAACGTCCGGGCGAGAATAATTTGATGGTTGAGACGCTGTTCCCGGCGGGCACTTGAAAGTGACAACGGACATGACATTGAATGCTCTGGCAATGTTTTACATCCTCCGCCGTGAAACCCCTCTATATCATAGCAATACGACCAAGCCATATTGTTGCACAATACGAATGATACGGTGTGCATCTTGAAATGAATGCCGAACTCGCAATCTTTCGTAGAGAACAAACTTCATACTATATATCCCAGAGAAAAGTCGGGCAATAAATCGGTGACGCTTGCGTGACTGAGCAGGGAACGTCAATGTTGTCAACTGGGAAAAATGAAACAGAGAGTTCAGTGCTTAAATACTCCAGTTGCCAAGCAGTGATTGGCCAGACCTGTTAGTATAAATGAATGACGTGAAATTTGAGTCTTCCTGTTAGGGACACCGGCCCTCCAGGAACAACTTGGTGACCCCTGATCTATACAATTCAATTACAACAGCACTAATAAAAACACTACAAAATAAACAACAAAAGCAACATTCTTCATCGATGGTTAGGGCTGCACAATTAATCTAATGTGATTTCTATGCGCATTTTCTCAGTAAAGCCGGTTCTATAATCAGCCGTAAATCTCCATCACCTGCTTTCAGATGGAGCAGCATTTTCTACACAGAGCCATAGTTCACTGACCGGTAATGCAAAAAAACCCCAAAAAAAACGAATTGTGGAATTGTGAATTCCAGGCAAGCCGGGTTGATGGATAGGGCCTGCAGATCTCCTTCTCGTTTGACCGATGCCAGTGCTAGCAGCAGGGCGGTTTTTAACGAGAGTGCTCTGAGGCTTGTGGATTGCAATGGTTCAAACGGGGGCCCTTTCAGGGCCTTTAGTATGGTAGGTAAGTCCCAAGGTGGAACTGTACGAGGACGTAAAGGATTCATTCTCCTGGCGCCTTGTAAAAATTTAACCACCATCTCTGCCCACCGATCGGCCAGCAATAGGGGCATGGAAAGCCGCTATGGATGCCGTGTAAACTTTGACGGTGGATGAGTAGCGTTGTTTATCCAGCATCTTCTCCAGAAATGAAAGAACCACTGACACATCGGAGGTGACGGGATCTAAGTCGCAGTCTTGACACCAAGTCGAGAAAACAGACCATTTCAGAGCATAAAGTCATCGAGTAGACGGGGCTCTAGCTTCTGCCATCGTGTTTAGGACACACTCTGGGAGGCTGAAAGGCTCCCATTGGGCGGCCACACATGCAGGGCCTATAATTCGGGCCGTGGATGCCATATCGTACCGTTCGCTTGAGAGAGGAAGTCCCATCTCAAGGGGATCGAGCAGCTGGAATAACTCTGACACCCACTGCTGGTTCCTCCAGAGCGGGGCTATTGAAATTAGTTTGTGCCATTGCTCCCTGACTCACCTGAATACCTGCGGTAGCAGAGCGATTGGAGGGAAGGCATAGAGCGGAAGACTGGGCCACTCGTGGGCCAGGGCATCCGTGCTATTTGTGAAAAAAGATTGGGCAGTGAGAATGGTCTTTGGAGGCGAAGAGGTCTACGCGAGCTCTGTCACAGACTTCCCAAATTTTCTGAACCGCGAGCGGGTGGAGTGTCCATTCCCCTGAGGAGACGTTGTTCCATGACAACATGTCTGCTCCATGGTTCATCTTGCCCGGCACATGCGTCGCCTTCAGTGAACGTAGATTGTTCTGGGCCCACACAAGAAGATCGTTCGCCAGCGTGCAGAGTCGCCTCGAGTCGAGGCCGCCCTGGTGATTTATGTATGACACCACGGACCTGCTGTCTGAGCTTACTAGCACATGGTGTCCCCGTATGTCCGGCAGGAATAATTGACAGGCCTGGCACACTGCTAGCATTTCTAGGCAGTTGATGCGCCGGCCCGACTCCTTCTCAGACCAAAGACCGAAGGTCAGTTTGCCTTCGCACAGCGCTCCCCAACCCTTGTTGGAAACATCTGTCGTGACAACCTTCCTTCTGTGCGCCGTATCTAAGGTCATGCCTTGCCTTAGCCAGAAGAGGTTTCTCCAACGGGCCAGGGCTGATACACAGAGCGATGTTAAAACCGCCTGCGACTGGGCCAGAATGAGCCAGTCGTCGAGGTAGTTGAGTATGCAGATTTCCATCCGTCGCAGAGGGGAGAGAGCCACATCCATGCATCGGGTAAAAGTGCGGGGAGCCAGGGACAGCCCAAACGGGAGGACCTTGTATTGATATGCCACCCCTTCGAATGCGAATCTCAAGAATCATCTATGATGGGAGGCTTTCATCATCTGTGATGAAAGTACGCGTCTTTCAGATTCAGCGACATGAACCAGTCTTGGCATATTTGCGAGAGGATCTGTTTCAAAGTTATCATCCAGAACGGCCTTTTCATCAAGGCGTAATTCAGGAGTCTGAGATCTAGAATAGGTTGCAGGCCGCCGCCTTTTCTGGGGACGAGGAAGTAGCGGCTGTAAAAATCTGACTCGCTCTTGGCTGGAGTAACGATTTCTATGGCTAATTTTTCCAGCAGATTCATCACCTCTGTGCGGAGGACTGTGCGCACTGAGGTGGCGAGCACACCGCCGAAGCGCAGTGGTCTTTGAACAAATTGGAGAGTATAACCTCGTCTTACCGTTGTCATTACCCACGCTGACACACCGGGAATGGCCTGCCAGGCCTCGACCCACGTGGCAAGAGATTGAAATGGTTGTAGGGACTGGCTGAATAAGGGCAGGATGCTTATGGTAGGCAGAGAAAGACTTTTGCTCTCTTTTTGAAAATATATGTGTTTTATTTTATCACAGCGGTCAGAAACCTGGGTGCTATAGTGGGCCCGTGGGGAACCAAAAACATACTTTCCTCTGCACCTAGCGTTAACCGGGGTGCCGAGAGTTACATTAGAAAAGAAAGCTATCCGTGAGTGCAGAGAAGCAAGACTGAAACTCTCGCAATGAGAGCAGTCAGTCCTGCTGAGCGCAGCGTCAGCGTGGGATTTCCCCAAGCATGACACACACTCAGCGTAAGTGTCATCAGCGTGCAGGGGACACCTGCATGTCTTACAATGATGGCGTGGCATTTGCAACAATGCCGTGAAATTTGCTCTTTTAGAGAACCTCTTTGGATCAACGCCGGATGGCTGCAGGGGATGACCGAGTCTGCAAGCTGGTCACTGCGAGAGGTCCTAATCCGGTGTAACACATTGGCGTTCCTGAAGACACACACACGGAGAATTCAACCCCGCAGCAGAAATGAATTATTACCCAAAAAATCCTCCCTTTCTGCAAAAAGAAGAAGGTCAACTGATCCCAGCACTAACGCTCAGTGCAAAGGTACGGACGGCTCCGGGAATGGCTCTGGACACCGTCAAGCCTACATTCCAGAGCATAGTTCAAAACCCCCCCATTTAAAACAAAGCAGGAGTTTTCTCCATCGGACGGACCAAGGAAAACCAAACTCCTTGCCTTTTTGACACGTATAACTATTGCAACTACACAAATGAATAGATGGACATTTAATGTGTACTCTTTCCCTCATAGGCATGATGTGATGATTTCGAGTGCCAATTATTTAGGACAATGTGGGAATTTTTAATCATGCTTTAAACGGTATAAACTGTAATGTGTGTATTATTACGCGGTGTTTGATCTCTAAAGAAAGCTAGACTCAGATGTGATAGACTGTGTTGATGACCGTTAAATTTTAATACCCTGCATAATTATACATGTATAATTATCGATAAAGTTATCTTGCCCAAAAGTGGAGAGATATCACATCACCTAAAAGTTCCAGCCCAGCAAGCCTGGACATGGGCGGGGCTCCGCCCCATACGGACGATCGGATTCGACAAGCCGCCCGGAGGCAGGACAAATCGGACTGTTGAAAAACAACGTGCGAATCACAAATCGCTCTCTTGGCTCTTGGTTCGTGACACTCTTGGCTCTCGGCTCTTGGCTCTCTGGAACATCTCTCTTTAACATCGCTGGAGCTGCGCTCGTAACTTCTCTGCCTGCTCGCGCTCTTACCTGAACTTTGTCTCGACACCGACTAAACCAACCATCTATTCGAAGGCGAAGGCTAGAAGGCACAACATCAAAGAATAACGAGCTGAACGCCTACGGACGAAAGGAAAGCTTTCTGTGACGTCACGCGGCAGCAGCCACATCTCTCGTGTTTCCACCCGAGAGCATCCGAAGAAGCCCGAACCACCCACGTGGTTCCCGAGGACAAAGACCAGAGCAACGCATTTGAAGGAAACGAAACACCTTCCAGCCTGCTTCTTAAACAAGCAAGTACCTCCAACTAAATCTATATTGCTGATTGAACTGGTAAAATTGTATCTGAATGCAGTAACAGAGCGTTAGGGCATCTGTCGTGATCTTTGCCGGTCAAGTCAAGCGTTTAAATAGCTAAAAGGGCTAACTTTAATTTTAGGAATTACTTACCAAAATCCCTTATGCATGTTTTTGTGTGTATGTATGTTTTGTGTCTTATCAGTTAATCCATTTATGTTAGAATAGCAGTATTACGAATAAACCATTTTTCATTTCATAAAGAATTGTCTCTGGCATGTGATTTGAAGTTTGTTCCTTATTTGCCATAAAGAGAAAGCTACCTAAGCTCGATTTCGACAGGATATGCTGAGATTAATGTTCGGTGGACGTTCACTTAATACAGTATAAATAAGTTAAATATTAATATTACTGTTAACCAAGCAATATTGAATATTTAATAACTAATTCCCGGAGCTGAAACAATAGCTCTATATTAAACTGGTATTTTTACTACACCGGTTGCTTGAGGCATTTCAAAGGCGGATCCCAGCGTCAGCAAAGAGTCAGCGAAGAAGGTTCTTTGTTGTTGAAGAGAAGAAATCTGAGATGCAGTGGCCATTTTGGCGGGTTATGGCGGGCTGCATAGCCATAGGCTCGCGCAATGCTGCCGACTCATTGTTTTTTTTTTTTTAGTACTGCACGAACCAATGGACCTGCAGTTTCATTGTGTGATTATAAAAAGGCTTCAGTTGAAGAGAAAAAAAATAGTTTTTCCCATACAAGCGTCTTCGACGCAGTATGAGTTCAATATCGAAAGGGGATCCCAGCTTCTGCCTAATCGCAATTTCGATTTCACTTTGATTTATCGTGCAGCCCTATCTGTGGTCCAGTCACATAATACATTTAACGGTCAGTGTTTAAAGTTATATAATTACAAGATTTAGAATATGCGAACATAAGCATAAAGTTTTGAGATGTTCTTATGCTTTGAAAAAGTTATACCATTTAGCTATAGACGTGCACGTATGTGCCTTTTTTGTATTGGCTCCTTTAAATATACTTGAAATGTAATTTTGTAAAGTAACCCTGAGCAGTGGAGAGGTGCTATATAAACAAAGTGTCTTCTTTCTCTAATTTATACACCCTTTGGAATATTGTGGTTATTTATGAAAGATCTGGTATTTTTTTGTTCCTAAAAAAATCTGAAAAAACAGACTGAGCTCACATTAAAAACATATATTGGTTTGCAACTCCCGATCCTCTGTACTCTGAATTTGATAGAAATGCAGTGAAATTGCAGTCAGCCTATGAAGCAATCAAATATTTTGTTAAACTTATCCTGCAATCAAGATTTGTCATTAATATTCTCCCATTCCTGATGAAAGAGCAACGAGATCCAATTACACAAAGCTTTGTTGTCTCTACTAGACTACATGTTGGAGATAGGCAAGCTATGATTATACTGTCAGCAGATGTCTGGAGAAAGTGGTGTGGGTGGATGGATGGAATGAGATGATAATTTGGCGTGAAGTAGATCTCCATCATCACACATTGAGAAGCGCTGTGTGGAAAGCAGGAGCGTGTTTAAGGTGATTGGTATGTGCATTTTTCCCTTCTGACTGTCAGTCTTGTTGGGCCCTGTCTTACCCTCATATCTCCATCACCTCCCTCAATGTGGCTGACAGACATCTTCCTCAGTTGTCACAACATGTGTATGTGTATGTTTTAGTGTACGATTTCACAAACGAACCCTTCACCTGCACATTACACAGGAAAGCAGAGGCCAAGCTTAAGCGTTTCTTTCACTAGTGGATAATTTTACACATATTTGAAAGTCAGAATCCACTAAAGGTCTCATTAGTTTGCAATTTCATTCCTTGTTTTCTACAGTAAATTACATATCAGTATTTCTGTCAGTATTACTTGACAATCAGATTTTAAGATAGTAAAGAGACACTCAAGATGTTAAGACTTTTTTTAAGATAATTAACTGAATACAATTTTAAATGCATTAGTTTTCTTTTTTTCTTGTTTTCTTGCACAAACCTCCCCACATTATCCTGCATTTATGGTTAAAAAACTCCATATCTGATTCAGTCTGTTCCCACAGATTGGTTAATTTAACTGTGGAAGTGGTTTTCCAAACTCAAGTCTGCATGCAAAGGTGGTCTAAGATCTAGTTTCATATGAACTCTTTGCAAATTATATAAAAGCAATCCGGCCTAATTTACAGAAATAAACTGCTATTGATGACAATTTGGATGATAGCATGATTTCAATGCACTATAGTATAATGCATTTATCATAGCTGCTCATATCTGAATATAATGCCTGCAGAAAGCAGCTAACATTGTTTGCATCTCCACCAATACATCAGATAAATACAAGTGCTAATCTGTGAGTATAAAGTTTAGAGACATCCAAGGTTGATTGCTGATATATTACAAAAATATATATATTCTTAGGTCATTTCATGGTAGGGCAAGGCAATATATCCTAAATATTAATTTACCATTAAAGGGGAAGGGAATGCTTTCCAAGTTAGATTGTAAAATTTAATGTAAACATAACTTGTTCAAAATTTGGCATAATTTCCATGGTTTAAAAGATGTTTATCAATTTAACTTCGCTACCTTTTAATAAGTTAGGGTCCCATTTTGGTTTTGTGTTTAATTATATCTAATTTTCTAGCCTTGACTTCATCCATCCTAAATGATTTAACTTACACCATGGAATTGAGTTTCCTCGGGCTGCAATCTTGCTAGTTTAAACTCTGAAATCCTCTTGCATAACTTGGTGCCACAGGCGCAATCAAGTGTTCTCTCTGCGTGGAGTGCTGCTTTTATTATATTTAAAGACAGTGCCTGCTACGGTTCACCAGGTTACAGATTGAGTGCTGCAGGGTGGCTGCTATAACCATTCCCCAAGGGACTTTAGTAAGGACACAGAGAACATCTCATCCCTTAATTTATGTTTAGCTGTGTTCAGTGCCCTATGCCACACACACACCGTATCAAGGCAATAAGATTATCTAATGTGAGCATGCCTGTGCTTGTGTCGCATTACTGATGGGGAAGATGGCGATGACACTTGCTGAAATCATGTAGGTCATGTAACCAATTGATTTATTCCATACAATTCATTTTTGCAGATCAAAAGACTGAAATGCATCATTTTCAAAATATTCACCCTTCACAATTGCTTGGTTAAAAATAACCTAATTTGTGTAATTTTGGCAATCCAGCGCTAGATTGTTTTGACCCAACTGGGTTGGGTTAAATGTTCAACATGCTGAGCTGTTTTTTCTCAACTATTTTTTACAAATATGGCTTCCATATAATGAAGCCAAAATGGGTTGGAAAGCTGCTGGAGGCAAAACAAAGGGAAAACTGGCCCATACAAACCAGCGAAGATTCAGCTACATAAGGAGTTTAAAATATAATCTTGTTGTGATGTTGGGTGCCAGAATCTACGTAATACAGCCTCAAATTAGACATTTTATTTACTTACCTGCTGGCACTACCAGACAAAAAAAATGACGACAGCTGTGGTTAAATTAGATAAAACGATTATCAAACATGATCGCATTTGCAGCGCACACTTATTATTAGAAAAGGTTTAATAAAGTATTGTCTTCTGTTGTTACTGGCGCGTCTGAAGATTTCTTGCATCTCACGGATATGTCGTTTATGAAATAATGGCAGTCATTGTTAAAAAAAATCAAGCTAACAAACTTCATAGCTAGCGTTACTGAAGAAATCAGGGGAATCTTTCTGCCTCCACCTAAGCTCTGCTCCCAGAGCAATTATCAACCCAAATTGGGTCAAATCAACCGTCTCAGCCCAGCATTTGAACAAAAAAATTAAGCATTTTTAGTAGATTGTAGTTTTTAGAAGTTTGTAAATTCTGGACAGGACCACAGAGTTACAGTGTTACTCTTTTCTGGGGGATTTGTATACAGAATAGTGATATATATGTGTTCCTGTGGCTCAGTGGTAGAGCATTGCGTCAGCAGCGCTAAAGGTTGTGGGTTCAATTCCCAGGGAACACACATACTGACAAAAAATGTATAACCTGAATGCACTGTAAGTCGCTTTGGTTAAAAGCGTCTGATAAATGTAAATATGTTTGTCTGCGTATCAAATTTAAATAAATAAAAAATAGCATTTAAAGGGGTCATAAGCTGAGAAACAAAAATGCCATTGATCTTTTGGCACAAGAGGTCGTTTTACAATAAAAACATCCTGTAAGTTTCAGAACTCAAAACGTTCCCATTAGTCTAAAAACAACTTATATTGAAGCCAGTCTGGAAAAATGACATTTTGTGGAATGCTCTACTCTGTGATGTAATAGTGTGGATAAGCACCGCCTCCACAGAAGTAGATCAATGTCTGTTTCGACATCACAGCCTGCTTTGCCCCGCCCACTGATTTGCACATGTAATGTTTATGAGAGAGGCGAACGTGCAGGTCTACTCAGAAACCAAACGATAAAGATCATTCAGAATACAATAAGACGCTATGCAGTGCCAAGCTGTGGAAACAACAGTCTTTGCATTGCCTTCCTTCTGATCACATTGTTAGGAAAGCACATTAGCACATTGTCTTCATTTTTAATGAAATTCCACGGATTCATTTTCAAACAAGGAACAATTCAATGCTGCATTTTCAGAAAGACTGAAACTAAAAGACGATACTGTGCTGACTATATTGGATCCGACAGCAATGTTGCATCACACAAGTATGAGTAACTGTTTTTATTATGTGGAGAACAGTTTATTTGAAATTGAGCATTGCATCCCTTTCTCACTGCAGTGAATGGGTGCCGTCATAATGAGAGTCCAAACAGCATATTGGACATGACTCATCAGCAATCAATTAAACAGCGATTATCAATTAAAGTCTTGTGAAGCCAAAAGCTGCGTGTTTGTAAGAATCAAATCCATCATTAAGACATCTTAACTTCAAACCATCGCATTGAATTTGCGTTGAACTGTTGGCCAGTTTTCAGTTAAACAGTGCTTGATGTGTATATTTCTCTCCTGATTAATACTAGACAACTTTTTTATTTGTAGAAAGCAATATTTTGTATTATTGACTTGTATTTAGTCCAGAAGCAACAATTCGAAGTTAAAACATCTTAATCTTCACAAGATGTTAGATGATGGACTGGAGTGCAGTGGATCATTTATGGATTATTGTGATGTCAGCTGTTTGGACTCCCATTCTGACGGCACCCATTCACTGCAGAGGATCCACTGATAACCAAGTGATGTAATGCTACATTTCTCCAAATCTGTTCCCATGAACAAATATACATCTCATATACATTTTGGATTAACCGAGGGTGAGTAAATTCTCAGCAAATTTTCAATTTTGAGTGATTTTTTCCTTTAACATCATTGGTGGATGGAGCACAATATACTTGAGCAGGGCACAGGGCCTCAAGCTTTAGTTTTCAACTTAATGCAGTTTTAAACCATGGAACTCTTGCCAAAAAACACATGATTCCATGACCAAATGTCAGATGTCTATTTGGCGCATTTTTATATACCATGGAAAAAATAGACTGTAAAAAAAAATACTGCATACAAAATACAATAAATATTGAGTTATTAAAGTACTTAAGTATTTTATGCAAAATCAATAGCTAGTGAAGAGACCCAAGACGACTAACAGACAAAAGTGTTCTCAGTCCTTTGTTGTGCAACTGCTGGATTGCAACAGAATGCACGGTGGGCAAAAACAGGTATAAGCTCAGATAAACTAAGACTTGCTTCTGTTTATTGTTTTATCTTCCTCTTCCCTTCCTTTTGAAGTCATCCATGCATATATATTTTTTATATCCATTGTTTCACTGCTGGAGCAGGTGTAGGCAAGAATGTCTCCTAAGCGATAGAGGTGTTTTGTTGTTGGTTGTAATAATGATAATAGAATTCCTCATTTACTCCCAACATCTGAGTCACTGAAGACACAGAGGAGTAGCTTTGTTTTTTAAGGGAATGCGCCCAGATCTACCTAAATGTGTCTATGTTCTCGGGAATCATATGTGATCAGCTTCACCTCCAGAAGAAGTGAGTATATGTTTTTTTTAAGGAATTTTGCACATCGTCTTACCTAATAATGTGCTAGTTAGCAAGTTTCATGATGAAAACAGCTAAAGTTTACTGTATCTCAGAGAAGCGCTCGTCACCCCACAGAAGAGAGGGGCATGGTGAGCAGGGCTCATTAGCATTAAAAGGTAAATGCAAAAGGGTGTTGTTCTACACTACCATTAAGACATTTTGACCAAAGTATGTTATAGACCAGCGCTTCTCAAAATTCGGACTCTGGTCCGGATCCGGACCGGGAGAGAGTACAATCCGGACCCACCTCCACTTCGTATTTCAAGCGTACTCGTATCACTCAGACCTCCGTGCGGCGTGCGTGGCACACACACACACACACACACACACACACGGGCGCATGAACCATTGTTGCAGTGTTTACAGACTCTTTTGTAAGACACAGCGGATAAACCTTATCTTTCATTCAGTAGAATAATGTCATCGGTTTTGCCCCGCGAGTGCAAGGTTTCGCCGTCCTGACGCAGTCTTTCTCCACCGGCAGAGTTAGCAGCATATTCAAAGAACCGAACCGCAGCAGACTTGTGAATGAACGAGTACAAAACAGCGTTTCCAAAAACCTATCACTGTTGACTGTCTGGCATATGAACATGAATGTAGTTAGTCTGTAAAGGGTTGAAATATGCACATAGTTTGTTACACAGATGGAAGTTTGTGCTCCATGAAATATATATATATATAAAAATTACAATGAAAGATTTTAGCAATTCAGTTAAAGTGACTGCAGGTTACATTGAAGTATTATTTCAGAAACATAAAATATGTAGGCCTAATTGAAAACTGATTTATTGGGCATTTAGTTGTACAAAAATGCAGTACTGTTGAGTAACCCTTATGAAAAATAACCATGGTTTTATTATAATAAAAGTGTAGTAACCATGTGTGTTTTTTTTTGCATATTGATTACAATTTATGTAACCAGTTTTACTACAAATACCATGGTTAAACTATGGTTAGTGTAGCAAGACCATGGTTTATTTGTGGTTATCGTGGTTTAAGTATAGTAACCAAGTTTTATTTAGTTTATTTGTATAAAACCATGGTTAATTTTCAAAAACACAAGTATGACCTGATGATGTCATAAATATAATAATTAAGAATATATAAAGTTGAATTGTTATATAAAGTTATAAGCATGTTTATAAAAAAAAAAGTTTTGTAATAACAATTATTACTGACCTTTTGACGTTGATGATAATTCAGATTTGGACCTTTAAATGTAAAGTTTGAGAACCTTTTTATAGACTTTTCATTAAGACCCTAAATTATTGTATCAACTTGTGGAAAATGGGCATCCGTTGACCCCATTAAAGTAACTCAAAAAGATGTTTAAATGGTATGTATAATGTACACGCCAAGCTATTTTTTTTCTTCAACTTAAATTCTGGTTGAGACTGTTGGGTAAAATTTTTTATTCTGAACCAATTAGGGTCGCTACGCTAATCATTCATAATCAGTTACCCAATAGTGCTGGGTTGGTAATGTGAATGCACATAACATAATCCATAACATTCACATAACACATGCACATAACACAAGTTCATGGCAATTGTTGATACACTTTGCCTATCTGGGTTCATGGTTCTCATGATAGGCGTCAGTAATCTGGCATGTGTTTAGTTTTGGCCTCTAGATGTACTCTTGGTGTTCTCTTGTTCAGCTTACTCTACTTTAATTTAATCATGTCTTTGATCACCCCCATAAGAAGCCGAAAGACATCTAAACAACTGCTATCCCTCTAGCAGAGCATTTGCAGTGCTGCTGATTATGCCATCCATTTTTGAGGCCCTTATCAACATTTGAGAGAAAGAAGCCTGAGTCAGCAGCCTGCATTAACTTCCCGTCAGTCCAGTTCCAGCAGAGCTGTAACCACCATCCCAAAGTCACCTGAACCTTTGCAGTTGTGTGGTACTCGGATCTAGCCGTCAGAACGTGACTGCGGCATGAAAGAGCGGTACCCATTGTAACTCTTCTCACCTCTCCTCTCCACCTCTCCATTCATGGACACCAGGAGATGTTGTGTTTCCATCTGATACAGTCTACAGTAGGCATGGGCCGGTATGAGATTTTCACGGTATAATAGATAACCTTAGATAAAAATTGCCATTACAGGTCTAAAATATGTTATTTTTAAATGTCTGGGTAGAAAACAACTACCTTTTCCCACTGAACACAATATTTATTTATTTTTTTAAGAAACATATAGAACATTTTGCAACAGTAAACTATCATTTAAATAAATAATTGAATTCCTCTTAATTAGATTAAGTGCAGCCACTTAAGTGAACCTAAACCTGCAGCTTAACAATAATCAGTAAATAAATAAATGATTTTCTGAAGAAAAAAAAAATTATAAATGAAAAAATGTAGTCCCTTAAAGGGAGCCTGCAGCTGAACCTGCAGCTCAATCAAAAACATAAAACTATTTCTGTAAAAAAAAAAAATATTTTTATAAATAATTTAAAAAGCAGTCATTAAACCTGCAGCTCAACAAGGTTTTTGGAGACATGCTCACTTTCAACACATTCATCTTTCAGTCCAAGTTATGATGCAGGAATGTTCACCTTTCCCGGATTAAGTTTGGAGCGGTGAGGTACGAGGATGGGTGCACATAAGGAGAGAGAGAGCGCGAGTGTGTTACACACACAAACACACACACAAGGTCTCTCTCCGTACAACAATCTGGCAAAGTCTGTTTTTTAAATGTTGTGATTTTGAATAGATGTAAATAATGGCAGGAGGCTTAAAAGTATACACGTGATAAGCTAAATTTAACTATTGTACGTAATCACCGAAACGTAGTACTCTACGTTAGTCTGCCAATGTCATTCCCCGCTATGTGAAATAACGTGAGGGAGTAAACTAGTTGACGTTAGCTTGTTAATTAGCTTGTTATCTGCCTCGGACCTCGGTAGCAAGCCAAATAGTATTTATTTCAACACTGAAATAAACGGCGGGTGGGAGAATCTGTCTTAATCGGGGATGAAAGAGGGATTAATGAAGATAACACCAATAGATAGTTTATTTATAATCTGGACGTATTTATTTAGAGATCGGCGCTAAAACGTCATCTAGTAAGGAACATCATTGTGTACGGAACATGATTAGTGTACGTTACTGAAAAAATTTCCATAGGGAAGACTTCATGTTTTTCAACGGTGGAAAAGTTGCAATGATTCATCTCCTTCGACCATCATCATACACACAGCTGACTCTCACTGGACAGTTGTGGCCTATGGATAGAGCGTCGGACTTGTAACCCGAGGTTGTGGGTTCGAATCTCGGCTCCGGTAGGAATTATCCATGACTGAGGTGAGACCCTTGAGCAAGGTACCAAACCCCCGACTGCTCCCCGGGCGCCGCAGCATTGGCTGCCCACTGCTCCAGGTGTGTGTGCACTTGGATATGTTAAGTGCAGAACACAAATTTCACTGCTGGTTATACTCTGTATAATTGTGTATGTGACAAATAAAAAATTATTCTCTTCTTCACTGACTGCTCGCACCAACCGGAGGGGGAGCGTGTGACTCGTTCGCTCTTCACTGCACACAACTGAGGGAGTCCTGCACTTTCCGCCTTTGACGACTCATAAAAAAACTGCACATTCCGCAGAAACGGTATAACGAACATTTTAGTGGTTTTGAAACCGCGACTTTTCCAAACCGCGGTATACCTTGAAACTAGGGCTGTGCGATATGACGATATATATCGGATGGATGAAATAAAAAGTCTATCGTTTCATATTATGTTCTATCGTTTATATCATGGTGTCGCAAAATACATTGTTTCCGGTAATACATTTTCATCATTTGAGTGACTGCGATCTTTACACGCCGCCCAACACGGGGCATGAAGGGGGGGAGACAGAAGCAGGTGGAGCACGAGCAGCTCGTTCCTAAATGACGGACTACATCTGTAGCATGGTCACGCATTTTTAAGCACTGCAGTTTTAAAACAACCAATTTTAAGCCGTTGAAAATCAAACAACAGAGCTATATGAGCTAAAAGTGATTTTAATTTTGGGGTCATTTAAACCCAGCAGTTAGTTTTTAAACAATAGCTGAGTTAACAAAAAATCAAGATGATATAGGGTTTATCCCTTTTTTTAACCCAGGGTGGTCAAGATAACCCAAACTGGGTTGTTTTCAACTTTGCTTTTTTTATTATTATAATTATTCATTATATTTCTAACAAGCCATTAATAAACATTAGGTTATATAAATACATATCAAAATAATATCAAATTCAGGGTACGTTACAGTACTGCTTTCTCTATAATTTATAGCAGTGATACGCATGTCTATATTATATAAACACAGAAAGGAAAGTTTTACTTCGAGAGTTGAATACTGTATAGATCTGAAGTCATATGGAATTAAACCTCTACAATTAATTACTACGCATCAGAGGTTTCAAATTCAATCAGGGTAGCAATCAAGCATCCGGTCTCCCTGTTCTGTCCAAACCATTCATTAGTTTGACAATGACGAATATTGATTGTGAAAACCTTCGCAATGTGACCGCTATGCTGTTCTTTCCCAGCTGGGTAACATCAGCTATGAGTCTGCCATCAGACCAAATCAAATCTTACCTCATACAGCATGTCCTTATGGCTGTCTCCTAACTGCGCTTGCCTACAATGCCCTGGTTAAAGTCATTATGGTGGAGAGGCGAATGCTTTTTGTTCTTTTGTCTGGTAGAAAACATCTAATTTGATGGTATAAAACATCTAATTTCATCATGTCTATTGTGTATCATGAGTGTTTGAGGATTCAGTTTGTGTCTGTGTTGGGGGTGGATGCATACGAAGACATCTGGAGAACAGGTGAAAATCATTTAGAAGACAAACCCTTTCCAGAGTAATTGAAGGAACGGCATCAAAGAACTTGACCTTTATAAAATGCTGGGAATAACTAATAAAGAAACATGAAGAGAATTGTCCAGATGGTATGTATGCGCATATCAGGTCAGTTGTTACTCAGTTCAGAGCTAAGGGCATTTTAGTCCATGTAGGCCTTTACAATAAATCATACGAGACACTGTATGTCTGCCCTTAGAGTAGCTGTCTTGCTGTCTACATCCCACATAGGCAGCATCACATTTCAACACACTGCTTAAAAACACATTACAGAAAGCATTTGCATTTGATTTGCACTAGGTTGCATGCTTTTAGATGATATCTTCAGCCTGATGGTAAGGCGATGGTCCAGCTTCCGGATCGTCAGTGAGTGAGAAAGTAAAAGCAGCATGCAGAGCGAAGCGAGAAGAGAGAGAGAAAGTTTTCAGCTGTGGTGGTCAGTTTTAACAGACTGATTTCAGTACACCCACTAGAGGCTTCTTCCAATCAGATTGTTCTTGTGGGGCGGAGCCCCGCCCATGTCTTTTGGGGCATTCCACAGTGAATCTTCCATGTGATGAAAAATAACAGTTTTAATACTTATATAAAGTGTTATACCATGCTTAACCCATTTATAATATCACCAAATCGGTTGCATCACTGATTCATAATTTCCACGACCGTCGATATGAATCTAAAAACATTATAACCTCACAGGGAACAGTAATACGTAATAGGTTAAGCAAAATCATAGGTTATCAGCGATTATCTGAACGAGCCGTATAACATCAAATCTGCACTGGATTTTAAAATCCAGAATATATTGAAAACACTATTTAATAGCACAGTGACAAGTTCGGCAGTTTAAGACATTAACGTGCAAGCACAAAACACAAGATACTACTCTTTTCAATTTAAAAAATACTTTATTTATATAAATGTATTATATTTATTTATCTAAGACATAAACTAATCTAACGCATGAACACACGTATTCACACATTGCAGAAAGAGAGAAAGTGAGGAAAGGATGTGTTTAAGACAATCAAACTGTGATATCCCACGTTTACAGCAATATGTGCAATTGCATAGACCTGAACAACCATCAATCACTTATTTGACCCTCGTATTGAGTTAAAATTTAGATTAAATGCACCAGCTCAGTTAGAATCTGGAGGTTATTTGCTTGCATTGCTAAATGGATTCCCCTTTTGTCCTAGTCTTTGCAGAAAAGGGTTTCCCTGAAGTCGCTGATTGGCTTGGAGTTCAGTACTTGTTGAAGTGATGTCTTGGGCGTTGGCTCTTGGCTGAAGTTGCGGCGTTGTGGGCTAGTTTAAGTTTAGACAGGTGGTCGAGATCGGTCTCGGAGACACGATGTTGGCAAACTTAATTTAGCACACAAAACTCAACGGAGATAAAATTAATTAAAGTAAAAGAATAAAAGGATGTAACGACACTAGGTGTTTTTTTTGCTCATCGTGGTAGCAGCTGGCGTGCAGTCTGAAGCATGCTGGAATGGCGCTCAAAGAGTACAGAAAGTGATGACAAAAAGCATGGCTAAAGTTTAGAAGAGCAGAGAGAGCGAGCAGAGAGCATTTTGAAACATGTCCTGAGGTTTTAAACTTGGCTTCTAGACACATCCCATCTGGTTTCTTGACCAACGAAAAATTATCTTAGCTCATTTCTCCTCCCAATCAATACATTTATGTCACATATCCGAATTGTACACGCTCTTGTAGAATATAATTTTGAACATGATTTCTATGACAAGACTATGATACATTTGACAAAAAATTTATTGAAAGAAATGTATAAAGCATGAATTGTCAAACTCATATATACCAAACACGAATAACCCTTAGTCATTCAATAGCAGAGGTGGAAAGTAACGAATTACATTTACTCGCGTTACTGTAATTGAGTAGCTTTTTTGTGTACTTGTACTTTTTTAAGTAATTTTTTTAATCTGTAATTTTACTTTTACTTAAGTATATTTTGTGTGAAGTATTGTACTTCGCTACATTTTAAAACACATGCGTTACTGAGTAAAAAAAAAATCGCTCCGTGGAAACTACAGCAGTAAATAATGGGCAGAAGAAGAAACTGGCGCTAAAATCACAAGAAAGATGCAGACGGACACGACAGACGTTATGCTGCAGACCCAGCTGAAAACCAGACCCCGTCATACTCTGCTGAAGTTGAACTCGAAGGAATGAAGTGAACCCCTGGCCATATATTCATGCTCTTATGCAGTGTTAGCTGTGTTTGCCTCGGGAGACCGAACTAGCAGCTTATAAATATATCGACATCGCCCTTCGCAAGCATGTAGAGGTAACGTAAATACTTGCATCGTTGCATTGGTGGTTAAAATGAAGCTTTGACAGTTAACAAAAGGTTTTGCACAAATTAGCCAAAAAGACAGTGGTGCAGGGTGTGCAATATCATCTGTGATAATATAATAATTGTTGTTTTAACGATGTGCGATTTGACATTATCAGTATTTTGCCAAAAACCAAACAAATCACTCTAAACAGTGTGACGTGAAATCTAGTAGATTAGACTAGTGCGTGCGCGAGCATTTAGGGGCCGCTCACATATCGCGTCTTTTGCGCGCTCAAATTCGTTATTTCAAATGTAGACGCGCGGTATGCGCGCTCATAATGGAAGTGACGCGCTCGTTTTTCCCAGGCGCGTCCGCGCCGCATCGATATAAAAACATCTCAACTTTTCAGAATGCCGCAAGCGCACCGCAGGTCATGTGACGAAATTTCCTTCTTGTGTAACGGAGAGCGCAGCTGATGGTTGCTTAGCAGCGACAAACGTTTTCCACGCGTTTTTAGGCGCGATATGTGATATGCGATATGTTGAACTGCGTGATTCAGTCTGTTAAAATGCGTTTAGAATGATCACAAAATTGAAGATATAGAAGCAGAAAATGTATATATTTATATAATTTAATATAGTAAGTCAACATCACATGAAGAATGCCGTTTTTCTCAAAAAATCACCATGATTACATAGGCTTGTAGTTTTTCTTTTTACACAGTTAAAAAAACAAGAAGTTAATTAAGAGACTTACGTTTTAGACACATTGCCTGTTTTTGCTCTATTTCGACAACAAAAATAATTCCAAACACAGTTTTGCGTCTCTGACTCTGAGCAATGACGTGTTTCATTCCTTGAATTAACCGTTTAAATGATTTGTTCAACCGCAATGACTCACTTATCAGTGACTTGCTGACACCTACTGGTGGTTTTAGTATCTTTTTATTTATTTATTTTTTTAATTTCAAATGACTATTTAACATTTGTGACCCTGGCATGGACCACAAAACCAGTCTTAAGTCGCTGGGGTATATTTGTAGCAATAGCCAACAATACATTGTATGGGTCAAAATTATACATTTTTCTTTTATGCCAAAAAGCATTAGCATATTAAGTAAAGATCATGTTCCATTAATATATTTTGTAAAGTTCCTACTGTAAATATATCAAAACTAAGAGCTTAATTTGAACAACTTTAAAGGAGATTTTCTCAATATTTGGATTTTTTGCACCCTCAGATTCCAGATTTTCAAATATTGTCCGATCATAACATACCATACATCAATGGAAATATGATTTATTCAGCTTTCAGATGATGAATAAATCGCAATTTAGGAAAATGGACCCTTATGGTTTTGTGGTTCAGGGTCACATTTTATGTCTTATTTATCAAAACATTATTTCTTCATTTGTAACTGAGGCTAAATGCATTCATGTCAGTGTGTAATACATCTACGCCACTTCAGATGAAGCTTCTGCGTTTCCTCTGCATTGCAAAGATTAATTTTGTTGATACTGATTTTATTTGCCTGGTAACAGCCTAAATGTGTTATTATTCTAATTAACCGATTACTTTAATTAAAAACACCTAGTTTGAGATTTATAGGCCCATATCCCAGGTGTGTCAAACTCTGGAGGGTGTTACTGGAGGGCCACAGCCCTAAAGAGTTTAGTTCCAACCCTGCTCCAACACACACACCATGTAGTTTTCAAATAAGCCTAAATGATTAGTTTAGCTGGATCAGATGTGTTTAATTAGGGTAATATCTACACTGTGTAGGGCTGTGGCCCTCCAGGAACTGAGTTTGACACCTTTGGTCTTTCCCATTTTTCCCTCCCATTGTTAAAATGTAACTAAGTACTTTTTACTCAGAGTAAATTTTAAATGAGCTACTTTTTACTTTTACTTGAGTATATTTTTAGACTGGTACTTTTACTTGTACTTAAGTAAAATTTCAGTAATGTAATGGTACTTTTACTTGAGTACAATATTTTTGTACTCTTTCCACCTCTGTTCAATAGTTATTAAAAAGACATACATAATATGTGCTTAAACATGATAGTCTAATGTGTGGGTTACATACTTAATATGGGGTTATGCATAGGAAGTAATAAGTAATTTTAGAATGATTTTGGGTGCATATAGAAACGACAGTCTCTATGAAGTTCTGTGTAGGACATAAGGACATGTTCTGTGAACTAAGGAATTTCTGTCTGGTCTGTGTCTTGCTAGCTGGTTGGTTCAATCTAAGAAAGTCTGTAGCTATGATTTCTATCACAGATTTACATGTGACGGTCACGTGGTGCATCTCTTTGACATTAATATGTATTACTCGCCCCAAATTTGACAGTCTCCTTCCTGCATTGGACTTATCAATAAATATTATTTTGTTTTAACATTGCAAGCTGTTCTGTTAAAGAGGCTTGCTGATTAGGCTGTATTCAGATGGGCTGGAGCTAGGGATCTGATTTACAACTTCCTGCCGTTGTCTTGTTCTCCTGATTGTGGAATTCGGCTCCTCATGTTTCAACCATATTCTGATCGAATCTTGATTTGTCTGATTCAATCTCTGATATCCTACACACATGACTAGATAATGATCTGATATATCATCGCTTTGCTGCAGAATTTCAACACCATTAACATCAATTCCATGTGACGGTATTAAATCTAGAGTATGATTTCGACAATGAGTATGTCCTGACACGTGTTGTCTAACCCCGATAGAGTTTAATGCATCTTTTTCATTATCAACGTTGATATTAAAATCACCCACAATTAAGACTTTATATGCAGCCATCACTAACTCTAATAGAAAATCACCAAATTCTTTAATAAAGTCTGTATGGTGCAACTGGTGGCCTGTATACAGTAGCCAGCACAAACATCACGGGGGATTTATCATTAATACTTTTTTCTCTAGATAATGTTATATGAAGCACCATTACTTCAAAGGAGTTATACTTAAAGCCTGTCTTCTGAGAAATACTGAGAATATTGCTATAATTTGTAGCAACACTTCCCTCTTTGCCTTTTGGATGTGGCTAATTTTTATAACAGTAATCTTGGTTATCAGTTTTTGAAAGTTTTTATTTCTCAGTTTTTTCCCCTCCATGGCAATGGACTTCGCCACTCTTTTCTCCGCCCTAGCCTGCCGAGATCTTCCACACGTGGAGTTTTGCAGGGGAATTCTGTATGAATACCGCGAGTTCTGTGAGTATTCCATCCTCTCAGCAGTTAAGCCCGCCGGCCGCGGCTTACTCAAGCTCGCCGGCCGCCACTCGCTCAAGACTACCGGCCTCTCCCCTGTCAAGCCCTAATGGTCATTTCCCTCTCCTCAGCCCAAACGAGGAGATTGTGGAGGAAGAAACTGTGGGTTCCAGACACAGAGTTCACTCCAGTGTCGGCTCATGCCCCAGAGTTCGCTCCAGTATCAGCTCTAACCCCTGACCAGTGTCGAGAGATGGCTCTAGGCCCTGGCCCGATTCAAAAGATGGCTCTAGCCACTGACCAGAGTCAAGAGATGGCTCTAGCCCCAGACCAGCATCAAGTAAGAGCTGCAGTCCCCAAATCCAGCCCAAAGAGGGCTCCAGTCCCCAAATCTAGCCCACGGAGGGCTCCTGTTCCCAAGTTTAGCCCACGGAGGGCTCTAGTTCCTAAGTCTAGCCCAAGAAGGGCTCCTGCTTCTGAGTTAAGCCCAGAGAGGATCGCGATCCCCATGTCTAGCCCACGGAGGGCCTTCCCCCAATTATTTTCTGGGGGGGTTATAGGGTTCCAGTCGTAGAGGCATGGCCTCTTGAGTTTCCAGCTCCACCATGGCTCCCCCGGACAGTCTATCCTGCCATGGTTCCCTGCTCCGCCTTGGCTCTCCGAGCTCCCAGCTCAGCCATGGCTCCCCGGATGGTCAATCATGCCATGCCTCACTGATCTCCCTGCTAATGTGTCTCATAATAAATACTCTGTTTCAAAGTAAGTTGATGTCACGTTTTTGGTCTTGTTTTGCCCTTAGATCTTCCCGTTTCCTTATTTGGTCACCTTCCTGTCCTTGTTTTGTTACATTGATTAATCCCTTGCACCTGTGTTCCTAATTATCCTGTGTACTTAAGTTCCTGTCTGTTGATTTCTTGTTTGTCATGTCTATGTGTTCATTCGTTGTTTCTATGTATTTGTGATTGCCTATTTTGGATATTCACCTGCGTTTTCAACTATTAAAGATTAGCAAGGATTATACCGTGTCTCCTGCATTCTCCTTGCAAAGAGAACTGTGACAGTTAAAGTGTAATTCTTTTTCTTAAGAGCCTAAGTACGATGCTGAAGGATGATCTAAAAACAGCATCACGTGTGTCCTTCACAGTATACAAAATTTGATGAGTTCAATTAAAAAAAGTTAATCCAATATGGCTGATGAAATAAAAAAAATTGATTTATAAATTAACATATTCCACTCGGTGCTTAAACTTATTAATATATTGTTCTCTTTAAATAAATGTGTTATTTGACCAATATTTTTGTGCTATGCATTGTAATGCTTGCGATCGAGTATTGCAGGGTTCATTTTCCAAACATTTTATGAAGTGTTGGGCCTGTTCTTAATAACATTTACTCAATAATTAGTTTAAAGTGCTAATGGACAGCTGAACTAAAAGTAACATCTAATTGTGTTTTTGCACATTTGTTGTCGAACCACATACCTTTAGATATGAGTTTTCGCAATGCAAAATTATATCAGTGCAGCTTCGCTACGGTTGTTAACATGTGTTGATGGTCTTAACTCGTGTTGTGGCAAAATGTTATGGATTTTATTACCATGGCACACTGCCTATCACTCTAAATAAAGAGTGAACTGAGCTTGAGTTTTCGGTTCATACTCGACAGAGCATAGACAGCAGTTCAAACACCCTGGGGTTGAGTGTTTTACTCTTTCTGAGCACTTATTACAGCAAGCGTATGTGGGGGCCTTTTGAGAGAATTCCAAAGAGAGCATTTCTGGAATAAGCTGTCTTATGGCACTGGTTCTTTGCGAATAACAGAAGTAGAATGAGTTAACAAACTAATGAAGATTTAATAAGATTTAACTTGGATGACTGCATGCCATGAGTAATGCTGGAGTCTTTATGATGCACGTGTTATGATTGTTATTGTAATTGAGTGGCTATGATGTGAGAGACCGGTGGGCTTTGGGGCTTATATGCATTAGATGATTTATAAGCTCCCTGACAGTAGCGCAAGTTGTTTTGTCTCTGCCGCTGTTTCAACTAACAGAGGGAGTTCTCTTATGAATGACACTAAAATATAAAAACACAACAAACCAAAACATTTCGATCTATTTCACTCTAGGAGTTAAACAAGGAAACTGTATCTTTGACAATAAGACCAGTATGATATTATTTATTAGCCTAACTTTTTGTTTTAATGAAACATTTAGTACAGCAGCGGGATCAGTTGCCCACCAATTGCCCCCAGGAGCAATCTAAAATAGTTATTTTTTTCACATTCACATGATGGTAACATGATGGTCAGTTCATAGGCTCCAAATTAGCAAACTTACCATTCCAGAGGCTTAACCACTGGGTTAGTGATAGATAAAAAAGTGATTGTTCACCCAAAAATAGAAATTCTGTCATCATTTACTCACCCTCATGTCAGTTCAAACCTGTATCACTTACTTTGTTTTATGGAACATAAAATAATAAAGAATGTTGGTAACCAGAAGAAAAAGAAGAATGTTGGTAAACCAAGCTGATTTGGTTACCATTGTATGAACAATAAATGCTGAGATGTTTCTCAAATTATCTTCTTTTATGTTCCATAATTTGTGTTAGCCCATTTATGTGTAATAAATGTAATGGTGAATCAAATAAATATGTCTTCCTAAAGTTACTTTTTGTAATATATACTTTTTCTCATTTAATACAATAACCCAAACATTTTAAATCTGTCATTAATTACTCACCCTCATGTCTTGATACAAGCACTTCCTGTGTCGGTTTGCCTCTTTATAATGTATCGCTTATTGTATTCCTCAATTGTAAGTCGCTTTGGATAAAAGCGTCTGCTAAATAAATAAATGTAAATGATACTCTCCCCACAATGGTGTCACGCCGCTGCAGACGGGATGAGGAGGAGAAGAATTGTTGGATAAAGTCATTATTTTTGTTTTCTTTGCACACAAAAGTATTCTCGTAGCTTTGAAAAATTACAGTCGAACGCCTGACGTCACATGGACTATTAAATATATTTCTGGGCCTGGGGACATTTAAGTTGTTTTGCTATCTATGCAGGGTCAAAATTTCATCAAAAATATCTTAATTTGTGTTCCAAAGATGTCTTATGTGTTTTGGAACGACATATGGGTGAGTAATTAATGATAAAATATCCATAGTTCCAACCATATCTTTCTGTGATGCTGTTTGCGAATGTTGGAACTATGATTTCAGGAAACACCAAATCATTGAACTGTGTTGTAACAATGGATCTTGCAAACAATGGCTAAAAATTATTTTGGGCAATGCAACCCAGGTCCAGTTATTTATATTATTTAACATTACAACTTCACAAACTCTTATCATCCTATTTAGGGAAGTTGAAATATAATCAATTACAGCTGTGGTTTGAAGGAAAAGAGAGGCAAACAAACAGTTTGCTAATGTTTTTTACTTAGGCTACGTGATGGGAAAATCTGACGAATTAATTTAAACTTGGTGAAATGTGCTGAGACTGCTACATTTTGCTAGATTTGAACAATCAATTCAGCAAAAATATTTAATCAGCGACCACGCAAAGGGCAAATGTCGTGGAACACGGTGTGTTCTGTGGGCGTAGATTCTGTGTGGGCCGGCTTGATTAGTTGATAAACACTAATAGCGAGTAACAGAATACGTAATCCAGATTTTTTTAGCTGTAATTTAACTAATTTTACCTTCAGAAAATATTCAACTTTCTGAAGAACTCTTAGGAAAATCACCTAAGCAGATAGCTTTATGATAAGGCTTCAGTGTCTCCAGCAATGGTTAGATATGTCAAGCTGATTTCCAAAGTGCCCACATGCTTTCCAATGTTTGTTTGATCCTTTCTAATGTCAGCAACTTTCCTCTAAATAGAGCTTAATTTTGTTTTCATTTTCTTTGTTCACATTGCTTAAACAATTCATTAGTGTAGCCCCAGGAGGCAAATGTCTTTTCCTGCAAACCCACCCAATGGGTCACGGTTCACATTGTGACTTCTTGATGTGTACTGATTCTACACATGAGTGCCAACAAACACCAGCACGTCCCACAGTTTCTTCTAATACATCATTGAACTTAGGGGACGGGATGACAGCACATGCCATCTGATGGTAGATATGTGTCACCTGGTAAATTCTGCTACATTGTTCAACCCAAGGTACTGTATATCAGTGATGCCAAACAGAAAGCTTTAAATAAGGTGTATGATGCATAATTAAAGGGACAGTTCACCTTCAGTCTCTGGTCACCTCTGACTTCCACAATATGGGAAAATGGAAGAAAAACACCACAAGTCAGTGGGGACCAAATGAAGGCGAACTATCCCTTTAAGTCTTTGTTTTTTCACTCAAGCACTTACAAAATGTAATGTTGCTGGTTTTGCACGAATGTCAAATTTTGCATTTGATATGACTGATTTTATCTCTTGGTTTACATCAATCAAAAAAGAGAAAATAAATGAGATGATAACTTTCAATTCATGAGTGTGAATCTGACAGTAGTTTAACTGGAATTTAAATCATAACGACAGGATAAGAAATTCAATACATGTGTGGGAAATTAAAGCATTATTTCCCACTTGGGTACACAAATGTAATTAAATATATTTAAAATATTATTTTTTTATATGAGGCATTTTAAACATTGATCTGTCTGAGAGGCCTATAAACTTTCACATTTTAAGTATTTTTTTTTTTACATTTTTCAAAACTTTCAAACCACATTTGTCATGCAAACTGTAAAGGTTGACAAATTTATATTTTCTAGTTACAATTTTACAGTGTTTTCTTACTTTCAATTCTAGTTCTACTTGATAAAATCACATGTGAAATGCAGCTTTGCAATTCAGAATAGGAATAAGAGTTTAAAAGCCATTTTCGATTTGATTCTGAATGGTGCACAGGTCTGATAGGCAGGACGTTCTCTCAGCATCCTTATGTGTCTGTCTGTCTTCTCTGTCTACAGAAGCAGTGTGTCTGACGGTGTCTCCTCTGGAGAGCGTGGGGAGAGGTTGCGGGCTGTTTTTCCTCTCAGCAGGCTGATAGCAAGGCTTTGAACCTTATCTTCCCAGCATGAGGGATGCGGGCTGACAGTATCCATTTTGCCTTACACTCAGCTTGCATAACCGTTTCTTTGCCCGTCTCGGCAGCCTCTTCACCGAGATCAGCCTTCCTTTCAGACTCTGTAACATTCTCTACACTTCTAGCTGTCACAACTTGTTGAGTAAAGTCACTTGAGAGCTGCTACTGAGATCTTGGCATCTTGAGACTTCTTTTCAATGTCTTTTTGGTTTTGCAGCAGCTGCCAAATTCAGAGTAGGGAGGCATAAAACCCATACAAAAGAATTACTTCTGTGACGTATCTCGAGGCTGCCTTAAGCTTTGCTTTTGATCTAACAATGATTTCATGTCTGGTTTTGTGTCTTGAATATTGGCTTTTCATCGATATCTTTAAGAGGTACACCAACAATACAAAGCTTGGACACACATGACTGAAATGTTTCTTAATATCTTAAAATCTGAAAGCCTAACTGTAAATGCTTGAAATTAGATATGTAGACAAAAACTACAATACATTTAGTTTTGCAAATAATAATAATAATAATTATTATTATTATTTGTTTGTCATTTGGAGTGGATAGTAAAGGGAAAGCCTTCAAAATTATTTAAAAATCATCCCAGAATGCACTTCATTAATTTAAATGTCCAGAATCATCTAGTAATCTAGCTGCAATTTAGGCAAAACACTAATGTAAATAAACCCAAAAAACATTGGAGTCAATTTAATAGAAAATGCTATTTTATTTTTTCTGATACTAAATTTGATATTTAATTCAATGTCTTACTTTTCATTTCTTTGTAAATATTTGTGAAATTTACTTGCGATTTCTGAGTGAAAACTGTTTCAAAGTAAATCCCAAACAATTTGTTTCAGTACTTTGCAGAAGCTACAGTTATAATAAGCATTTCATTATACAAAAAAATCCATACCTGATAAATCTTAGACGTTAAAGCTTGACGTATTACCAACAAATCTTCTTTTATTTGTTTTTTTTTTACAGTCTGTGTTGAAGTACATTTGATGTCCACAAATATGTAAATTATATATAGTTATAATATTTAGGTTACATTTTGTAATAATAAATATCTCTAGCAGCTGAGCATTCAAGCTTGAAGTACCAGGATGTGTTTTTGATTTTAAAAGCAGTTGATCAGAACAAAACGCACAGGTCTAAAATATGTTTTTTTCAAAGCTGAACAAACCGACGGAGCATATGTCAAGTGTACAGTGCTACCATTTTGTAATATATACACTGCTTCAGATGCAACTTTTGTGGTGCCCTTAAAGTGTAAAGGTGAAAGCAAACTTGAAACTTTCAGAATGCAGCCAAGGATGGGTTGCAACAACAAGGGACAAGAAAACTGTGAGGTGTTCCTGGAGCGCCGCTCGAGCTCGTGCTGTCTCCTTCTCAGGACAGAACATCACATCTGCTTCCAAGAAGAACAAGCTGACCCCATCTTTGTGTGAGCTCCGTGCGGAGAGCGGATAGGTGCGGACATGCACTGCAGGGACTCATCAATCACATGCAGTCATTCTTATCGGCTCTGTTGATGAAGGTGAGGGGAGTGGTATATCGCTGATGTCATTGATTTGTAGTGCACTGAGGGATACTTCAGCATGCAAATGAAGACATGCACACCAGGGGTAATAAGCATTGATTTTGTAAACCACTTGACTTAAACCGCTTTAGAAAAAACAGCTGTGTGAATAACAAATGCAGTGCTGGTGTGCATTTAGAGTGCTTTGACTACATAATGTAATCTATTATAATGATCCAAAAAGCAAGACATGGAGGTAATAAATGCATTTGTCTTTTATAGTTGTATCATATGATATAGTCAGCCTGGTCTCATGTTCGATTATCCTGCCGTAAAACATGTCGTTAGAAGCGGCAATATTTGAATTCGTAACGAGCAAGCGCGTTAGTTAGCGGTGTGCGGGTTTTGCCATTTACGGTCGCTGAATAATTTGCTGCTTGGGATGGGAGATGAAAATCGCCGAATGAAGGCTTGGATTTGGGTCTGTTCCTCACATTCGTATGGATTACAGCGCATGAATAAAATTGTTTCATGATGTAATTATGTTGCTGTTTTGGTGGTTTTTTATAGTTCTATTGTCAGTCACAGCATGTCGGAGAAAACGCTTTTTGTGGCCCATGACAAGTAAAAGGTTAAACGATTTCAAATGTTATTTATTTTAAGGTTTAAAGTTAAGTCCTTTTTTAACATTATGTAAAGTTAGGCCTTTTATTGGAAACAAGCTGGCAGTAGGAAATCACACAACAAAACGAAATGTTATTATTTCATATTGAGTAAACAATTTAATGATGCAATTGGAAACAAGGTAATTTACTGTATATGACAACTAAAAACAGCTAATAATAAAACGAATCCCGCAATTTCAATATTCCTAAGGATTCATATTAAGATGCCGTCAATACATTAGTTTTGTACATTTACATGCTGTAAAAACGTAAGTAAATGTATGTTTTATAGAACCACATTTTACGTAAAAAACATATGAATTATCATGAGATCACGTTGATATAGTTAAGCAATATCAAATTTTCCTGAATATTGAAAATATTCCTGAAACACTACTGCAAATGTGAAAACAGTTAAATTAACAAGATGTTAGTATTAATGTTAACACAAATTTGTCTGTTTTTACTCTATTTTGCCAACTATCTTGCCAACTATCAACTGCCAATAACTTTCACAACTATTTTGCAAACCACAGCCGAATCAATACATCTCTGAGCTTTTGCAATGTTTTGTTATTGAAAAACGTCTAGGTTACGTAAGTAACCCCCGTTCCCTGAAGTAGGGAATGGAGACGTTATGTCGTGACGACATAGGGGATTTACCTGGAAGCCGCGATCATCTCTGACTTATGAGAAAACGGCAATGAAATTGGCTAGTGGATTTTGCATACCTGAGCCACTCCCCGTGCATACGGGTATAAAAGGGCGACAGGTGCATCCACTGATTAGGTTTTACGCTGAGGAGCCGAGAACGAGTCCCTGGCAACCAACGATGGTTCAAGATTGTGGCATGGGGACATAACGTCTTCGTTCCCTCCGTCAGGGAATGGGGGTTACGTATGTAACCTAGACGTTCCCTATCTGTAGGTCACTACGAGTTATGTCGTGACGACATAGGGGTCCTATGGAAAGCGCCACAAGCTGAATCCCGTCACAATTTTGTGGCATGCAGATGTTGACAAGTGAGCACGTTGACGGACAAATGCCATGCAAGAGGTTGCAAACTTCCTACTGCCCCAGCGCAAATTCGCGAACCTTGGTGCCCACCGGGACCACTGAGTACATCGCTGCTGGAGATAGCCAAGCTGCTGTTCCTTTCCCCACTGAAATCGGAAGGGATTTCTACCTTCTGTGAAAGACGGCTTCAGGTCTTTCCTATTTGTTGTTATAGCTTGCCGTAACGGCAGGGAAGCGAGCCTTCCGGAGAAGGGCGCTACGGAGGCCACATCCTGCCCGAAGGGAGGTAACATGTGGAGACACTGATATGGACTGGCCCAGGCTTGGGGCAGTACTAGATACGTCTGGACTCTGGGGCAGATCCTATCTAGGAGTAAGGAGGAGGGCTGGCAGCAGAACCTGACAGAAGCTCTGTCAAAGAGAAGACACGGGTTTACCGTGAGGGAAACCTTACCATGGAAGAATACACATATGGGATTACCCGAAGGGGAATCAGGCCATACGGACACCTAGCCCAGTACAGGGGCTGACCGGAGACCCGGGCGATCTAACACGAGTACTGGGCCTGGAGTCAGACTGCTTGGCCCAGTCTGACTGCCGGGGGTGCTTGGAGGATTCCACTAGGGTCCGTCCGGGGAACTGAACTGGAGGAGAAAAAAGGCGCTCGTATCCCCAGATGTGAAAAGCGCACAGTGACTTGAACTGTGTGTGACTACAGAGGAGGAGATGGCGTGGGAGCTGTGACATGCGGTGTGATCGTATACCTCCCAGCCGGTTGATGTACGAGACAGCCGCAGTGTTGTCTGTGCGGACTAGCAGGTGCTTGCCCAACAGGTGCTCTGGCCCTGTCCAGAGCCCCGAGGCTGCCTGCCCATTGCATGTAGCGCCCCAGCCCGTGCTGGAGGCATCTGTTGTGACAACAGTATGCCGGGACACTTGTTCTAGGGGCACCCCGGCCCGTAGAAAGGCAAGGTCCGTCCAGGGGCTGAGGGAGCGGTGACACTGCTGGGTGATACCCACTCGCAGTGTACCGCGGCGCCATGCCCACCTCGGGACCCGGGAGTGTAGCCAGTGCTGAAGTGGTCTCATATGAAGCAATCCGAGCGGTGTGACTGCAGCTGCGGATGCCATATGCCCCAGGAGCCTCTGAAACTGTTTCAGTGGTACCACATTCCTGCCTTTGAAGGAACTCAGGCAGTTCAGCACTGCTTGGGCACGTTCCTCCGTGAGGCGTGCCGTCATACTCACCGAGACTAACTCCACATCGAGATAAGAGATTCTCTGCACAGGGAAGAACTTGTTCGAGGTGCCGAAGCACCAAGTCCCTGTGATCGCCCAACTGCTCTCTGGATTGGGCTAGGATAAGCCAATTATCGAGGTAGTTGAGGATCCTGACGCCCACTTCCCGTAATGGGGTAAGGCTGGGCAGCGTGAGCCACGCCTCCAGATGCTGTGCAAGCGGCTCCAACGGCAACTTCTTGGACAAACTTTAGCGAGTCTCTGTGAGATCTCGTTGGTACTACCGCAACGGCGCGAGATCAGCGCGCACGCAGCTCTTTCTGTGCATATGCTCTGTTCAGTGAGCGTCTGAGAGGAGCGTTTAGTTAAAACAGATATTATTGCTTCTCTAAGTTTACATGCAAATATAGAAGAAATCACAGCACAGGAATGGTCTTGTCTTCTGTGTATTATTTGATTTCATCAGACGACGGCTCAAAATTATAAATTAGGATTTTTGTGCAGGCTAGCTTCTTGGAAGGGAGAGATTTATGTATTCTTAATGGGCTGTGTTTCAGTCACTATTTCATATATATCCCGTTGACTGACAAAAGAAACAGTCATATATATAAAGTAAAACAGTTTTATTGAGAATTTAGCTGCATTAAAATTAGGGATGGGTAACGTTACCCGGTATTTAATCGGTCTCGGGGCTAAATTATGAAAGACCGGAATATTGATAAGCTCTGTTAACGGTTCTGCTATCGGTACTGGAGAAATTAAGAAAACACACATACATTTATTATTGCTATATATATATACACATTATCTTGCAAATTCTATCCCACCAGAGTCACCAGCTGTTTTTATGTGCAATAATATTCAAACTTTTGTCTGATTCCCAATTCAGAAGCGAGATTGCTCACGTGGATGAGTTTCAGCACGTGCAACATGAAAGCCCTGTTTATGATAGAAGAGAGAACTAACCATTAAAACATGCTTACACTTTAGGCCCGTGGCTGTTATATTAAACTAAGTTTATTTAATGTTTTTTTAGCTTCTAAAGATTATAGCCATGTTTCTTCTAGCACAATTTCCTTCTCTTCACAGCGGCGCGCATTCGTTTCTCCCTGACCAAAACTTAACGTCAGAATCAGATCAATCGTCTGTCGATTGTTGTAAAATGCCGTCTTTACAGTTACTAAATTGCTGGACATGTTTGATAATAAAACGTTGAAAGTACAATCCGCACGAAGAGACGCTGTTCCCCAGGCTGAAGTGTGTGTGTGTGTGTGTGTGTGTGAGTGCGGTGCACTCTAAAACAGACAAGCAAAGCACACTTTGAGCTTTGGGCGCGTCCAAACGATCAAATACACACAAAACATGTAAAAACGGCCGGCTTGGAGATTATTCACTTAAACACAGTTTATGTCTTAAAGTGAACGAGAACAGTTGGGAGAAAATTGTGTGTCAATATTTTGTTTTAGTGACAGACTGGTGCTTCATTAATGTTAATCAAAAACAAAACGTAAAGAGAAAATCACCCACAGCTCTTAATCTGAGTAAAAATATAGCTTTAATAAGCATTAATCTATCAATACGTGAAAACTATGCAGAGTTAATTTACATTTGATCACTTTTAGCTTTCCTTTGTAGCTATTACTTACCTGAACATTAATGTTAGTAGACATTCATGGAAAAATGAAAGCACTGTTTTATTTATTTTTTTAATTTATACATTTGTTTTATGGTATGACAAATGGTATATTTGTCAGTTTGTTTAAGTTTGTTTTTTTTGGGGGGGGGGGGGGGGTCCGCCCTCCACTATCTCTGATTGGTTTAGACCATGATATGGGTCTGTTGTTGAACCACGGGGAGACTTTTTTCAGAGTCGTGGAGACTTTTTTTTCGAACGGCTGGTCGCACACCTCAATTTTTTTAGTCGCACCCTTGAGAAATTAGGTTGCACAAGCCCTGCTTATAAAGGTCAAATGCTCCTGTAATTTAACTGTAGATGGCAGTTTGTGTTAAATAAGCTTATTTCTGTGACTGTTATGAACTGACAACTCCAAAGAATATAAGGAAATGTAAGGAATTAATATTATGAGTCAGCTATCCACAACAGGCCTAAATCAGCCCAGAAACCCACAGCAAAATACTGTCTAATTCTCACAATGGACAAAATCCCAAAAAATAATAAGATATATTGACCAAATATATGGCAAATAAAACCAAACTAACTTTTTTTCTCACATCTGACAAAACTGCCATTCTCTGGGTTCAACTGCTATTATCTGAAAGTGTTCAATATGAGCCTCCGATAGCAGGCAGCTTTTTAAAGTTCACATGAGAAGCTGCGCAACATAACGCCAAGCTCCTCAGTACATCACAAGAACAAACCTTTAATTACCCCACTGTGTGCAATCATCCAGGGATCAGCCTGTTATCTTTACAGTCTTCAAAACATCATAGTGCTGACAGGGTCTTGGGCTGACCGAAGATGATGACTCA
Source organism: Oxygymnocypris stewartii (assembly GCA_003573665.1). Lineage (NCBI taxonomy): Eukaryota > Metazoa > Chordata > Actinopteri > Cypriniformes > Cyprinidae > Oxygymnocypris > Oxygymnocypris stewartii. The sequence continues at coordinate 93,043 of QVTF01024496.1, read as the reverse complement.
ACACTGCAGAGGGTGCAGGGGGCATCTCAGAGGAACTAAAGGTTGAACGTTGGACAGAGTTTCATGAGAACACAGCCTACTGCGCAGTTGCTCAACCTTCATTACATGTGTTTATTGTTTCAGGCCAAAACACATTGTGCAAGCAAACCCCTGTCTACTTGAAGCTCAGTCACAACAGACAGTCCAATCACCAGTCGTACGCAGATCACACCCTTGACAAGCACTCATAATTTGCTCAACGAGTTTTCTGTGCAACTCTGGCAAAAGTCATTGCTTTCTTTCTAAACGGCCAGTGCACTGCTTTTATTTTACTGTTCTAACCAGGTCACTGGACTGCATTTAAAGTCTTGTTAATGCTTTGTCTTTTGTTTGCTCACCAAATTAAAACAAAACAAAAATACAAAGTATATCCATATATCTGCATCTTAAGGTGGTTTCTTATAAAAAATACTTTGTCCTGTGAGAGTAATATGAAGTCAATTATAGGTAAGCTTTTTGTACATTTGTAAACCCAACAACTATTGTTTTTCCAGGTATTTACTCACCTTGCCACAAAATACAAAATACATTTTGAATGAAATATGACTTTTTTTGACACTTTTTGTCTACAGCTACCATGCAACACCAAAAATGAATTAACACATTTTAGCTGGAAAACAATGGGACACAATTTAGTTTTTAACATTTTTCTTTCTCAAAACTATTATAAGCCATTTTTTTGTCCATTTGTGCCAGCTAGAAAACATTATTTCGACAAATCATCTGAGATGTAGAATACATCATTAGCAATGCATACAAATATACACAATTGTAAGATTTTCAGTAGCAATGCAGCATTGGCCTGAAAAAGCAATTCTGTCAACTATATCAAAAATCTCTTATTTTTGAGTGTAAACTAATATTTTGACTCTGTGTCACAATACAAAGCACTTTATAAAAAATGTATGTTAGGTTTTAAATGTAAAAAACAATAAATATACTATTCAAAAACCTAATTCTCAATAGATTCTATTGTTTTACGATTTGAAACCTAACAAACTTTATTTTGTAAAATGTCATAATTCACTCACCCTCATGTTGTTCCAAACCTGTGTGCGTTTATTTCTTTTTGATGAACACAAAAGAAGATATTTTGAAGGATGTGTAAACCAAACAGTTTCTGCTTTTCCAATGACTTCCATAGTCATTTTTCACCATCTATAGAAGTCAGTGGAGATAATCAACTGTTTGCTTACCAACATTTTTTTTCAAAATATCTTATTTTGTGTTCACAAAAATAAAGAAACTCACACAGGTTTGGAACAACATGAGGGTGAGTGAATTATGACAGATTTTAATTTATGGGTGAACTACCCGGGTGAAAAAAGCGCACTTCCATAATGTACTTAAAGTGCTCTATTTTTGTGGACAACTTTTGTACTTAATATACTAAAAATTATTCTTTAGACTATATTCTTTATTCTCATAGACTGTAAAAAACATGGACGTAGTGTCCGTGACATCACCCGTAGGTTTCTGAAGAGCATTTTTGAAGCTCAAAGTGGGTCGTCGCCATCTTAGCTGCACGCGTAACTCTCGGATAATCGAAAATGGGTAAAAGGGTGGGATGTGGGTGGAGCTGGTTGCTGAAACCACGCCCAACAAGCGCGACAGTGGTGACAGCAGCGGCAATCCACCTGTCACTCAAGTGGCCACACCCTTAATTATGCAGAACTTTAAGGCTTAATATAACTTAAACGGATGAGTTATAAAAAAAAAATCACCCCCCTCACAGTTGTCATGAAGGGCAAAATTGGCTATATAGATCAAAATATTTTTTTGCACCAGGCTGTAAATATGTTTTTTTCTGCTGTAAAATTTGGCATTTTAACATGGGGGGTCTATGGGATAAATAGCAGAAGTAATACTCCTAAAGACACTAATAAATCCCTAAAATGGACAAAGGTATTCAGTTATCGCTGAATAAAATGCACAATGGAGGTAGTGAAATTTTAACTAATAAAACTTGAGGGCAATAAACATACGATTGCACAAAATATAGGCTATGGTTTATCTGTGTTCTTCAAGCAATCTTGGATATTTTATTGGGAAAGTATATTTATAATGCAATGCTAATTTACATAGCCTTTATCACTGTATATAATACTATCATTCTGTGATATGAAACCACGTCTGGTCACAAAAAGAAGTATTTAAAATACTCGACTATGTCAATAAATATTATCTTTGTTGAACAAAATGTTTTTAAACAGGCAGAACTATATCTGGTAGTGTTGTCAAAAGACCCGGTACTTCGGTACCAAGTCGGTACCGAAAAAATGACAATGTCACGTTACCAGGTATTTTTTAAGTACCGGTGGTACCGAGGACCCGGTCAACCCGGTTCTTGATGTGAGGTCGTTTGATTTCCGCGACGCAGAAAATGCAGACGGAATCACGGAACCTAGTTTAAAAACGGAATTTACAGTTTAACACGGAATGTCATAAACTTTGTCAAGGTTTGGAGGAATTAATCAAAAGTAGGTCATTACACTTAAATCAAATCGTGATATTGACTAGTATCTGTAAATATTAAGCTGCAAAAGTCGATTCAAATATGAATCGCATGTTCTGCGAGTCTCTGTGTGAATGAATGGCACGCGGTTTTGTTCACTAACGTTACATACATCTGATTTCATCATCTGCTGTCTCAATGAGGACATAAATACATAAACAACATTGTCAGAACTGCTGAGAGTTGCTTCACGAGCATTTTACCGTTTGCTTTTAGTAAAACCATTGTCATATGATATCATGAACATGGAAATGTAAAGGTACTCTCACGGCAACCCGTCAAAATAAAAGTTTGGTTTAGACATTGTGCCAGAAATATATTTGGCTACTACTATTTATTAGAATGTATTTGATACTACTACTACTACTACTACTACTACTACTACTACTTAAAAAAATTATAAAAATTTTTTTTTAATAAACTCAATATTTGTTGTGTGTTTTAATTTTAATCGTAAATCCCCTTTATTTACTAAAAAATAAAAGTGTCAAATTAAAAGAAAAATTAAATTTGGGTAAAACTTGTTTGCTAGTTTTCCATACTTGTATTACTTTATTACTTAATTAAAACCTGAAACACAATTTTAAATAAGCCCAAATAACGATATTGATTTTTGTAAAAAAAAAAAATTACTTTATAAAAATAGTATGTTTTTTATTTAATCATGTTTTTGTGTTTTGCTTTGGTACCTTAATTGGTACCGAGAACCGTGGATTTTCACTGATATTGGTACCGATACCGAATACAGACATTTTGGTACCGTGACAACATTAGTATCATGACTTTATTGTTATTATCGCGGGAAGACTAATTCTTATCGTGGGGAGAATTTTTACCTGTATATTGCAAACGTTATGATATCGTCCATCCCTACTAAATACTTTTTTAAATACAAAGATAGTATGTTAAAAGCGCATTTTAGCTCATAATTATGGTGTCCCAAAATAGCACAGTTGATCTTAAGAAGTACTAAATAATTTTGTATACATTAAGTACAAAATTAGTGCATGAAAATAGAGCACTTATGGAAGTGTTTTTTTTTTAAGCTGGGTATCTCTTTAAGCCAAATGCCACATGCTTTGATATTTTATATCTAATGCAAAGACATTCACAATTGATTTTCATACACATGTGGAATAAATGGCCAGATACTTTTGGGGTCACTGAATAAATACAGATTATGCAACATTATCTAATCTGTTCCTAGAAGCCCTAAGGTCAGAGGAGTGGGATTGAGAAACACTAAACTAGATCATATTATTCTTCTGTCACGGTCCAGAACAGAGAACATTTCCTTAATGTCAAAGAGATACAAATAACCAATTTAATTAACCGAAAAGTCCATTTAGCTTGTTTTAAGAGTCAACTGTAAACTCAAAAATGTTATGTCATGCTGACTCAAATAAAAAGGAGGTTAAAAGCAAATACACGAACGGGGCACTTTGTAGTAAAATCTAACACACGTGTGGAAAAGGATGATGCCAGCACTTATGCTATGCTAGTTAAAATGGTACAGCTGTAATGAATCCAACTCAGCCGGGTGTAAAGCCACAGCAATAAAGAACGAACAAGCTCTTTTCTGTGTTGATATAAAAGCACGACAAGCTGTATTTCTCACGTGTAATCAAATTTAGACCTCTTTAATGAGCTGTAAGCTTTCTGTGGGATCCACTGTAAACTACAATTTAAAAACTAACATTATAAAATATCACTGTACAACAAGTTAATCTATGCTCTCCCTTGGTGTAAAGTGGTTTAAAATGTATGCATTTACTGTACAAAGTACTGTTAGGGATAAAAGCATAAACTGACTAGCATCTGACGTCCAACAGGCTAACGTCTCCCCCTAATGGCCTAAACATCTACAAAGGCAGAGGAGCTCCAGTGTTTAAAGTCCTGCATATAAAAGTGCCATTGAAGTTAAACTCTCAATTTTCTATTTCTTGTTTATTTCAGGATGTACAGAAACATGTCACTAGTCCATATGTGATTTCATGTTGCATGATTTATTGCTTATAAATGCAATTCTTCATGCGAGTTAAAGTTACCGTACATACCATTAGATGGGTCACAGTTACATTAAATAGCAATAAGCGAATTATATAACTACAATCACCATGCACTTTAAATTTTATACATAAGCTGGCGTTTATATTTTAAGTAAATGCCATGGAATTTATGTTCAATTTTTCCAAAAAGTCAAAATTTTGCACTGATGCTTCCAAACAGAATTGAGAATGCAATGTACAAAAAGTTGCTTCAGTTAATTTAAGCATCACTTATTATTCTTATTCAGTGCAGTTTTATTTTGTATCAGTATTTTTATTAATAATTTAAGTTTTTTTCCTTTAATACAATTTATAAATGAAACTTGACTGAGCCTCATTGTATTTGTTTTGAATGATCTGTAAGTGAACTGTTAGTTTGGGGTTTGCTCCGCCTCCTCTCCACGGACTCATAAATCCTGCTTTGTATTGGGACTCATGCTCGTGGGTCAGCTGCCGATGGAAATCTACCCAGTCTTCTTGGCACACACTGGAAGCCCTGAACAAAAGGAGCACCCAGAATCACTCATGAAATGCCACCTGGACTCTGAAACAAAGACGAGGTCAGACTGAAAGATTTGACTAATATATATGCCTTTGTACATGAGCAATGAAGCTCTAAGATTTAGTGGGAGATCAGTAAATAATGTGAATGAGAATGCAAGGCTGAAAGAGAAGTATGACTCGATGGCCCAGGTCTGTCACTCACACTATCGGTCCTGTGATGCATTCTCACTACACATTACATTTGTTGATCACGTTTTTTTTTTTTTTTTTACAAACTTTGATTTTGTTTTCTGAGATAGAACTAATATTGTTGGATAGTTGCAAACTATCATAGAATTGCACTATATTTGTATAATTTCCTGCTGGTAAGGATGATAGGATAAGATTTTTCACAGCTGTAAATAAACACTATTTTTGTCTTTCTACTTTAATATTTCTAGTGTTCCTGCGGCTCGGTGGTAGAGCATTGTGTTAGCAGCGCAAAGGTTGTGGGTTCGATTCCCAGGGAACACATACTGACAAAATGTATAACCTGAAAGCACTGTAAGTCGCTTTGGATAAAAGCATCTGATAAATGTAATGTAATGCAAATATAGTCTGTTTCTTTGTAATTGTTTGTGAAATTTACTGAGAGAAAATTGTTGCCCTCCATGTTTATTATGAATGTAAATTATTATTATTATTAGTTATTTATTTTATGGTATGTTATTTTATTGTATTTTTGTTATAGAATGTCATGAAATATTAACAATATTCATAAACATGAACTTGGCTTGCTTGCTCTGCACTGAACACAATTTGGTTTCAGTCTAAATAAATAAGAAGTAACACATTTAATTAAATGTGCAAAAAGGGTTTTGCACTTTTTATTTCATTGCACATTTTACTCTTATTTCTCTTTTTTACCATATATATGCTCTTGTGTTGTTACTTTATATAATTTTTATTTTTATTATTTTGCACTGTCCACTGAGCGGACCTGATTCGATTACATTTCACTTCTAATTATACCCTGTATAATTGATTATGTGACAAATAAAGAAGCCTTGAACCTTGAAGTAACACATTGAATTAAATGTGAAATGTTTAAGTAGAAAGTCTATTTGTACAGTATTTACCCTTTGCCTTAAGATGGAGACCTTTTGAATGCACTGAATGTAATCAGAGATGCTCATCTCTGCAAGCATGTCTTTACAAGCAAAACGGTGCACAGTTCAGCAATGATAATCCTCTTTTTCACCACATTATTCAGCCGTCAGACCCCTGAACGGCTGCAGAGCTCATGCACTGAAAGACCTTCTAGGGTGGCATGATGGGTGGAGCTACTAAAAGTGGTCACATAGTGGGTTTATCACTACACAGCCAATCCACGGCCAGTCTTTATTTTCTCACCCTACGGCTTCTCCACAAGTGACTAAAGGGGTGAAATCGTGGCCCTCTTTCATGCCTTGGCCTTCAACCCACCGTCACACTCGAACACACAATAAATGACACAGTCTGTTATAGTCTTGGGACGGTTCTTTGGGTTCGTTATGGTTCACAGCTTGTGGAAGCAGAGCAATGAGTCTGGACCCAAGTTACCTCTCATTCAACCGGTGCTGATCTGATAAAGACAATGGAATTAAACTTGAATGACAAAAAGGGGAAGTTGCTGATTTCCTCCCAGGGTCACGAGGATGGAGAGGCAGCTAAGTTTAAATTATCCACTAATTGACTTAAAGGTGAAAGTTCAGCTTGAACCACCCATCTCATAAAAAGTAGGCCACTAATAGAAACTGACCTTGACTAAATAGGGTTTTCATTTAGGGTGGTCATTTTTATGCTACCTAGTTCCCAATAATAATAATCAGTGAAGGTCTACAGTCTGTGTGCATAACTCTGTGAAGAAGGTTTGCTTTTATTTAATGGCATGGAGTAATTAAGTCTCCACGTTTAATTAGAGCCCTTAAAATCCACAGAATAAAGGCTATCAGGAAAATATATACATTTTCATCCCCCAAATTGCTTCCTGGCCTTTTTTCATGCGTTCCATGGGAGATTATTTGACAATTGAATTATTGTGAACTCTAAACACAAATATATAAATCCTACCAAAGAGACTTGCTCACACTTTGAATGACTCTTCTAGCAATTTTGATAAGTTATTTCTTCATCTCCTCAGAGGCAAAGCAGCTCTATCATGTAATGCGTTGGTTGTGTCCAGTGCAACGGTAAACACTACTAATTTAAAACTCCACAAGATAATCATGATGTCTTTAGATCATAGTGGATTAATTGCATACGCTCTTTATGTTCAAACTTTTCACCCGAAAGAGTTGATCTCATTTTCATTCTTACTTTATTAGTGAGAACTGCTTACACTTGCTTTGAACAAAGCAATTTTACATTTCTAAATAAAGCAATACCAATATTTGTCTTTGTATGCTCATAGAAATAAATGTGACTTGACTTGAAATTCAACTAGCTCAAACTCTACAACAACAGACATTTGACAGTGTACATGCTCCAACTTGATCTAATGATTTTGTTCACACATAGCACCGGTGCAGAAAAGGCCTTACTGTACGATGTGTATGATGCACTTACGACTATAAGATAATAGAACTTGAAAATAAGCTTTTGAAGCTCAAAGCCTTCTGTGAACATTTCCACTGATGATGCAACAAAACTAAATCAGATATTTTGAACCGATTCATCGAAAAATATGTTTAGTCTGACTCAGAATTTAATTTAAATTACCAAACATTCGGTTTAAATCACTTTAAAGAAAGGGCTGTAAAACATGCCTAACGCCTTTAGGAAATAAATAAAGGCAGCGGCTATTTGCACTAAGTGAAAATGGCAGTATTTTGTTAAGATATGCTATTTATACTAAGTGCAAATAGCTATGATTATATTTACACTATGTTAAAATAGCAAGATTTTCTGCTATTAATACTACTTATTGCAAATAGTGGTAATTATCTGCACCTCAGTATTGTAGTACATTATAAAACAGTACACAATAATAATGTATTGTGTGTAAATTATAGTTTTAATTCAAATTATTAAATAGATGTCACCTTATTGGGATAATAAAGCCCTCCCTACACCTACCCGATACTTTTATTTTCAACTTTTTAAACTATTTCCTTCATTTTTATTGAAAATAAATGCCTTTTCCGATATGATATGAGATTTGAAAAGGGAGAAATAAATTTGGCGAAAGGTGAATTCGAGCTCGGGTCGATCGCATCAAAAAGATCACCTTAACATCTATTCTACGCCACTGAAACTGATGCTGAATGACTGTGTTGTTTTAGCATTGGCTACCCCAATCACAGGTTGGTGGGCGGAGTTACTGTAAATAGCCTTTGCCAACAAGACTTAGTATAAACTCTGTAAAATTACTAATTCATTGTGTTGGTACATTTGATAATATATGCTATATATCCAGCCCTTGGTGATAATATTGCACACTTTGTTGACTAAAAAGTAACAATTATGCCAATAAAATTAGCCAGTCAGCGCCATTACACAAACTAATATCCAGGCCAATCATTGTATCATACGGTTGCCTGTGATAGTCTATGTGTGTTTGATTTAGATAAGTATGTGGAAACTATCCAAAATTCTGCTAACTTGAAAGCTATGAAAACTGTATCTCTGTACTCATCCTTTGTGTGTGCTTAAAATGTAATTGTATTACCTTATTGTTATTTTTTTTTTGTTAACCCTGGCAAGTCTGAGTGTATATTCTTGAATTGTATTTATTTATTTTATTATTATTATGATTTATCTTTGTGTATAATTGTAACTGTTAATGTGTGTAATGTTTAATAAAAATAAAAATAAAAAAGTCTATGTGTGTTTCTGTACTTTCCCTACCTGAAGAAGCAGAGGTAAACAGGAGAACACGGACATCTTTCTGAAGTGCATTTCAGTCCCGCGCGCGCCAAAAACTACATCCGGTGAGAGCGACACAGCGCCTCCACCCGCCGCTGCCGAGGTATCTAGACATAGACTGATCTAGATGTGTTTTAAATTTAAAGTAAGAACACAACAAAATTGTACTTGTGCCAGTGATCTAAGCATTCTGGGAGATAATGAGTCAATGGACGAAGAACATGGCCACAACTGAACAGCGCTAAGTTAAAAAAAAAGGAAATTAAAAGTATCGCAGTATACAGTGACCCCGTGTGGTCGCCAGGGGAAGGTCCAGCAACATTAATGTGGCTGATGATAATGTAACAGAATTATCATGAATTATGGGTACAAAAAAAAGTTGAGCGCTGTATGTAAATTAATCAGTTTGCTTACATTTCACGACTATAAATAATTCCATTATTTGTAATGATTTGCATTGCGCTTTTTTTAGATATATGATCATATAAAATGTTCTGAATATTTCATAACTTTAATAATAAGATAAAAAAAATGTCATTATGTACAGGATTTTTGGGGTCATGAAAACATGGAAAGTCAAGGAAATTTAAAATAAATTGTGGTTGACCTAAAAAAAGGTTCCCCTCAGGTCAAAGGGTTCCGGTCACTCGGTTCTATATCAAACTCGAAATGCTCTTTGCGGCGATCTTCAAATTAAAATAATAATATAATAGACAGACAGACAGTTATGCGGAAGTGAGCAGTTTGGTCGCTGTGGCAACGGAACTCTATTCCGTCAACGTACAGAAGAGTCACAAATCTGACCACCAGGTAAATCGCCGCTTTTGTGGGCGCTTAATATAATAAGCCTCCTCGTGTCTGATTAAAATAATTCGCTTTCTCACACCTGTTGTTGTTAACTCAAATGTAACGTGTTTTAACTTTGTTGAATTGTTTGCTAATCAACAGCATGTCTTCAGCAGCGGTGAGCGGCTCGAGGACTCCTCTCCTCCCAGATATCTACGACCCCCATAAACACAGAGAAACACCGACGTCTACGTAAGCTCTGCTTATCGACGCTAAACCGAAACAGTTTGCCCTGCAACAATCTCCAGACTGTTTTTGATTAAGTTTAGGTCCGTCCCGGAATGTATGAAGGAGAATCCCGTCCATCCAGCTGCAGAGTAAGATCTCATCTGTGTATATATAACGTGATTGTTATAAATGTAAGATGATTGTTTGAAACGCTTTCATTGTTGAATGTCTCTCGAGGTTCACGACGCCTCTGCGTCAGAATGTTTGCGTGGAGCTGCTGCGCGAGGGCTTTCCTCGCTCGTTCGCGCAGATGTTCTCGCTGCTGCAGCGCTGGGACGCACCGGATGCGCGCGAGCTGCACACGCTCCAGCAGCGCCTCACCTCCGCCGAGACCGCAGAGAGACACGGTACCCACACGATGCTTAACATGTGGGATTTGTGGGCACAGGCGTTAATGACGAATCGTAAAATTGGGGCACGATGTACTGTATTGATTTGAATGTATTGTCCATGTTTATATTATTGAATGCATTTTTATCGTTTTTGTACCTGTATTTGGAAATGTACAAATCATTGCATTGTTCTATCTAGGCTGATGATACACACGGCCACTTTATATGCCGTCAATGTGCAACCAGATGAGAGAGAGACAGGGCCCAAGACCGATTTAAAGTCTTCAGATAGAAATGTCAATGGAAGTGCCCAAGCAACATTACTCAAAAAGTGTCCCAGTGTATCATCAGCCCTAGGGTTAATGGAAATAACATTAGAAAATGTCCTGATAACGAGTTACCAGTTTTCTGTTATTTCTTACAGTGTAGACTGGGATGAGGCGTTGTTATGTGATTTGTAATAAAGATAATGATTTTAAAAGTAATAATACGTAGATGTAGCTTATTTATTTGAGTCTGATTCGGTTATTTGATTTTTCAGTATATTTTTTGTATATGTTAAAATGCATAATAAATTAAAAAGACGCATTTGATTGTGGTTTAATGACTTAAAAGGGGTTATTCAGTCGTATCAAATGTACTTTATCCACCTGATTTTTTTATTTCTTAGTGGTGTGGCCATTTGTGACTTGAACAATAACTTACTCTAATACTAGCTCTATTCTATTCTATTTGATCTTGATTTCTTTTAATTTATTGTTAAAAAGTTACCCTCAAACACTAGTGCTCTCTATTATTTCCTGCTTTCTTATACCTTTACCTAATTTTCAACTTTAAAACAGTTGTTACAACAATGAAATAATATGTAAAAGTTGTTATTTGTAGTAATATACTGGATCCTCATCCTGTACATCCTTATCTAAATATATTACAGTTCATCAGTACATGTACATTAGCTCTATTCCCCTAAACCTTGAGATTTATATTATATCAATGCTCTTCATCTGTGTTTTCTGCTGTAGGACAGTATGGAGAGGCGTATGACAACCACATGTTCTTGGCCAGGTTTTTCACCGAGCCGGAGGACAAATGGTTGAAGCATCATTTCATTCAGCTGGCCCTCCATTCAGCTCGCAAATTCAAAATGGACTCTGGCAAAAGAGAGGCTGAGGCTAACCTACACATGGGCCAAGTTTATTTAGAGAAGGGTAACATACATACACAGTCCTTCAATATACGACAGCCATTCAATCTGCCTCTTTACATTCAGATTCAAATGTCCTACCTCAAATTTAGACTGTCTTTTAAATTCCAATTCAATGCATTCTCGATTCAAATCAATTTAAATTCAAGTAAGTGTTTCTTTTAAATTGTGGGGAGAAAAATATGACCCTCTTTGTAAAAGTCACCCAAATACAGGACAAATATAAATGGTTGAATGTAGAGATGTTGTGCGCGTGTGTTGCAGGTCAGCTGGAGAGAGCACAAGAGCATTACGAGGGGTTTTATCAGCTGACCGTGGGCCGTACATGGCAGGACCCCAGCGGCCGCGTGCATCACTCACACTCGTGTGAGGAGCTCCAGAAGGTGTTCACGCTGCTGGGGCAGAGATTGATTCAGGAACAAGACTACACACACGCCATTAAGATGATGAACAAGGCCTACCAGATGGCTAAAGAGTGTATGTACAGCCATGTTCAGTGATTTGACGTGACACAAGCAGCGTGCCCAGCTACATGACAAAGCTTAGTCAAATGTGCCTTTGAATTAAATGAAGTAAAGTTTAGTCAAGGTGGAGGAGAAATTAGGCTTTTTCCTGTTCAATATAATTCAGGTACATATTTAAAAAAAGTATATAGTAATAAAGTGTTTACAAACTAATAGTTTATAGTTAATGAATAGTTTATAAACTGTAATTAATCTATCAATAGACTCTATACAAACTTCCTTCATTGTCAGTAATTAAGTGTTATTGTTCAATTAGTTCTTATGTAAATAGTTATATCATGCTTTGTTGACAACTGTATCACTTTAGATTAGGTTATGGAATAGTGGAAAATGTCATTAATTAAGTGCTTTAAACCAACTATTATTGCAGATTAATTGCATTCATATTAAGAGTTCATTCAAATGTTTACAAATACATTAAGCCTATCCCCAAAACACTTAAAAGTGAATCAATTAAATCAATACCATAACAACATACTATAAAAAGGCTGTCAATATGAAATGCAAATACTCATTAGATCATGTTTTTAAAATACATCAGTTAGGATTAAGAGAAGAAATATTGGTAGAAATCACGTTCCACGGGGCCCTACGTAAAACTACAATTTATAAACTATTTAGTACTAATAACTAATCGTTTGCAAATGATTTATAAGTGCTGTGTTATTGCATGCTTATTATAAAGTATTACCAATGATCTTATTGTCATGTAATGACAATAAAATTGACATCTTATACTGGCAATACAACCTGTTTATGATCAGATTTTCAAACGCTTGGCCAGTTGTGCATTACATTAATAACATTAGGGCAGCAGAAGGAGCTTCCATGTCAGATTTCGAGCAATAAACCCACACAACCCCTAAAGCACAGTTTAATAACTCTTCCTGTTGTTGGTTTTTGATCTGTCGTCTAGCGGGAGATCGAGGGTTAGAAGGAGAAGCAGCCTACAGACTGGGCCTGGCGTATCAGAGCACCGGAGAGCAGAAAACTGCTAATCAGGTCTGTTCAGAGCGCTCACAAACTCGACTTGCTCATTCTGTAATTATTTCTTCTTTGAGGTTTTTGTTGCTCGTGTCAGTTTTTCAGCGTATGTATGGAGATCTCCACAACACTTGAAAATACAGACAGCCTGGGAAGAGCATATGAAGCCATTGCCAAATCTATGGAGAGGTACAGTAGATGCACACACACATCACAACACATTTAAATTTGAGATGTAAAGCTTAATTATTATAATAATGACCGTAGGGACAGAAAAAACTATGTTTTGTAATGAAAAGGTACCAAAAATGACCAGTAAACATGGTTCCAGCCATATCAAAGTTCAGTTTCCTGGGAATTTCCCATTAATTGATGTTTAAATTGAATGGAATATAAGCTGCTTTGGATAAAACACCAAAAAAGGTGTCAAAATATTGAACACTACTCATGGGATTAAATAAAAGTCACATGCATTGGACTGCTGATGGTGCTATAGAGCAGGAAATTAGATATGTGGACTTTTGTGATTAGATTTCATGAACCATGACTCATAAATAAGTGTTGTATCTAGATTAGCTACTCATGCCCTAGATATCTCCAAATTCATTTTCATTACATTAAAACATATTTTATTGTGCAATGACTGAGTTTTTTATTTTTTTCTGGAGCCCCAGTAACTAATTATCAAAAACATGCTGATTTTTAGGTCAGTATGGCTGCTCCTGGACAAATAATTTCTCTGATAGTGGTCTTTTTTATTAAAAGGCAGCAAGTCCTTAATTTGGTATATATTGCTAGTATAAATATTGGACAGACTTCACTGAATTTATGTTTTTAGTGATCTTAAAACTAGCAAACTCCTTCCGGTATTCAACCGTACTCAAGCTGGCTTAGTTCACCCAAAAATGAAGACTTGCTGAAAACATCCTCACCCTCCGGCCAACCAAGACGTAGATGAGTTTGTTTCTTCAAGGGAACAGATTTGAAAATATGTGACACTGCAGTGAATGGGTGCCGTCAGAATGAGAGTCTGATAAAAACATCACAATATTCCACATCATTTAACATCTTGTGAAGTGAAAAGTTGTATGTTGTATGTAAGAAACAAATATATAAATCAGACGGTTTAACTTCAAACATTTGCTTATGGATAAAATATGAGTCCTCTGTCCATAATATCACTTCCTCAAGTAAAGACTTACATGACAAAACATTTCTGTAATGTCCAGAATAAGCAGAGCAGGAATAAAGACAAGGAAGCTCAAATGTAAGTTTGTGTTTGCATTTTTGGTGATGCCATAATTCTCATACTTTCATTTCATAACATAATTTTTTTTATGTAGCTTAATATTTCATAAGACTATTGTTTAAAAATGTACAATGAGAGTGTCTGTACTTTTGACTGCTATGTGCAAGGCATGGACTTTAGCCAGAAGGTGGCAGTACAGGATCATGTGTCTACATGGTGAATGTAAATAAGTTGGTTTTAATAGAATGACTTAGTCAGTGGTTTTTAGTAAATTACAATTGAATTACGTTACGTGGACCCTGATAACTGATCAACTATGACTTATCAGTAACCATTTATTTTTTAAAGCTTCTGTGTGTTTGTGTGTTACAGTGAAGGCAAACTAACAGAGGCAACTGAATATTTGGAGAAGTTTGCTGAGATTTCTCTAAACAGCAAACAGGACAGAAACCTCGAGAAAGCCTGCATGTGCCTCGGAAACATCCTCAGCTTGAGAGTAAGAGACAGAGATCTTAGATTTAAATCTACATGTGGCTTAAGAATTTGTGTCCCAAACCCTACTGAGCTGCCTGCATAGAGAGCATTTTAAGCATGTGTTGCATGGGATCTTTGTGCACTTTAGGAGTGTTTATTTTAGTATTCCTGTGTATCTGCATGTTTATTTCCGTACACAGAAGCAGTACGATGGCGCTAGTGAACATTTTGGACGTGCGTATGAGATTGCGTGTAATCTGGAGTCGGTGGACAGACAGCAGAAGGCTCGGGTGTGTGCGGGCAGCGCTCGTGCCCTCAGCATGATGCAGACCTATCACAGGCTCATAGAGACACCAGGACGCCAGAACATCAAGAGAATCATCAGCTGGAAGAAGAGAAGACATCACAGCTTAAGTGCACCATTGTGAGTGAGCAGACAACTGAACAATTCAGCTGAAATCTTTGCCACATCAGAGGTATCTGGATTGCTTTGGTGTGTCAGATAATACTTATGCTCTTCTTTCTTAACAGAGAGGAAGAAATGAAGAGATGAACAGTGGGAGGCAGATGTTTGTCTGAAGTCTGAATAAAGTATATGATCCGTCTTTTAGAGAGATTCCATGTGGAAAATAAGTACTTTTTTAAATAATACATTTAAAAGGGATTTAAAAAATTTAAAGAATATACTTAAATTTGAACTGAATTTAATTTTCAGACACTTAACTGGATATTATTTGTTTGCAGTTAAATTAAAATGTATTATGTTTTAAATTCATATTAAATGCAATTAGCTGAACTTTAGAAATCTATTTTCTCACACTAGTAGGACTTGAGTTACATTTGTATTCAGTTCTCTAAAGAAATATGGTGTACGTGTACTGTTGAATGTGCTGCCAAGCATTTGTGGTAAACTCAAATATAATTGTATTTCTATTCAAAATGTACAATTAACTTATGTACTTGATACACACATATTTCTGTACAAAATCTGTGCATTAATGTCTTGCATGCATAAATTATATATGAAGTATTTACTTTTTTTTACTTTTTAAGTAAAGTATTTTAAGTATTTAAAATATTACACATTTAGAGAATGATTTTTAACCATCTGAAGCCACATATGAACAAAAGAACGCACATTCCTGCAGGCCCTAGACTTGTAGAAACTTAGACTTATAGAAACTTTGACTTATAGAAACTTTGACTTATAGAAACTTTGACTTATAGAAACGTTGACTTATAGAAACTTAGACTTATAGAAACGTTGACTTATAGAAACGTTGACTTATAGAAACTTAGACTTATAGAAACTTAGACTTATATAAATTAGACTTATAGAAACGTTGACTTATATAAATTAGACTTAGAGAAACTTAGACTTATAGAAACTTAGACTTATGGAAACGTTGACTTATAGAAACGTTGATTTATAGAAACTTAGACTTAAAGAAACTTTGACTTATAGAAACTTAGACTTATAGCAACTTTGACTTATAGAAACTTTGACTTATATAAACTTTGATTTATAGAAACTTTGATTTATAGAAACTTTGACTTATATAAACTTAGACTTAAATAAACTTAGACTTATTGGAACTTAAACTTAAATAAACTTAGACTTATATAAACTTAGACTTATAGAAACTTTGATTTATAGAAACTTTGACTTATATAAACTTAGACTTAAATAAACTTAGACTTATTGGAACTTAGACTTATAGAAACTTAGACTTATAGAAACTTTGACTTAAAGAAACTTAGACTTATAGAAACTTAGACTTATTGGAACTTAGACTTAAAGAAACTTTGATTGATAGAAACTTTGACTTATATAAACTTAGACTTAAAGAAACTTTAATTTATAGAAACTTTGACTTATAGAAACTTAGACTTAAAGAAACTTTGACTTCTAGAAACTTAGACTTAAAGAAACTTTGACTTAAAGAAACTTAGACTTATAGAAACTTTGACTTATAGAAACTTAGACTTAAAGAAACTTTGACTTATAGAAACTTTGACTGAAAGAAACTTAGACTTATAGAAACTTAGACTTATTGGAACTTAGACTTATAGAAACTTAGACTTATTGGAACTTAGACTTAAAGAAACTTTGATTGATAGAAACTTTGACTTATAGAAACTTAGACTTAAAGAAACTTTGATTTATAGAAACTTTGACTTATAGAAGCTTAGACTTAAAGAAATTTTGACTTATAGAAACTTAGACTTAAAGAAACTTTGACTTAAAGAAACTTAGACTTATAGAAACTTTGACTTATAGAAACTTAGACTTAAAGAAACTTAGACTTATATAAACTTTGACTTATAGAAACTTAGACTTATAGAAACTTAGACTTAAAGAAACTTAGACTTATAGAAACTTTGACTTAAAGAAACTTAGACTTATAGAAACTTTGACTTAAAGAAACTTAGACTTATAGAAACTTTGACTTAAAGAAACTTAGACTTATAGAAACTTTGACTTAAAGAAACTTAGACTTATAGAAACTTTGACTTAAAGAAACTTAGACTTATAGAAACTTTGACTTAAAGAAACTTATACTTATAGAAACTTTGACTTAAAGAAACTTAGACTTATAGAAACTTTGACTTAAAGAAACGTACTCGGTTACTATCGTAACCTCGGTTCCCTGAGATACGGAACGAGTACTGCGTCTTGTAAAGACGCATATGGGAAAATGCCTTTTTTCTCCTGAACTGAAGTCTTATTTAATCACGCAGTGAAACTGCACGACTATTGGTTCGTGCAGGTGTAGAAAAACGAACCAATGGGTCGGCAGCGGAGCTGCACGAACCTATGGCGACGATACGCGCCAATATTCCCGCCGAAACGGGCGGGGCATCTGGCTATATAAGCGGTCGTTTCGCCATAGGATCCTCAGGTTTACTTCGACTGAAGCGACGACTGAGTCGTGCAGCTACCTGGCACGGCAAAGTACGCAGTACTCGTTCCGTATCTCAGGGAACCGAGGTTACGATAGTAACCGAGTACGTTCCCTATCGATACTCCACTCGTACTGCGTCTTGTAAAGACGCATATGGGAACTGAATTTAATCACGCCGTGCTAGGGTAGATGAACGACTGTATACACTTCCATAAACATAAATGCCCATAGGGAAGTAAGTAGTATACTTCAGGCTAAAGCGAGCTAAACTCATAGAGGTCGTGCTCGGCCTGGATAATCGTTCCACTTCTGTATACTCAGTTAACCGGAGTATGCAGGGTGCCAATTAGAGAGCCTGAGCGCATTGTGGTCAAGAAATCTCTGACAGGATTGTTCCCACAGCGTATGTGTACAAGCTCATCTAAGCAGAGAGGACTCTGGCCTGTAAGGCCGGTATGTCCAGGTTATAAAACCTAGCAAATGTGGACGGAGTGGCCCAGCCAGCCGCCGTACAAATCTCTGTAATGGATACACCGCTAGACCACGCCCATGACGAGGCGATGCCTCTAGTCGAATGGGCTCGTACTCCAATGGGGCATTGCAGGCCCAAAGAAGAGTATGCCAGCATGACAGCATCCACTATCCACTTAGAGAGTCTCTGCTTCGTGACCGGATGTCCTTTGGTGCGGTTACCGAAGCTAACAAAGAGCTGTTCCGTATGCCTAAAAGGGGCGGAACGCTCAAAGTAGATTCTCAGAGCTCTGACAGGGCATAACAAAGATAACTCCCGGTCCTCCTCAGACGGAGGAAGCGCGGAGAGCGTGATGACCTGAGCTCTGAACGGGGTTGAAAGTACCTTAGGTACATAACCATGCCTTGGTTTCAGGACGACCTTGGAGTCATTAGGCCCGAATTCCAGGCAGGCAGGGCTAGTAGAGAGCGCCTGCAGGTCTCCAACTCGCTTAACCGACGCTAGTGCTAGTAGCAGAGCAGTTTTCAGCGAAAGTGACCGGAGGTCCGTAGACTGTAGCGGCTCAAAAGGAGGGCCTTTCAAGGCCCTCAGTACAGTGGGCAGATCCCATGTAGGAACAGTAAGGGGCCGAGGTGGATTCAACCTCCTGGCTCCCTTCAGAAAACGGACAACTGAGTTGTCTCTGCCTACCGACTGGCCCGCTATAGGGGCATGAAAGGCCGCTATAGCTGCTACGAACACCTTGAGTGTAGAGTGAGAACGTCCTTTATCTAGCAGTTCCTGCAGAAAGGACAGAACCACCGCTAACTCAGAGGTAGAGGGGTTTTCACCACGGTTGAGGCACCAAGTGGAGAAAACAGACCACTTAAGGGCATAGAGGCGTCTCGTAGACGGGACTCTAGCCTCAGAAATGGTGTTTAACACTCGCTCTGGGAAGCCAGTAGGCTCCCATTGAGCGGCCAAATGTAGAGAGCCCACAGCTCGGGTCGAGGGTGCCATATTGTTCCGTTCGCCTGAGAGAGGAGATCCCGTCTCAGGGGCACGGGCCAGGGGGCTGCTGTCAGTAGCTGAGTCAGCTCTGACAACCAAGGTTGGTTCCTCCACAAGGGGGCCACCAATAGCACCTTGTGACCCTGTTCCCTGATACGCCTGACGACCTGTGGAAGCAGGGCGATCGGGGGGAATGCATAAAGGAGGAGGTTGGGCCAATCGTGGGCCAACGCATCCCTGTCCTTCGAATAATAAGTTGGGCAGTGAGAGTTGTCTTTGGAGGCGAAAAGGTCTACTTCTGCCTTGCCAAAGGTCTTCCAGATCTTCTGAA
Source organism: Oxygymnocypris stewartii (assembly GCA_003573665.1). NCBI lineage: Eukaryota > Metazoa > Chordata > Actinopteri > Cypriniformes > Cyprinidae > Oxygymnocypris > Oxygymnocypris stewartii. The sequence continues at coordinate 73,512 of QVTF01024496.1, read as the reverse complement.
CCACCTGCGGATGGAGCATCCACTCCTCTGAGGGGACATTGCTCCGAGATAACATATCTGCTCCTTGGTTCAGTCTGCCCGGCAGGTGTGCTGCCCTCAGCGAGCGCAGGTTGAGCTGAGCCCATTCCAGAAGGCGCTCTGCCAGAATAAAGAGGCGCTTCGAGGAGACACCTCCCTGGTGATTTATATAGGACACCACGGACATGTTGTCTGAGCGAATCAGCACATGGCGTCCTATTAGGTCCGGCAGGAAAAACTGGCAGGCTCGACAAACTGCTAGCATTTCCAAGCAGTTGATGTGGAAGCCGTTCTCCGTCTTCGACCAATGGCCGAAGGTCGGTTTGCCTTCGCACAGCGCCCCCCAACCTGTGTTGGAGGCGTCTGTCGTGACAACTTTCCTGGTGTGGACCAACCCCATGGCCACGCCCTTCTCCATCCACCGTGGGTTCTTCCAGGGGGTCAGGGCTGTTACACAGGCCTGATTCACCCTGATATGCAAGCGTCCGTGACGCCATGCGTTGTGTGGAACCCGTGGTTTCAACCAGCGTTGAAGGGGGCGCATGCGGAGCAGGCCCAGCTGTAACACTGGCGATGCTGCGGCCATAAGGCCCAGCATTCTCTGAAACACTTTGAGTGGGCGAGCGGTGTCGCTCTTGAAGGTGGCCGCGAGTTTCTGAATGGCCAGAGCGCGTTCTGGCGCTATCACCACTCTCATGTGAGCTGAGTCCAGAACTGTACCCAGGAACGATATTCGTTGGCTGGGAGACAGTGCGCTTTTGGCGAAATTGACCCTGAGCCCCAGGCGCTCTAAGTGGCTGAGGATGAGGGTTCTGTGTGAAAGTAGTTCCACCTCTGACTGGGCCAGAATGAGCCAGTCGTCGAGGTAGTTGAGAATGCGGATTCCCATCTGTCTCAGAGGGGAAAGAGCCGCGTCCATGCACTTTGTAAAAGTACGGGGGGCCAGAGACAGCCCAAAGGGTAGGACCGTGTACTGGTAAGCCACTCCCTCGAAGGCGAATCTCAAGAATCGTCTGTGATGAGGGGCTATCTGGATGTGAAAGTATGCATCTTTCAGGTCCAGAGAACAGAACCAGTCCTCTGTGCAAATCTGCGAGAGGATCTGCTTCAGTGTGATCATCCTGAACGGCCGTCTCATGAGGGCGTGATTCAGGCGTCTGAGATCGAGGATGGGCCGGAGGCTGCCATCCTTTTTGGGGACGAGGAAGTAACGGCTGTAAAAGCCTGACTCGCTCAAAGCTGGAGAAACCATTTCTATGGCTCCTTTTTCCAGCAGCGTCATCACCTCTGAGCGCAGAACGCGAGCGTTCTCGCCCTGCACCGAGGTGGAGACCACGCCGCTGAAGCGCGGGGGTCTTCGAGCGAATTGGAGTGAATAACCTCGTTTTATTATCCCCATAACCCACTCTGACACTCCGGGGATGGCCTGCCAGGCCTCGGCCCGCGTGGCAAGGGGTTGGATAAACTCGAGTGGCCGGCTGCACGGAGGCAGGGCACTCGTGAGGGACGGAAGAGGAAAATTGCTCTCTTTTTGAGAATGTTTGTGTTTTATTTTTTCCGCTATCACAGCGGACAGTTGCATGGTCGCTTGTACGGACCCTGTAGCAACAGACACAATTCCCTCTGCACCCGGAAAAGAACGGGGTGCCAAGAGGTTTCCCATGAGAGGCCTTTTGGTGGGCGGTCCGGCCGTGGCGGGACTCGACCCTCTCCTCTTCCTGTCCTGCAGATCAGGAGGACGCCGGGCGCACAGGGTCCAACGCTATCTTGAGTCGGGGGCCCTGGCGTGTCGGAGGGGGGTGGCGTCTGGCTGAGCGTGAACGCCCTCGCGGCTGCTGAGTTCTAGCAAGCTGAGGGGCGTAAACGGCAGTTGCAGATTTCGCAGACTGCTGAGTCGGCGCAGTCCTGGGGCGACTCTGAGCAGCTGCTGGGCTGGAGCGCTTGGGCAGGAAGTGTCGCATAGCCTGTGACGCCTTCTGTGCTTCTGTGAAGCGCTCAGCGAATCCTTTCACCGCAGGTCCAAAGAGGCCGCTGGGGGAAATTGGAGCATCAAGGAAGGAGACCCTGTCCGCATCCTTGATCTCCGTCAGCGTGAGCCACAGGTGGCGCTCGAGCACTACCAGGCTGGCCATAGACCTTCCTATGGCTTGGGCGGTAGTCTTGGTGGCTCGCAAAGCTAGGTCTGTTGCGCTTCTCAGCTCCCTGAGAGTCGCAGGATCAGGCTCAGACTCGTCTACGGCAGAGAGGAGCTTGGCCTGATAGACCTGTAGAACCGCCATAGAGTGGAGCGCCGAAGCCGCCTGTCCAGCTGAAGCGTAGGAGCGTCCAGCGAGCGCTGAAGTGGTCCTGCATGGCTTGGACGGGTGACTGGCTTTCGCCTTCCAGCCGATGGCAGTGGGTGGGCAGAGATGTGCAGCCACTGACTCATCCAGTTGAGGCATCCTCTCATATCCCTTTTCTTCAGCGCCATCAACCGTAGTGAGGGCAGATGAAGCGGAAGTACGGAGGCGGGCAGAGTAAGGAGAGCGCCAAGATCTCGTGAGCTCGTCATGTACTTCAGGGAAGAACGGCGATGGTCGTTGTTGAGGGGCCTGACGGCGCCCCGGCAGAAACCACTCATCCAGACGGCTGCGAGAGGGCTCCTCTCGTGGAGACCACTCCAAACCCAGCTCTTCAACCGCTTTGGAGAGGACACGGAAAAGTTCGGCATCCATCCCGGCTTTGGCGGCGCTGGGCGCGGGCAAACCTGAGGGGGCGGGGTCAGTCACTGAGCCCCACAGCTCCTCAGCATCTGAAGCTACCAGTGACATGCTGTCATCAGCCAGCTCATCGTCACTTCCCCCAAACGAGACCAGATCGCTCACGCTTGCGGAGGGACGCTGGTCAGGTTGGATAAAAAGGACGGGAGAAATCTCTCTGTGTGGTGAAAACGAGGCACGCGGGATCTGAGCCGGCGTGAGCTCGCTTTCAACCAGGCGCTGAAAACCTCTGCCCCGCTGTTTTTTCCTCACAGGTCCCTGAGAGGAAGAAAACGGGAGGGCGCGAGGGGCGGGATCGCTCTCTGAAAAGAAAGCGATGCGCGTGCGCAGAGAGGCGAGACTGATGCTCTCGCAGTGAGAGCAATCAGAACCAGCGAGCGCGGCATCCGCATGGGCTTTCCCCAGGCAGGAAACACACTCGCTGTGACCGTCATCGGCGTGCAGGTCTCCCCTGCACGAGCCGCAGTAACGGCGCGGCATTAGAACGCCGATTTGCTCTTTTAGAAAACTTACGTGATCGCCGGATAGCGGCAGCGAACGGGACCGGAACTGCTGCGATGCTGGGGCGCGTTGAAGGCGGATCAGCCGAGCAGATCGAGGTCGCTGGGTCCTACTGCGAGGCGTGTCAACGGCGAGTAGGCTTCTCTGGATCAGTGTAGACGAAGTCGTCGTCGCTGAAGGAGAAAAAATCTGAGGATCCTATGGCGAAACGACCGCTTATATAGCCAGATGCCCCGCCCGTTTCGGCGGGAATATTGGCGCGTATCGTCGCCATAGGTTCGTGCAGCTCCGCTGCCGACCCATTGGTTCGTTTTTCTACACCGGCACGAACCAATAGTCGTGCAGTTTCACTGCGTGATTAAATAAGACTTCAGTTCAGGAGAAAAAAGGCATTTTCCCATATGCGTCTTTACAAGACGCAGTACGAGTGGAGTATCGATAGGGAACTTAGACTTATAGAAACTTAGACTTATAGAAACTTTGACTTAAAGAAACTTAGACTTATAGAAACTTTGACTTATAGAAACTTAGACTTATAGAAACTTTGACTCAAAGAAACTTAGACTTATAGAAACTTTGACTTAAAGAAACTTAGACTTATAGAAACTTTGACTTAAAGAAACTTAGACTTATAGAAACTTTGACTTAAAGAAACTTAGACTTATAGAAACTTTGACTTAAAGAAACTTAGACTTATAGAAACTTTGACTTAAAGAAACTTAGACTTATAGAAACTTTGACTTATAGAAACTTAGACTTATAGAAACTTTGACTTAAAGAAACTTAGACTTATAGAAACTTTGACTTAAAGAAACTTAGACTTATAGAAACTTTGACTTAAAGAAACTTAGACTTAAAGAAACTTAGACTTATTGGAACTTAGACTTGTAGAAACTTAGACTTATTGGAACTTAGACTTATAAAACGTTTTGCTCTGCTGTTAGACTCTTGGGGCCTGTTCCATAACAGACGCTAAGAAAAGCGGGGATTAAAGTCCAAAACCTGACTTGAATTAGCCGATATAAACATCCACGCTGAAATTGGTTCCATAACAGTAAATTGAAGATCATGTGATCTTACTAATTTGAATCAGGTTTACGTAGTCTAGATAATTGCGCGTGCACGCTATTGTTTAAAAGCCCTGAGGGTCGAGCATGGATCCATCGATTTACTGTGGGCTACCATGGCAACGAAAGTTAAAGAAAGAGCAGCGATGTTCACGGCGACTGAACAACGTTTGCTATTGGAGACATATGAAGAATTTAAAGATGTAATCACCAAAAAAGGAAATACAGCGGCAATAAACAAAGCAAGAGAGAAAGGTTGGCAGGAAATTGCTGATCGTCTCAATGCGTAAGTAGCGGTGTACAGTATTTAAAATACTTTATTTATCAACGTTAAATGTGTGTCACAATACATTGCAAAGTTTGTGTGTAAATAACAGTAATTGCTATAACATTTACACGACAGCAACTTAAGTGAAGAAAAAAGAACCTGGCAGCAGGTGAAAATAAAATATAAAAATATTCTTCAGAATGGTAAGTAAATCTAATGGTATGTAAATATTTAATCATAGCCAGCTTGAAGTTACAACTGTTCAGTCTCATAAGGTTTTTTTTAATTGCAGCTGCCAAAAAGAAGACTGAGGTTGCTGGCACTGGGGGAGGGCCACCACCAGCCAACTTCACTCCTGCAGAGGAGCTGGCATTGGAAATTAACAAAGGGAGGCCAGTCCTTGAGGGAATAGAGGGGGGGACGTCATCTGAAATTATACCACCTAGTATAAGGAGTGACTATATAAAAGGTGTGTGTGTGTGTTTTATTATTATCATTATTCCTTCCTTCCATAGGCATTGTAAGCCTAAGTAAATCATAGCAGTAATGTCATGTAGAGGTACTTGTGCTAATGAAGCTTTTTGGCAAAAAAATATTTTACTCTATCATGTTTGGTTTCATAGTGACGAAAGATTCTGTGTGCTTGATGGCTCCACCAGACATCATGCTGCCTGTGAGTATGACAGCTTTTAAAACAGTCATGTAAAATAATGAGTTTAACTGAGTTTAATTAGTGGTTACAGGGTGAAGGCCCATCCACAGTTGAGGAGGATGAGGAGACAGTGTCTGTATGTTCAAAGATGCCTGAGGTAGTCACAGGTTCCATGTGATACTGTATTATATATAAAAAAATGTACTTGAGTGATAAGGTGATCATAATATGTGTTTTCAAATATTATTGGCTGCAGGATGCTGACACAGTTCTAGAGCCCTCTCAGTCTGGGACCACATGTGACAAAGTGAGTATTAAGAAATGAAAACAATGTGCCAAGAGCATTCAATGAAATAACTTAAATATATGTTGCTAAAGAAACCAGAAAACATAAAATGAGTATATAAACGCTACCTCCTTAAACAAATGGAAGCATTTGATACTGACATCCAGTATAAAAAACTGAAGATGAGAAAGTTGGAGCTGGAAATTCAACAACTACAGAAAAATGCATGTAGAAATGCCATTAAAAAAACAACAACAAAAAACACATGACCTTTTTGATCATTTTCCACAACATTTATTTGTATGTCTTCACCCCTAACAGACAGCTTCACTCTGAATAAAGGAAAATGACAGATTAAAGATTTTGACTTCTGTGTGTCTGTTAAATTAAGGGCAAAGTTGAGGGGCCAGTGAAAAATTTTAAAGGCTATACATGGTTTGGACCATATTAAGCAAAATAATTATTGGCATATGTGTCTCGTATAATTCTGCCTGTTTGATTTTCTTCAAATACTGCTTCAGTGCCCCAGTCTTCCTCTGCAACAATCCTTGGTTGCTTCTCTTTCCTCAGACAGGCAATGTTATGGAGCACTACACAAGCAACTACAATGTCACATGCCCTAGGAGGAGTCACTCTTGAGGTGCTTCAGGCACTGGAACCTTGACCTTATGAGCCCAAATGCCATCTCTATACGACCTCTTGTGCGTGCATGGGCAGTGTTGTAGCTGTGCTGTGCCTCTGTCTGGGGCTCCTGATAGGGAGTCAATAGGTAAGGCAGGCATGCGTATCCCTTGTCTCCCAGCAAAACTCCTGAGAATTCACCTGCATAGAAAATTTTTTTTTTTTTTTTTTTTTTTTTTTTTTAAATTAAATTGAAGACTTCTTGCCATTCGTTAAGTGACTAGCATACCTCTTGCCAGTTGCTGGTAGACAGATGAGGCTTGAAAGATTCTGGAGTCATGCACAGAGCCTGGCCATTTGGCCTCTACATTTGTGATGATGCAATCTGCATCACAGATCATCTAAAAAAAATAAACATGTAGCTCACTACACTGTAATTATATAATAAATATAAAACATTGTATTGTAACTACATTTAATTGCAATGAACCGAACACTGGTGCCCAGCTTAGTACAGAACAATCAGTGTTACAGAATAGCCTTCAATATCATCTCAGTGGGACCGTACCTGTACATTGATGCTGTGTACTGATTTCCTATTTACAAAGTCTGCTTCATGTGGACCAGACGGACACTTGATACGCACATGGGTGCAGTCCAGTGCACCGATAACATTTGGGAAACCTAGGAAAATTATTGGTTTGGTTTAAAATGTGTCCTGTGTAACATCAACAGTCAAGAAATGTTTCCACGTTTTATACAGTCATTTTAACTTACCAGCTATCCCATAAAAGGCATGTTTAATGGTACAAATTGCTCTGTGGCCAGGGAATGTGATGAACACATTGAGGAGTCTTTTTAAAGAAAGGTACACAGTTCGTACAGAGCGGCAAACCGATCCTTTGCTGATATTCTTTGCATCTCCAACTGTGTACAAAAATGTTCCACTGGCAAAAAAGCGAAGTGCTATGCACACCGTCTGCGGGACTGTGAGCGCTGTCTTGCGGCATGTGTTATTTGCAATGTGTGGGCTCAGCAATCTACAAATATATGCAATCCCATCTCTTGAGAACCTATATCGCTCATACAGGTAGCTGTAATGAAAAGCCAATGGGTCTGACCTGTCCCTGAAAGTTCGCTCTCTTTGAAATGCCCTTCGCATGATAATAGCTCCCTCATCCACCATCTCATCAATGAAAGGACACGCCATGGTTAAGTTTGGAAACGAGTTCAGCTCCCTATTTATACACTTTTAATTAATTCATTACCAAACTCATCAACCAAACTCACCAACTAAACACGTAACTTCTTTACATTTCTTAGTGTTTTTGTACCTTATAATTTCTTACATTTATTAGTAAAGTACATTTCCTTATTTATTTATTTTATTAATAGTGGTTAAGTGAAATAAAATGGCATGAAATTACCAGCAGGTGAGTATTAATGGTATTCTGGTTAAGCATGAACTAAGACTTAGCCTGAGAGTTAGCCTGCTCCGGACCAGGTTAGTTTCCCAGCATAAGTTGCCAGAGTAACTGAGTTTGAACTGTTTTAAGTTTCATTTGTGAAACCGAATCCACCAACAATAAGCCTGACTAACCAAAATAAGCCTGGCTTGTACTCTAATCTTGTGTTATGGAACAGGCCCCTGGTCTTTATGTGTGTCTACTCACGAGTTTGTAAACAACTCAATTCATTCTGAAAACACTTTTAAATGCATAACATAAACGATCATTAAAACATTGTACAATATATAGCATCAAGATAAAAATATAATTACATTTGATTATATCTGAACAAAGTACTGCTCCGAGAAGCATTATATAATGATGTTGATGTATTATAGCTTAATGATTAATTTTATTATTTTTGCAAAGTGTATATTTGGCCATTTTATTTGCCCTGAGATTGAAGTTTATTTGCAGAATAAACAAGTTCAGGGATCCCCTTGTGTGATCCCCTTGTTAGTGTGCTTTAAATGGTAAGCGTCTTAAATTCTTAAAAAATTGTACTTGCAAATAATGTAATATTAATTAAATGAAAGGTCACTTAAGTGTACATGTTTAAAAAGTGCACTTTGCAATACTATCAAAAACATTTTTTTTATTCAATTTGGGAGGAAGGCAAGACACACCTGGAATCCAATTAACAATCAACATGAGGGAGAAACTGGGTCACAATGAACACATGGGGAGTCCACAATCCTAATTCACAATCCTTGTTTTATTTTGCGTGAATTATTATTTCTGCTAAATAAATTATTTCCTGCAAATCTGCTAATTGCGCCTTCATCATTACAAATGTTATAAAAAATAGCCTATATATTTAAAAAATACATCACTTATAATTTTCATTAAATATGATTTGACGTATATTTTAGTTCACACTTAAAAATAGGCTACTTTTGTTATCCAAATTAAGTTTTGCTTTCCAAAAAAGGTTAATAAATATATAAGATTCAGTGATATTGCACATTTTTGAAGTTACCTGAGGGAAGATTTTTTTTTTTACAGTGTATTCACATCAACTAGCTCTCAGGATTCCTGATATGTGTCTTTATTTCTTGTATAAAAGGTTGTTTGTTTTGTTCAGCAGGAAATCCGTGTCTCTCTCTCTCTCTCTTTCTCTCTCTCTCTCTCTCTCTCTCTCTCTCTTTCTCTCTCTCTGCCCCCCCCTCTCCGTCTCTCTCTCTCTCTTTGTCCCCCTCTCTGCCCCCCCCCTCTCTCTCTGCCCCCTCTCCTCTCCTCTCTCTGTCTCTCTCTCTCTCTTTCTCTCTCTCTCTTTGTCCCTCTCTCTGCCCCCCCCCCCCCTCTCTCTCTCTCTGCTCCCTCCCCCCTCCTCTCTCTGTCTCTCTCTCTCTCTTTCTCTCTCTCTCTTTGTCCCTCTCTCTGCCCCCCCCCCCCTCTCTCTCTCTCTGCTCCCTCCCCCCTCCTCTCTCTGTCTCTCTCTCTCTCTCTCTCTCTCTCTCTCTTATATCACTTCCTCTTTCCCACATCGAGCTCACTGTCCGCGGACCCCGAGCAGACAGACTCCTCACGTTATGCTGCTTTACGCGAGTTTGCCGTTGAGTTTGGTGTCACACTCCGTGAAGCATGTCTTTGCACTCGCCTTGCTTGTGTGTTTGGCTATAGTGGTTAAATTATTAGTTATGAGGAGAAGAGGGATGCGAACTATGGAGCCTTTTCCAGGACCACCTGCACACTGGCTCATCGGACACGTCAAGGAGGTAAACAACACGGCCACAAACAGTGATCGTCTCTTTAGCTAAGCTTTAGAGTCCATTGTAGTCCATTCATGCTTTTCCTGTTGCTTTCGAACATCTATTATTTAATTAGAATAACTTTAGTTTTTTTTTAATCCTGCTAAAAATAGAAATATCATAATATTTTATGTGATCATATTTTTAGATTTATTTTGTTCAACATGTAAACCACATTTGATGCATATGACTGTTGGGTCGGGTTATGGTTGAAGAATTGACAATAAAGCAGACTTGACTTGACTTATGTTGCCATTTTATACAGTCTATTTATGAGTTCAGTTGGGAAAAAAATAAGTGTAGAAACAATTTTCAATCAGAAATGTTTGTTAATTTTCAAAACTATTTACAAAAGTTATATTTTCTTCTAAAAACTTACTTCAGTAATTTTTATTTGAATTCCTTTGAAAAATCTCTTTATTACAGTCATACGACACAATGTAGGCATTTGCCCTGGTTATCTTCACGGGATGGAACCTCATGCCTGAGCCCTTGTCTATTCACTACAACTAAACAATTACATAATTATATTGTGCAGCAATAAACACAACAGGCTTGCGTTGCATTCACATTCTTCAGTTGCAGTTGGAAGAATTCCTGTAAAATTAATAAATTGCGAGCGCAATTTGATCTTGAAATGTGTTTTATTGTCCATAACAGTTACACAGACCTTGTTTATATTCATAGTTTCACCAGGATGGACATGATTTGGAAAAGATTATGAAGTGGAGTGGACAGTATCCCTTTGCCTTTCCGCTGTGGTTTGGCCCGTCACTATCCATTCTGAACATCCACCACCCATCATATGTGAAGACCCTTCTCACCACTACAGGTGCTCATCCGGTTGGCACTTTTAAGATTTATATTACAGGCTAAATCTTTCTCAAATATTAACAACCAAAACCAGCATTTTAATAATTTTTTCTTGCTTTATTTACAGAACCCAAAGATGATTATGCATACAAGTTTTTCATCCCTTGGTTAGGTAAGATCACATGTAAAGCTGAAAATTATTTCTTTATTAATCTATACTATTAGGTTTATTATTGGGTGTTTCTTCAACTATGGGCAAGTCTGTCCTTGTGGATTTTGGGAAAATAAACTCAAGGACAGTTTTCTCTCACTCTAGTTTATTTAATTTATCCACTAACGATGTCCATAAATGTCATTTTTACCATCTCAAGTCATCATTCCTTCTGTGGCATTCTGTTAACACTATAGTGACTCTTAACTGTCTCCTCAGGCGATGGCTTGCTTGTGTCTACTGGACAGAAGTGGTTTCGGCACAGACGGCTTCTCACTCCTGGTTTCCATTATGATGTTTTGAAGCCTTATGTGAAACTTGTTTCTGATTCAACCAAAGTCATGCTTGTATGTGACCCGAAAATCCAAAATGTCCTTATTTACTCAAACTTTATGTTTAAATGGTGTATCCTGTCCCAGCTTAATGTGCAAAACTTTAAGACTGCTGCAAAAATGTCTCTGCTTGTCTGATCATCTCAACCAACCAGAAGCAGCAACATTTTCACAACCAGTTATGCAATATTGGGGCAGGACTATTTGTGACCCTGGAGCACAAAATCAGTCATAAGTAGCACAGGTATATTTGTAGCAATAGCCAAAACAAAAAAACATTGTATGGGTCAAAATGATTGATTTTTCTTTTATGCCAAAGTAAATATCATGTTCCATGAAATATTTTGTACATTTCCTACTGTAAATATATCAAAACTTAATTTTTGATTAGTAATATGCATTGCTAAGAACTTAATTTGAACAACTTTAAAGGAGATTTTCTCAATATTTAGATATTTTTGCACTCTCAGATTCCAGATTTTCTAACAAACTATACTAACAAACTAACAAATAGTTTGAATACTAACAAACCATAGCTGAATGGAAAGCTTATTTATTCAGCTCTTAGATTATGTATAAATCTCCATTTTGAAAAATTGACCCTTATGACTGGTTTTGTAGTCCAGGGTCAAATTTTTTTGTCCAAACATTCAAAGGTTAGATTATTTTTTGAGAAACCCGTTTGACAACAGTCATTATTTTTGTAATTCCTTATTCACTGTAAAAAAAAAAAAATCACCTTCCACTTCAGTTTTTAAAAATATAGTTTTGTAAAACGTTCTAAAAAATTACGGTGAAATTGGTTACATTATTTTGATGAGTTCAAGTAATGGAAAAGCAAATGCCTCCATGACTTGTTGATCATATCATTTTTACAGTGTTGCTGGGTGACATGATACACTTAAACTACTTTAATTATTTAAAAAGCTTGCTGTGTTTTTATTATAGTTTCAGATGTATATTTTCTGTCTTTCAGGATAAGTGGGAAGTTTATGCCAAATCAGGAGAGTCGTTTGAATTGTTTAAGCATGTAAGTCTGATGACGCTGGACAGCCTCATGAAATGTGTGTTCAGCTGCAACAGCAACTGTCAGACAGACAGGTCAGTTCATATTCCTTTACCTCGTCCTATTGTACACATCCGTCTCCTTTCAGTGTAACCTCGCTAATCTCTTTGCAGTGGAACCAACCCGTACATCCAGGCGGTGTATGATCTCTGCCACATGGTGAACATCAGGTTCAGAGTGTTTCCATACCACAGCGATGTCATATTTCATCTCAGTCCACATGGATACAAATTCAGGAAGGCGGCCAGAATAGCACACAATCATACAGGTGTCGTTTCTTTGCTAAGCCACAGTCATGCACCTCATGAGCAGGCTCAACCATGCAACGATTAGTTTAACTCTAACTGTGATTTTGTGAACTGTGACCATCTGAATTATATGAGGCTCTGGAAGTTTTATAATATGACTACATGTCTTTCTAAATTATATATATATACAGTGTTCAGCGTAAATGAGTACACCCCCTTTGAAAAGTAACATTCTAAACAATATCTCAATGAACACAAAAACATTTTCCAAAATGTTGACAAGACTAAGTTTTATATAACATCTGTTTAACTTATAACATGAAAGTAAGGTTAATAATATAACTTATAGAACAACATTTTCAGTTTTACTCAAATTAGGGTGATGCAAAAATGAGTACACCCCACTGAAAGTCTCTGGAGCAAAGCTAAATTTTAGACTACAAATGTCTAATTTAACAAGAATTCAACCACAGGTGAGTCTAATTATTCATTACACAGGTGTTCAGCAGACAGTTGACTATAAAAGGATGTTACTTAAAGAAAACCCCTTCCCATTTCATGCTGTCAGCAATGGCACCACATGGAAGAGAAATGTCACAAGATAAGTGTAATTTCTTTACACAAGAAAGGTGAAAGCTACAAGAAGATCAGCAAAGCTTTACTTATCAATCAGAATACTGTAGCAAAAGTGGTACAAACATTTAAAAAAGATAGAACTGCAACCATCTCACAGAGACGTCCAGGTCGTCCACGGAAGTTAACACCTCGTCAGGAGCGTCTTCTGATGAGAAGGGTTGAAGAAAATCGACATGCAAGTTCACTGCAGTTATCTAAAGAAGTAAAAAGCCAAACTGGGGTGACTATTTCCCGTGACACAATACGCGTACACTGCAGAGGAATGGCATGCATGGGTGCCGTCCACGAAAGAAGCCTCTCCTAAAGCCCAGGCACAAAAAAGCCCGCCTAGAGTTTGCCAGGGCCCATGCTGACAAAGATGAAGACTACTGGGACTCTATACTCTGGAGTGATGAGACCAAGATAAATGTTTTTGGAACTGATGGCTTTAAAACTGTATGGTGTCGCAACGGTGAGGAATACAAAGAAAAATGCATGGTGCCTACAGTGAAACATGGTGGTGGCAGGGTCCTTATGTGGGGCTGCATGAGTGCTGCTGGTGTCGGGGAGCTGCATTTCATTGATGGCGTCATGAATTCACAAATGTACTGCTCTATACTGAAAGAGAAGTTGCTACCATCACTCCGTGCCCTTGGTCGTCGTGCACTTTTCCAACATGACAATGATCCTAAACACACATCTAAGGCCACTGTTGGATTTCTGAAGAAGAACAGGGTGAAAGTGATTCAGTGGCCAAGTATGTCTCCTGATCTGAACCCAATCGAACACCTATGGGGAATTCTGAAGAGACAAGTTAAGCATCACTCTCCATCCAGCATCCAATCTCTAAAAGCGGTCATTCTTGAAAAATGGAAAAAGATAGATCTGGCAAAATGTCGCCAACTTGTGCCTAGAAGACTTGGTGCTGTCATTAAAAATCATGGAGGCCATACAAAGTACTAGATATAGTAGTTTTTGTTGTGGGGTGTACTCATTTTTGCATCACCCTAATTTGAGTAAAACTGAAAAATGTGTAATCTAAGTTATATTATTAACCTTAATTTCATGTTATAAGTTAAACAGATGTTATATTAAACTTAGTCTTGTCAACATTTTGGAAATGGTTATTGTGTTCATTGAGATATTGTTTAAAATTTTACTTTTCAAAGGGGGTGTACACATTTACGCTGAGCACTGTATATATATATTTATATATATATACAGTATCTCACAGAAGTGAGTACACCCTCACATTTTTGTAAATATTTTATTATATATTTTCATGTGACAACACTGAAGAAATTATACTTTGCTACAATGTAAAGTAGTGAGTGTACAGCTTGTATAACAGTGTACATTTTCTGTCCACTCAACACATAGCCATTAATGTCTACACCGCTGGCCACAAAAGTGAGTACACCCCTAAGTGAAAATGTCCAAATTGGGCCCAAAGTGTCAATATTTTGTGTGGCCACCATTGTTTTCCAGCATTGCCTTAACCCTCTTGGGCATGGAGTTCACCAGAGCTTCACAGGTTGCCACTGGAGTCCTCTTCCATTACTCTACGATGACATCACGGAGCTGGTGGATGTTAGAGACCTTGCACTCCTCCACCTTCCATTTGAGGATGCCCACAGATACTCAATAGGGTTTAGGTCTAGATACATGCTTGGCCAGTCCATCACCTTCACCATCAGCTTCTTTAGCAAGGCAGTGGTCCTTATCATGTTGGAATACTGCCCTACGGCCCAGTCTCCGAAGGGAGGGGATCATGCTCTGCTTCAGTATGGCACAGTACATGTTGGCATTCATGGTTTCCTCAATGAACTGTAGCTCCCCAGTGCCTGCAGCACTCATACAGCCCCAGACCATGACTCTCCCACCACCATGCTTGACTGTAGGCGAGACACACTTGTCTTTGTACTCCTCACCTGGTTGCTGCCAAACACGCTTGACACCATCTGAACCAAATAAGTTTATCTTGGTCTCATCAGACCACAGGACATGGTTCCAGTAATCCATGTCCTTGGTCTGCTTGTCTTCAGCAAACTGTTTGCGGGATTTCTTGTGCATCATCTTTAGAAAAGGCTTCTTTCTGGGAAGACAGCCATGCAGAACAATTTGATGCAGTGTTCGGCGTATGGTCTGAAAACTGACAGGCTGACCCCCCCGCCCCTTCAACCTCTGCAGCAATGCTGGTAGCACTCATACGTCTATTTCTCAAACACAATCTCTGGATATGACACTGAGCACGTGCACTCAACTTCTTTGGTCGACCATGGCGAGGCCTGTTCTGAGTGGAACCTGTCCTGTTAAACCGCTGTATGGTCTTGGCCCCCGTGCTGCAGCTCAGTTTCAGGGTCTTGGCAATCTTCTTATAGCCTACGCCATCTTTATGTAGAGCAACTATTATTTTTTTCAGGATCCTCAGATAGTTTTTTCCATGAGGTGCCATGTTGAACTTCCAGTGACCAGTATGAGAGAGTGAGAGCGATAACACCAAATGTAACACACACCTGCTCCCCATTCACACCTGAGACATTGTAACACTAACTAGTCACATGACACTGGGAAGTTTCTTCAGTGTTGTCACATGAAAATATGTGATAAAATATTTACAAAAATGTGAGGGGTGTACTACGTCTGTGAGATACTGTGTATATATGCATGTATATATATACCGTATATATATATATATATATATTCAATACTGTTATTTGAGCATCCCACCAATCCATCTATTGATGTTTCAGGAAAGCTGTTTGAAAACCAGTTAAGAATTCAAATTAATTTCTCAGAATTCTGCAAATTTTGTGAAACTCCACAGATTGAGTCTGGGCCTGCTCATGGGCTATTATTATATACATACCTGCTTATTTATCTTAGTTAAACCAGAATATACACTACCGTTCAAAAGTTTGGGGTCAGTATGATGTTTTCTATTCTTTCTATTATTATAGTAGTGTTTTAGATTTAAAAAAATATATACTTTTATTCAGCAATAATTTAATTGCATTAAATGAATCAAAAGTGGCAGCAAAGGATTTATTTTTCAAAGAAATGTTGTATTTTCAACTTTCTATTCATCAAAGAATCGAAATTGAGCAGTTTGCACAAAAATATTACACAGCATAACTGTTTTCAACATTGATAATAATTACAAATGTTTCATGAGCAGCAAATCAGCATATTATAATGATTTCTGAAGATCATGTGACACTGAAGACTTGAGTAATGATGCTAAAAGTTCAGATTTGATCACTGCAATACATTTGAGTAGCATTTTACAATACAGTTCAATATACAGTTCAATTAAATTAAATTCAAGATTATTTGTATAGCACTTTTTACGATACAATCATTGCAAAGCAACTTCACATGAAATTAAGTCTCTACAATAGATTTATATTGTAGAAACTCAATATAATTAACTTATGGCAAAATTTGGTTAATTCAGTATAATCGCTGATCGTTGGCTTCCCCTGAGGGGGTTGGCATCATCTCTTCTCAGGTGTTCGGTCATCTCAGATCATTTAAGGTATATTCACATTGAAAAGTGTTATTTTAAATTATAATAATATTTCTCAGTTTTACTGTATTTTTAATCAAATAAATGCAGCCTTAGTGAGAAGAAGAGACTATTTTCAAAAACATTACAAAACCTCACAACCCCAAATTTGTGAATGGAAGTGTAAATCTGTAACAAAGGAAGCTATGAAGCTATCATGTAATTTCTATTTCTTAATATTTTTTTAGCGGAAGTTATCAGAAAGAGGAAAGATGTCTTGAAGATTGAGAAGGAACAGGGCATTGTTAAAAACAAGCGATATTTTGACTTTTTGGATATTCTTCTGTCTGCCCGAGTATGATATTCTTAAGCACTTACACAATTCTTAAATTTAATGAAAATCAATTAAATTTGTTACATATTGCATAGTGCCCTTGTATCACCTATCATTGATTTTTTTCAGAGATTTTTGTTGTCGCTCACAGGACGAGCATCAGCAGGGTTTGTCGGATGAAGATATCAGGGCTGAAGTGGACACATTCATGTTTGAAGGCCATGACACCACAGCTAGTGGAATATCTTGGATATTCTACAATCTGGCTTGTAACCCTGAGCACCAGGAGAAGTGCAGAGAGGAGATCCTGCAGGTTCTGGATGGAAACGACACAGTGGACTGGTACTGTCGTTAATCTAATTACTCATGTGACATTGGGTTGGACAGCTGACTGTGTGGAGTGTAGGCTCCTGGGTCGGTAATAATGGTATGATCTTGGGAAAATTAGATTTAAGTCACAGTAACATATGTTGAATTGTGAATTGTGAATCTGAATTGGATTTTTTTTGTTTTAGATTATTTTCCCCTAGCGTGCGTTTCCCACTGGATACTATCTCTTTTTCAGACCATTCTCTATAAACCATAGAGATGGTTGTGCGTGAAAATCCCAATAGATCAGCAGTTTCTGAAATGCTCAGACCACCAACAACCATGCCATGTTCAAAGTCACTTAAATCACATTTCTCCCCCGTTCTCATGCTCGGTTTGAACTTCAACAGATCATCTTAAATGCTGATTGTCTAAATGCATGGAGTTGCTGCCATGAGATTGGCTGATTAAATATTTGCATCATCAAGCAGTTGAATAGGTGTACCTAATAAAGTGACAAATATTAAGTACTGTACATTTAGCTGGAAATAAGGTTTCCAAGGTATCAGATTTTTAGATGACAGTGAAATTCCACAATTCTCAATTCCAATTTAGATACCACAGTACATTTACATTTAGTCATTTTGCAGATGCTTTTATCCAAAGCGACTTACAATTGG
This sequence comes from Oxygymnocypris stewartii, assembly GCA_003573665.1. NCBI lineage: Eukaryota > Metazoa > Chordata > Actinopteri > Cypriniformes > Cyprinidae > Oxygymnocypris > Oxygymnocypris stewartii. The sequence continues at coordinate 55,965 of QVTF01024496.1, read as the reverse complement.
GGAATACATAAAGCGATTAATCTTGAAGAGGCAAACAGACAGAGGAAGTGCCCCTAATACCAAGTCTTAGGCATTGTTCAAATAAATACAAGCTAGCAAGAGAAGGAGAGAAAGGTAAAGAGAAAGATGAAGATATAGAAAAAGGGAAGGTATTTTTTATGATGAAGTCAAGTAGTGTTGAAAGAGATGAGTTTTCAGTTGTTGCTTGAAAATTGACAGGGATCCAGCATTCCGGATGGGGATGGGAAGATCATTCCACCGGCCAGGAACAGTGAACGAGAATGTTCTGGAGAGTGATTTTGAGCTTCTCTGTGATGGTACCATGAGGCGTCGCTCACTAGCAGATCTCAGACTTCTGGAGGGGATTTAGATTCGTAATAGTGAGTGGAAGTAGGTGGGTACTGAGCCTGTGGTTGTTCTATATGCAAGCATCAGTTTCTTGAACTGGATGCGAGCTGCAACTGGGAGCCAGTGCAAGGAGACAAAGAGAGGAGTAACATGTGCTCTTTTGGGCTCGTTGAAGACCAGTCGTGCCGCTGCATTCTGAATCATTTGTAGAGGTTTGATTGTGTTTGAATTAAGTCCAGCCAGAAGAGCATTGCAGTAGTCCAGTCTAGAAATGACAAGGGCCTGGACAAGAAGTTGTGCAGCATGCTGTGTAAGGAAGAGCCTGATCTTTCTGATGTTGTGAAGTGCAAACCTGCAAGATCGAGCAGTCTTTGCAATGTGCTCTTTGAAGGTCAGCTGATCATCAAAGATTACACCAAGATTTCTGACCGAAGCTGATGGGGTAATTGTTGATGAACCTAACTGAATCGTGAAGTCATGCTGTAGAGTTGGAGTGGCAGAGAAGACAAGAAGCTCAGTCTTTGCCAGGTTGAGCTGTAGGTGATATTCTTTCATCCATGCCGAGATGTCTGCCAAGCAGCCTGAGATCCATGCAGCTACCGTTGGATCATCTGGTCGAAATAAGACCAGATATGTCTTATCTGGTTTTATTTCAGTAAGACCAGATAAGTGTAATAAGTGATTTATCAGATAAGTGACCAGATAATATGTAGTGTATGTGGAGAAGAGGAGGGGTCCAAGAACCGAGCCCTGGGGAACCCCAGTGACCAATTGATGTGCTTTGGATACCTCCCCCTCCCCAGGCCACCTTGAAAGACCAGCCAGTGAGATAAGATTCAAACCAGCGAAGTGGAATCCCAGTGATGTCCAGTGATGAGAGGGTGGACAGGAGGATCTGATGATTGACAGTGTCAAAAGCGGCAGACAGATCCAGCAGAATGAGGACTGATGATTTGGAATCGGCTTTTGCAATTTGCAGGGCTACAGTGCCTGAGAGTAGCGTCTCAGTTGAATGGCCACTCCTGAAACCTGACTGTTTAGCGTCCAGTTTGTTGTTCTGTGAAAGAAACAATGAGACCTGGTTAAAGACAACTTGTTCGAGTGTTTTAGCTATGAATGGAAGGAGAGAGACAGGTCTGTAATTTTCTATAAGAGAAGTGTTTAATGTAGGTTTTTTGAGCAGTGGGGTAACCCTAGCCTGCTTGAATGCAGTGGGGAAGATGCCTGTGATGAGAGATGTGTTGATAATGTGTGTGAGTGCTGGTAAGAGTGTGGGAGAGATTGCTTGGAGAAGGTGCGAAGGGATTGGGTCTAGAGGACATGTTGTAGGATGGCTGGAGAGGAGAAGTTTGGATACGTCCGCCTCAGTGAGGAGACAGAAGGAGAAGATGGGAGTTTGAGCAGTGGATCTAGTTGGTTGGAGGTCCTGTGTGAGTGAAGGTGAAAACTGGCTACTGATTTTTTTAGTTTTGTCTGTAAAAAAAATTGCAAAGTCATCAGCTGTTATAGAAGGGGTGGGAGGTGGTGAAGGGGGACAGAGGAGATCATTAAATGTTCTGAAGAGATTACACATATCTGGAGCACTGTTGATCTTGTTATGGAAAGTGACGATTTGGCAGTGTGGACTTCTGCGGAGAAAGATGACAGTAACGATTGATAAATACTCCAGTCTGACGGATTGTTTGATTTTTGCCATTTTCATTTTCTCTTCAAGAAGAACATCAGATAACCAGGGGTTAGAAGGGGCAGTTTGTGCTGGCCTGGAGGAGAGAGGACAAATGTTGTCTAGACAAGAGGTTAAGGTAGAGCATAAAGTGTCAGTAGCTGCATTCACATCCAGAGATGAGAAATGGGTAGGTGAGGGAAGAGAGGAGGATGATACAGAGGAAAGATGGGAGGTAGAAAGGGAGCGTAGGTTTCGTCTAAAGGTAACTGGTAAGGGGGTTGGTGGCACCCGGGTAGCAAAGTGTAATGTAAATTTAATGAAGAAATGGTCAGAGATATGTAGTGATTGTACCAGAATGTTATCTGCAGTACAATCGCGTGTGTAAATGAAGTCAAGTTGGTTGCCTGATTTGTGAGTGCTAGTAGTGGTAAGATGTTTGAGATCAAATGAAGCTAGGAGTGAATGAAAGTCTGTAGCATAAGGCTTTTCTAGATTAATGTTGAAATCGCCAAAAACTAAGATTGGAGTGCCATCATCCATGAAAGAGGACAGCAACCCGTCCAGCTCCTCTAGGAAGGGGGCTATAATTTGGCCAGGGGGATGGTAAATTACCACAATCTGGAGTTTTATAGGAGCTATTACAGTAATCACATGAGATTCAAATGAGTTGTAATTGCATAGGGGAGAGTGGGTTGAGTATTTCCAATTATTTGAAATGAGCAGACCAGTGCCCCCCACCCCGGCCAACCTGACGTGGGGTGTGAGAGAAAGAGAAATTGTTAGAGAGAGCAGCTGGGGTTGCTGAGTCTTCTGGACGAATCCAGGTCTCAGTCAAGCCCAAGATGCTGAGTGTGGATTGTAAAGAAAAAGCGGAAATGAAGTCTGCTTTGTTGACAGCTGACTGACAATTCCAGAGAGCCATATGGCGAAAGAAAGAGGTGTAGTAGAAGATGAAGAGATAGGGCGTAGGTTAGCAGGATTACGTTGCCGTCTGTGTGTGATGTTAGAGCGTGTTCGAGAGACAACCGGAATGGTTTTGAAAACACATGATAGAGGATAGCAAAGGAGAGTGTGTGAGGGAAGATAGAAATGATACTTAAGTGTGTTGCTCGGGTAAAGTCGCGCAGGAAAAAGTCGTCGGTCTTTACCCTCGTCTGTCTTCACACGAGGAGGCTGAACGCTTCCGCTGACGCTTCCGTGTCAGCGCTCGGACATCAAATAAATACACCGTCTAAGAGGCTTGAGTGAAAAACAGCTGTGACCGGCTTCTGATTTGCCCAGCCAATAGACTAACAGAGTGCTAATAGCTCCAGATGAAACTAACACCTTGCCCAAGGAGCAATGGAGGCGCAAATTATTATAATTACCAGTAAGTGCAATCAAAAATATAAACCTCAACGAAAATACAGACTACAAATAGGTAGGAAACGAAGTATTCCTTCCTAGCAGCAAGTAAATAATTTAAACAACAGATCTATGAACAAGTATTACGAACACTTACAAGCTGCCGTCCATTTCTTCTGGTGACTAATCGGCTTCTCCCACAGCAGAAACGAATGTAACATATAAGTAATGTAAGTAAAAAATTCAGTGCTCCACACAGAGATCTGATCTGATCATCACCCATCCAGTCTGTCTGGAATGACATGAAGAAACTGAGACCGACTAAATCCAGAAGAACTGTGGAGAACAACGTCTCCAAGACGCTTCAAGAAACCTTCCTGCAAAGCTACAGTACAGTTCAAAGTTTAAGGCACTTGTGTAAAAATGCTGTAAAATGAGAATGCTGTCAAAAATAATGTCATAAATAGATTTTCTTTATCAACTAACTTCTATTTACTAAATTAAATCAACATTTGGTGTGAGCATAGATTGCGGTTAAAGCAGCTTTTGCCCTCTGTGCTCTTGATCAGAGTTTCTCAGGAGCTTTGCAGGAAGGTTCTTGCCACTGTTCTTCTTGATTCAGTCTGTCTATGTTTCTTCGTGTCATTCCAGACAGACTGAATGATGATCAGATCAGATCTCTGTGTAGAGCACTGGCTATTGCCAGACAAAACTACAGCAAAAGATACAAATAATTTACTTAAAACCATTTTTTAGCTGGTATATTTATATACTTTTTTTTCCTCCAGAAAATTCACTGAAAATAAATATTTGAAATGAATAATGCAATGGATTACATTTTTAATTGGCAGGAATTGTATCTCATTTCTCTTTAAGACTCAAAGCATTTCACAGCAAAAAAAACACTGACATAATCATTATTTTTGTCTTGTTTAATCTATATGTATAATATACACTACAGAGGCCAAATGACTCAACTATGTTCAGACTTTACAGATTCATAGCACATCAACTGAAATGACATACATTACACCTTGGTTTCATTGCTCTCATGGGCATATACCAGTGGCGGCTGCTGGTCTTTCAAAGAGGGGAAGCTCATTTTTGGCCAACATCATAAAAATTTACCATTTATTTATACCTAAATTCTGCCCAACATTCCTTTTCAAGAAAATTTTCTAGCCTACTGTATGTATGAATGAATGAATGAATGAACAAACGATCTAAAAAAAGATAATAAACTCGAAATATGGGAATTAGGTTGAACTGAAACAAGGAATCTGGGTGAAATGTATGATGAAAATTGGCTAGCAATTTCACCAAGCAAATACCAAGAAATAGGTTGCAGCAGTTTGTCTTTCGACTACACTTCCGCGATGGGACTGAGCTCGAATAGCTTCAGTGTCAGTGACTTTTATAGTACAAAATCGCTGTCAATCAAAAGGAGATGCAGTCTTTCGACAGACCCTCCAATCATCACGCAGACGCTCGGAGTCCGGGCCAGCCCACTCCTCCATTCATCCCAGAGACGCTGAGCGTCCGTGGGCGGGACATAATCGCAGCATTATCCAATGACCGTCTTGTTTCTAAGCACTGAAAAAACTGTTTAAAGCAGCACCATTGAAGTCAATGGACGCTGGGCTTCAACAGAGTAATGCACTGTACGCTACGGGAATGAATGAGAAGGAAATCGAGTCAGCCGACCTAAGTAGCTGATTCTGAACGAAATTGTTTTCGTTCGAGATGAACGTGTTTAACGCATTTTTAGTCAATAAATGTTAACATAATAGTACATATATTTGACCATTCATTTTTTGACAATTATAGGGGAAGCTGAGCTTCCCTTGCAGTCTTAAAGAAATCGCGTCTGGCATATACATAACTATAAGAAATCCTGCACACTAATGTCACAACTACCAAATATTTTCGGACACTGGTAAGGCCTTATTCACAGTATATTTCTCTGAGACTGTTCTTCTCTACTAATGTTTCAGGGAAGACCTCAATAAAATTCCTTATACCACAATGTGCATTAAAGAATCCCTGCGGCTTTGCCCTCCTGTCCCGGGAATATCACGAAAGTTGACTAAACCCATGACTTTCTTTGATGGACGGACTGTACCTGAAGGTAGGCTGATATCTCAGTTTGTTCCTCACACAAAGCTATCGTAAGGCTAAAAAAGTGCACGTCACATTCTACTTTTACAGTACTTTTCATGATATTTTATGGCACTTTTGTCCTTTTGGAGCACACAGTCACTGGTTACCATTTTTAGAGCATCATGAAAATTTGTTGATGACATAATCTACATTTTTAGATGATTAAGTCCATTATTGGTTAAAAAAGGACCATATAGTTTCCCTAAATGCATCAGACATAAAAACCCAAACATTATGTGAGAAAAACAGCATAAGCCACCATGGACACACTTGCAAAGGCTGTCCTTGATATAATATTTCACTTAATGGTTTCAGTGTTTTGGTCTCCAGTGAGTATGAAGTTTGACAGACTGCAACCACTGCTTTATGCCCTGTTCACCTATACATAGATATAATGACCTCTACCTCAGAGAACATCTGATTAAACATTAACCTGGCTGCTTGTTGTTCAGTTGCTGGCCATATGACACCAAATGTTATCAGTTAATCTCAAATCAGTGAATGTACTACAGGCCGAATACATCACTGTGCATGTCTTAAAACACTGCTTTACTCTTCCACAGGTTGTACAATTGGAGTTAGCATTTACGGGATCCACATGAACGCCTCAGTGTGGGAGAATCCATATGTATGTGTACATTCTTTACATCTGAAATATCAATCATTACATAACATAGCTCAGTTACAACAGAATAATTACTGAAAAATATAAATTTTAAAAAAGAGTCAAAAGTTGGGGAGGTGCACAATTTGCATATTATTATTTGTTTTATTACAAACTATTTAGCAGCTAAACAGTTTTAAGTGAAAATGAACAAACATTGTATGAATGTCTTTGTATTTACTGTTTTTATTAAATTTGAATTCACTGGAGCTGGATTAATAAAACCAGCCTAATTTGAGATGTCATGGCCGTCTGCACAAAGAGTCACATGATCAATGACAATCATTTACTCACGTCTGACTAGCTCTTGAGAAATAGTGAAATCATAACCAATTCTATAACCATAAACATTTGTATAATTTTTTTCATAGATTTCATCTAAAAAATATATATCTAAATCTTAAATTATTTCCAAATTTAAATTAGATTTAAATAAAATTTAGTTCTCTTCATTTTGGACCCCACTGTAATATAATTGAAATACATATCTGAAAAACAATTGAAGGATATGTTTTATGTGGTTTATGAACAAAACCATATTTTAACAGACCAACTGCAGAAATTAGTAATTGAGACCATTTTAAGATGATAGTTGTAATGATGGGTCAATGACGTTGTGATCCATTTGCAGCTTTATTAACGCAAAGAAGAGGTCAAGAGATCAAACAGCAGTAACAATGGCAACGTAGACGAGGCAGATTCATAAACAGAGACAGAGCAAGGGGCGGGGCAGGTGGCAGACAGAGAGAATACTCAATAAACAGGCGAGGTCAATAAGGCAGGCAGCAAACGGTCAGACGAGAATCAACAGTCCAGGTAGTACACAGATAGTCACAAAAGGGGAAAACGCTCGGAAATGTTAGCAGGAGCAAAACAAGACTTCGCACTGAGCCAGCACCGGATGGCTGGTTAAATAGCCCAGGTGATTGGCGACAGGTGTGACTGATGATCAGTACCAGGTACGGGGTTGCTGGGAGATGTAGTTAAACTAATATTCGGGTGACGGTTCCCGTCGATGACCCGAAGAGGGAGCCGTAGGAGCGCTCTGCGTGACAGAGCCCCCTCCCTGCGAGCGGCTCCGGAAGCGAGGAGATGGTCGACGCAGAAGATGTTCTGGATCCCAGTTTGGTGGAGGAGTTCCACAGAGACCACCCGGAAAGACCGGCCCCCAGACCACGCGGTAGACCCCGGCGAAGACCACCTCCTCGCTTCCGGAGCCGCTCGCAGGGAGGGGGCTCTGTCACGCAGAGCGCTCCTACGGTTCCCGTCGATGACCCGAAGAGGGAGCCGTAGGAACGCTCGGCGTCTTCGATGTTTGTCGGCCTGTACTTGTTGTCGCCTGACTGCGTGTCGAAGGTGATGATGAGCCTGATCCCAAGTTTCCTCGCTGCGTTGTATCCAATCGTTTATGGCTGGGACATTGGAGGGTTCTCCTGACCAGGGGAATAGCGGAGGTTGGTAGCCCAGGATACATTGGAACGGAGTAGATACCCGTGGCCGGTTTTCGGAGGGAGTTCTGAGTGTATTCTGCCCACAGTAGATATCGACTCCAGTCCATCTGGTTGGTACTGCAATATGACCGAAGAAATCGAACGAGCTCCTGATTGAGCCTCTCTGCTTGACCGTTAGATTGAGGATGGTACCCAGAAGTGAGGCTGACGTTTATTTCCAAAGCTTTGAAGAATGCGGCCCAAAGCCGTGAGGTGAATTGGGGCCCTCGGTCAGAGACAATATCCTCGGGCAATCCGTAGAAACGGAAGACCTGGTTACAGAGGTGCTCGGCAGTTTCCAGTGCGGTAAGTAACTTGGGCAGAGGAATGAGGCAACAGGCCTTGGAGAATCGGTCTATGACAGTAAGAATGGTGGTGTGGCCGTTGGAATTGGAAGTCAGTGATGAAATCTATGGCAATGTGAGACCGGGGCGGTGTGGTATGGGTAGAGGTTGGAGAAGACCAGCAGGTAACTGGCGAGAGGGTTTTTGTGTCTGACAAACTTGGCATTGACGAACCTGGGTAATGGTGTCCTTCCTTAGCGTGGGCCACCAGAATCTGTTCTGCAAGAGTTGAATAGTGGCGTTTCGGGTACAAATAGTTTATCTCGGGGACATTCAGGAGGTATGGTGTGTTCATTGTTGGCTTGATCGATCTCAGTGATGATATCCCACTGGATGGGAGATATGATGATAGTTGGAGAGATCACATTTTCGGGTTGAGTGGGTTCGGAACCAATTTCAAACTGTCGAGATAGTGCATCGGCCTTGATGTTCTTGGTGCCTGGTCGGTATGTTACTGTGAAGACGAAGCAAGAGAAAAACAGTGACCATCTGGCTTGTCTGGGGTTAAGTCTACGGGCTGTCTTGAGGTACTCCAAGTTACGGTGATCTGTCAATACCGTGAAAGGATGACGTGCCCCCTCCAAACAATGACGCCATTCCTCGAGAGCGAACTTGATGGCTAGAAGCTCACGATCACCCACGTCATAATTCCGTTCTGTGGGGGTTAGTTTCCGTGAATAGTAGGCACAGGGGTACAACTTAGCGGGATCACCTTGTCGCTGGGATAGTATGGCCCCTATCCCGATATTAGAGGCGTCCACCTCCACCACGAAAGGTGAATTGGGGTCCGGATGATGAAGGATGGGTGCTGTGGTAAACTGACGTTTTAATTGATCAAAAGCCTTGTGAGCTTCGGCTGTCCATTGAGGACGATGCGAACCTTTCTTGGTCATGTTGGTGAGTGGAGCGGCGATAGAACTGAAACCTCTGATGAAGCAATGATAGAAGATCGCAAATCCCAGAAAGCGTTGGAGCTCCTTTATATTAGAAGGTAGAGGCCAGTTTAGTACCGCATGCTTTCGTCCATAGCAACCCCCTCTTGACTGATTATATATCCTAGAAAGGCGACCGAGGTAGTGTGAAACTCACATTTCTCAAGCTTGGCGTATAGCTGGTACTTGATTAGGCGTTGGAGTACAGATCTGACGTGCTGGATGTGTTCCCGGAGAGTTTCTGAGTAAATGAGAATATCGTCGATGTAAACTATTACGTAATGATCAAGCATATCCCTGAAGACATCATTGATGAAGGATTGAAAGACGGCTGGACTGTTGACGAGACCGAACGGCATGACCCTATATTCATAGTGTCCTGTAGTAGTTGAGAATGCGGTCTTCCATTCATCACCCTCCTTTATCCTGATGAGATTGTAAGCACAGCGTAAGTCGAGTTTGGTAAAGAACTGGGCTGATCTTAGCTGTTCTAATGCTGATGGCACCAGTGGTAGAGGGTATCGGAATTTCACGGGGATCTCATTTAATCCCCTATAATCAATACATGGCCGGAGGTCACCCCCTTTCTTCTTGACGAAGAAGAATCCCGCGGAAGCTGGTGAGGTGGAGGGTCGAATGAAACCTCTGGTTAGTTCCTCCTGAATATAATGGTTCATGGCCTCGGATTCAGGTTGAGATAAAGGAAATATGCGGCCTCTAGGGGGAACGGCATCGGGGAGCTATGAGGCGGTAATTGCGAGGCTTTCGCTTTACTGAAGGCGACCATGAGATCATTATAGACACTGGGAGGTGCCTGAGCATCCTCGTCAGACTCAGCCACAGAAACCGTTTGAATGCCTAGAGGTTTAACCTGGGATATACATTGGGTGAGACAGTTCGCGCCCCAGTTAGTAATTTGAGAATCTCGCCAGGAAATATTTGGGTTGTGTCTGCGGAGCCAAAGAAGCCCCAGGATAACTGAGGCGTGTGCCGTGGGGATGATGTAAAACTGTATCGGTTTGTGATGAAGAGCGCCGGTGGTTAGCATAAGTCGTGATGTCAGGTGAGTTATTTTGCCTGTGCCCAGGGGGCGCCCGTCGACCGCCTCGACTGCCAGGGGAGGAAGACAACGAATAAGAGAAATGTTGTGTTCTTGAGCAAAGTTCAGTGACATGAAATTTCCCGCTGCCCCAGAGTCTATCATGGCTGGTATCTGTATGGTACCCGATGGGGTCTCCAGTGCAACAGGAACAGTTAAGCAATGATCGTCATTGAGAGCAAACAAAGTTACACTCACCCTGGTAACTGGATCAGTATTGGGTCGAGAGGGGCATGCGTTCTGTAATGCAATTATTAAATGAAGCTATTGTTTCAGCTCCGGGAATTATTTATTAAATATTCAATATTGCTTGGTTAAAGTAATATTAATATTTATCTTATAATTTATACTTTATTAAGTGGTCGTCCACCGATCACTAACATCAGTACTTATATCTTATCAATCTCGCTTCTCTTGCTTCGTGGCCACGATAACAATAAAACGAGATTAATAATCTCTCAAATTCGAGCCTAGGTAACTTTATCTTTGTGGCAAGAAGGATACAATACTTGAAAATCACGTTCCAGAGACAATTCTTTATAAAATGAAACAAGGTTTATTTGTAATACTAATATTCTAACATACATAATAACACACAAACATACACACATGCATACGGGATTTTGGTGAGTAAACTCAGAAAGTTAAAATAGCCCTCTTAGCTGTTTTAACACTTAAACCAACCAGGAAAGATCACGACAAATGCCTATGCTTTGTTACTGCACTCAGATCAATTTACCAGTTCAGTTAGAAATAGAGAATCAGGTTGAGGTACTTGCTTTTGGTGGTTAAGCAGGCTGGATCTTTGATTCGGTTTCCACGTGGTTTCCACGTGTTGCTCTGGGAAACTCTGCTGGCTCGCGTCGCTGTCGCGTGACGTCACCGGGGAGCCGTGTTGGAATCGCGGAGGCTATTTGATGCTGGTTCTGCATTGAGATGAAGGCGTCGTTACGCTGCTGGTTCTGCGACGTTACGGCGTTTACACAGTCTTTGATCCGCCTGGATAATTTGTCTCAGCCGGTCTTAAGGCGAGAGTCCAGCGGGCCGTCCGGGTCGTCCTTGCACGTTGGAGAGCGAGTTGCGAGAACAGGAAGAGAGAGAGTTTTGCACACTGGCGCGTTGTTTTAAACAGTCCGATTTGGACCCGCCCACAGGCGGCTGCTCGAATCAGTGTCCGTGTGGAGCAGAGTCCCGCCCATGTCCAGGATTTCTGGGGTTGTGCCCACGTCATCTGATATTTCATTCATTTCGTGGAAGATACAAACCTTTTATATATGTTTAATCACACATGATGCTAAAGTTTAACAGTCATCAACATCATTTGTCACTTACGATGCCAGCTTCTTTTAGAGACCAAACATCGCATTTGACACACACACACCCACCTATTACACACTTAAGGCACGAATAAAAGTCCTCCCACATTTCTTAAGTAGTTCATATTCACCCAAGCATATGAGAGAAAGAGTACAACATTAATATCCATATATTTCTTGTGTAGAAAGTTTTTTTATAATCGTGAGTGTAATAAATGTCAGGGATCCTCTATGTCGATCGCGTTTCTTTGTCTGTCTGATGAAAAGGGTGCGATTTTTGTGCTGGATGAGGGGGAAGGGCTCTATAGAGACGCTGATTCTCTAGCTGGCACCTGGTGACCTGTAGAGACAGTCGAATTCCTGCCGACATGGTGTTACAGTTCCTTAAATGACCGGGCTCCCCGCAATACAGACAGAGGTGATGGGTGATGCGACGGTTTCTTTCCTCTGACGAGATATGGTGAGTATCCACTTGCATGGGCTTCTGAGTGTCAGGGGGTGCTCTGAGCGCAGTACGGGTAGTGGATCACCGAGCTCTGAGGAGATTGTCAATCTGGATGGAGAGTTCAATGTATTGATCGAGGGACTTCCCCTCATCACGGCATGCGAGTTCTGTCTGTAGATCATGATTCAGCCCCTTTCTGTAGTGCACCTTTTAGGGATCCTCTGTCCATGTTGTCTGTGCGGTGAGTGTACGAAATGCGAGAGCATATTCGGCTGCTGATCCTATTCCCTGTGATAAAGTCAGCAGTAGTTCATCGGGGCTCCTCCCATCCCTGGGATGATCGAACACTTCTCGAAAGCGTTGTAGAAACTCATCGAATGTGCGGAACGGGAGCCTGCCGCCTCTCCATATCGCTGTCATCCATTCCAGCGCACTTCCGGTAAGCAGAGAGCAGACGAACTAAATCTTTCCCTCTTCAGTGGCATACAGAGCGGGTTGCTGATTTACGAACAAAGTGCATTGAAGGAGAAAGCCTCTGCAGTGAGTGGGATTACCATCATACTTATCCGGGAACGCTAATCTGGGATTCACGCTGGTGGATTGAGCCGGTAGGATCGCCCTGTTGACACTGGTTTGCGGAGCCGGAGGCATGGATGCCGGTATCTGCAAATTTTGAAGAGTCTTCACCAACTCCTCGGTAAGAGAGGTAAGTCTCTGGAGCTGTTGGTGGTGAATGGCCAATTGCTGTGCCTGTGATGATACCTCAGACGATAGCTGGCCGATAGCTGCTGGATCGTGTTTTGGCGAAGTCTTCTGTAATGATGGGTCAATGACGTTGTGATCCATTTGCAGCTTTATTAATACAAAGAAGAGGTCAGACAGGCAAAGATCAAACAGCAGTAACAATGGCAATGTAGACGAGGCAGATTCATAAACAGAGACAGAGCAAACAGCAGTAACAATGGCAATGTAGACGAGGCAGATTCATAAACAGAGACAGATCAAACAGCAGTAACAATGGCAATGTAGACGAGGCAGATTCATAAACAGAGACAGAGCAAACAGAGAGAATACTCAATAAACAGGCGAGGTCAATAAGGCAGGCAGCAAACGGTCAGACGAGAATCAACAATCCAGGTAGTACACAGATAGTCACAAAAGGGGAAAACGCTCGGAAATGTTAGCAGGAGCAAAACAAGACTTCGCACTGAGCCAGCACCGGATGGCTGGTTAAATAGCCCAGGTGATTGGCGACAGGTGTGACTGATGATCAGTACCAGGTATGGGGTTGCTGGGAGATGTAGTTAAACTAATATTCGGGTGACGGTTCCCGTCGATGACCCGAAAAGGGAGCCGTAGGAGCGCTCTGCGTGACAATAGTAGTCCAAATCATATGAAACTACTAATAATATGATTTAATAACTTAATCACTTTTGTCCAACAGGTTGCACCGTTATCAAATCACATGTGGTGTGTTCTGTGTGAGGTGACAATGGCACACTTAAAGTTTGGTGTAAATATGTCAAAGCTTTGCAGAAATACAGCCTCAGAGTCAGTTTGGCACCTTTCCAGCAAATTAGTTGATGCGTTAAACAAAAACAATTTTGTATATCGACACAAAATCCATACAATTTTGCCAGCATGGTCTGAAGATGATCCGAGTCAAATTTGGTGAAATTCGAACCAACGATCTAGGAGGAGTTCTAAAAAGTAGGTTTTACAAACAATTAAAATAGAGAAAAAACTAAACCTCACTAAACCTTTTAGATTTTTTTGTATTGATTGCATGAGCCAAGGACTCAGGGAAAAACGAATTCCTTCTGTGGCTTTAGGTTAAAAAGTTATTAGCATAAACATGAGTGAAAGTTTGGACAAGTGGTAGTGCTAGAGAGTTTGAGTTAGAGACCCCAAATGTGCTGTGGTTAATGTTGGCACTGTCCTCTGTCTGTGTGCCAAATGTCACAACTTTCCCACAAGCGGTTCTATGGGCTGCCATAGACTCAAAAGTGGATGAAGAATAATAATAAGAAGAAATCTAACAGATACAATACGTGCCAGCGCACCTTCTGTGCTTGGTCCCTAATTATATGGCTTAAATCAATAGAAATGGGTCTTAAAAGTAACAATTTCTGGTTACCAATTTGTACAATGCATTTTAAAAAGTCTTTGATGTTTTAATTTAATTAATATAATAATTGTGTTTCTTCCAAATGTATTTAATATGTCGTGTTGTCCACAGGTATTTGATCCGTTGAGGTTTCTGCCGAAGAACGTTGCTAAGAGGTCGCCGCATGCTTTTGTGCCCTTCTCTGCTGGACCCAGGTTTGTTAAAGAGACATGAGTGGTTTAGCAAGTGGGTCATTCGCTCACGTTTCAGCCACACAGAACAGAGCTGCTCTTTCCGACCTCATTTCAACACTCATGAGAGCAAACAGCAACAAGATGACTTAGCAATGCTGATATATATATATATATTTTTTTTTTTAAACCTCATGAGACTTTTGGACTCCGAGGTTATATCTTGGAATTCTGCATTTATATCTTATGATTCTGAGTTTATCTTGCAATTCAAATTTTTTTATCTTGCAATTATGATTCTGAGAAAAAAAAGTCAAAATTGTGAGGAACAATGTCAGAATTTGAAAACGTTTTTCTATTGAACAGAGAGAAGGAAGATTCTTCAAGGTACTAATTTCTGTACAATGCCAGTTCATAGTAATCACTTTGTCAAGCTTCAAAAAATATGAAATGAAAGTGGCCCATATTACTCTTCTGTACTTATATAGTAGTAAACAAACAAAAATGTCACTCATTATTCACAAAACATCTCCCCCTCTGCTGCAACTCTCAAATGTCATTCTGCATATTTTAAAAGAACTACAAGAAGCAAGTATATGGCATTAGAAACACTTTTGGTATCTTTGTGCATATGGGAAGTTTTTCAGTGAATAACAACTTTTGCTCTGTTTGTCACAAAAGACTTGTATTTACATTTACATTTATGCATTTATCAGATGCTTTTATCCCAAGCGACTTACAGTGCATTCAGGCTATACATTTTTTTGTCAGTACATGTGTTCCCTGGGAATTGAACCCATAACCTTTTGCACTGCTAACGCAATGCTCTACCACTGAGCCACAGGAACACAAGACAATACAACTTGTATTGCAAGACTCAGAATGTTGCACACTGCTCTTGTGGACTACATTAATGATAAGTGCATGGGGTCTTTTGTCCTTCCAGCAGTTTAACACATGTCATTATGAACTGCTGTTTTATGGAAAATAATTGCATGAAGAATATAACTTCAGTATGAGCTTTTCCATTGCATGCCTGCAGCTTAATGCGTTTGTGTCCTTGACCTCAATTCAACTCTGATTAGAGCAAACAGCGATAAAGCAACTGATAAGGGAGTTCCTTTTCACAATGATTTTGTTGGAAGAGATTTAGTTAGCTGTGCTTGTGAAAAATAAATGTGCTTAATTGTACTGAGTAGCACTTGCAGTGTATTTCAAGCCTTAAATAATAAACATAAAAAATATTATATCTAACTGTACTTGTAGATAATATAAAATTAATGAAATGACAGTCTACTTAAGTGCACTTTGTAAACAGGTCAAATAAAAAAATATTCTTTAAAGAACGTTTTAAATCATTATGTTTTAATTGTGCTTTAAAGTACACTCATTTTGATGTGTTGACTAACATACTAAAGCACGTGTAAAGTAGTTAATTATAATTTTAACTGTAGCTGTAGTTATTCGATATTACATGTAATATTGTACATGTACTAAATTGCAACTTTATTACAAATGTGAAATTTAATTTAAATACATGACAAGTTTCAATATAAATCATAAATGCTTGTCAGTGCATTCATCCCTACACTAAACTTATTTCAAAGACAATACAATTATGAAATTATAAAGATTTACTTAAGGCATGTGGGTCTGAAGTCTCTAAAGTTCAGCTAATTGCATTCAATATAAATCTAAACTATAACACATTTTCATTTAATTGCAAATAACATGCAATGAAGTGTCTGCAAACGTTACATTCAGTTTGCACTAAATTATATATATTCTTAAAGTATATTATTTCCATAAGTACTGCTAAAGTATGCTCAGTGGTTGTATTTTCTTTCTTCATTCTTCATTTATTCAAGTATTTTTATAAACAATACTTATCTATGAGTATGATTAAATAAACATGTAATTGTGCTATATCCAAAAGAGTTGTTCTATGGAGCGAATTTTGTGCCAATATTCATAAAACAAATCCAGTGTTTTGCAAATAAACACAATCTGCTTTGCAAAGAAAAACTCGGCTTCCAAACAAACGCAAAGTGATTTGCAAATACAAAACTGTATTTGAGAGAAAATGCAGAGGTATGGACAAATATATGTATTGTATGTTAGAACTGGGAGACTCATTTGCCTTTTTATGAGGAAACTTGGCTTGATTTTCTCACAAATGCGTGCAGGCTGATTTTCTGTTGTTTACAGAGGATAAGAGGTACAGAGAATGGGTCAGTTTTATAGGGAAAGACTGCCTAGTTAAATGTTTAGCTCCTGATTTCTGAACTAATCAATCATGTTAACAACTTTACAGCACTTGTTGTGAATTTCACTGACACTGTAGTAGGGTTGCTTTGTGAAAATATCTAAATGTTTAATTATAGAGATAGTAAGACAGAAACTCACCTGTTCCCCACTCATATTGGTCTGAAAAGGTAAAGAGTTGTTTCGGGTCTCGGGAGTCTAGCGTAAATTGACCAATTGCGCCATCTACTGTTTTTGGAAAAGAAAGTTGCTCAATTGCATTTGTGAGAAAATCAGCCAAGACACATTTGTGAGAAAATCAGCCTTCATGCATTTGTGAGAAAATCAGCCAAGACACATTTGTGAGAAAATCAGCCTTCATGCATTTGTGAGAAAATCAGCCTTCATGCATTTGTGAGAAAATCAGCCTGCACGCATTTTTGAGAAAATTAGCCAAGACGCATTTATGAGAAAATCAGCCAAGACACATTTGTGAGAAAATCAGCCTTCATGCATTTGTGAGAAAATCAGCCAAGACACATTTGTGAGAAAATCAGCCTTCATGCATTTGTGAGAAAATCAGCCTGCACGCATTTTTGAGAAAATTAGCCAAGACGCATTTATGAGAAAATCAGCCAAGACACATTTGTGAGAAAATCAGCCAGCATGCATTTGTGAGAAAATCAGCCAAGACACATTTGTGAGAAAATCAGCCAAGACACATTTGTGAGAAAATCAGCCAAGACACATTTGTGAGAAAATCAGCCAAGACACATTTTTGAGAAAATCAGCCAAGACACATTTGTGTGAAAATCAGCCAAGACACATTTGTGAGAAAATCAGCGAAGACACATTTGTGAGAAAATAAGCCAAGACACATTTGTGAGAAAATCAGCCAAGACACATTTGTGTGAAAATCAGCCAAGACACATTTGTGAGAAAATCAGCGAAGACACATTTGTGAGAAAATAAGCCAAGACACATTTGTGAGAAAATCAGCGAAGACACATTTGTGAGAAAATCAGCCAAGACACATTTGTGAGAAAATCAGCCAAGACACATTTGTGAGAAAATCAGCCTTCATGCATTTGTGAGAAAATCAGCCAAGACACATTTGTGAGAAAATCAGCCAAGACACATTTGTGAGAAAATCAGCCAAGACACATTTGTGAGAAAATCAGCCAGCATGCATTTGTGAGAAAATTAGCCAAGACACATTTGTGAGAAAATCAGCCAACATGCATTTGTGAGAAAATCAGCCAAGACACATTTGTGAGAAAATCAGCCAAGACACATTTGTGAGAAAATCAGCCAAGACACATTTGTGAGAAAATCAGCCTTCATGCATTTGTGAGAAAATCAGCCAAGACACATTTGTGAGAAAATCAGCCAAGACACATTTGTGAGAAAATCAGCCAAGACACATTTGTGAGAAAATCAGCCAAGACACATTTGTGAGAAAATCAGCCAAGACACATTTGTGAGAAAATCAGCCAAGACACATTTGTGCGAAAATCAGCCAACATGCATTTGTGAGAAAATTAGCCAAGACACATTTGTGAGAAAATCAGCCAAGACACATTTGTGCGAAAATCAGCCAACATGCATTTGTGAGAAAATCAGCCAAGACACATTTGTGAGAAAATCAGCCAAGACACAATTGTGAGAAAATCAGCCTGCACGCATTTGTGAGAAAATAAGCCAAGACACATTTGTGAGAAAATCAGCCAAGACACATTTGTGTGAAAATCAGCCAAGACACATTTGTGAGAAAATCAGCCTTCATGCATTTGTGAGAAAATCAGCCAAGACACATTTGTGAGAAAATCAGCCAAGACACATTTGTGAGAAAATCAGCCAAGACACATTTGTGAGAAAATCAGCCAAGACACATTTGTGAGAAAATAAGCCAAGACACATTTGTGAGAAAATCAGCCAAGACACATTTGTGAGAAAATCAGCCAAGACACATTTGTGAGAAAATCAGCCAAGACACATTTGTGAGAAAATCAGCCAACATGCATTTGTGAGAAAATTAGCCAAGACACATTTGTGAGAAAATCAGCCAAGACACATTTGTGCGAAAATCAGCCAACATGCATTTGTGAGAAAATCAGCCAAGACACATTTGTGAGAAAATCAGCCAAGACACATTTGTGAGAAAATAAGCCAAGACACATTTGTGAGAAAATCAGCCAAGACACATTTGTGAGAAAATCAGCCAGCATGCATTTGTGAGAAAATTAGCCAAGACACATTTGTGAGAAAATCAGCCAAGACACATTTGTGCGAAAATCAGCCAACATGCATTTGTGAGAAAATCAGCCAAGACACATTTGTGAGAAAATCAGCCAAGACACATTTGTGAGAAAATCAGCCAAGACACATTTGTGAGAAAATCAGCCAAGACACATTTGTGAGAAAATCAGCCAAGACACATTTGTGAGAAAATCAGCCAAGACACATTTGTGAGAAAATCAGCCAAGACACATTTGTGAGAAAATAAGCCAAGACACATTTGTGAGAAAATCAGCGAAGACACATTTGTGAGAAAATCAGCCAGCATGCATTTGTGAGAAAATTAGCCAAGACACATTTGTGAGAAAATCAGCCAAGACACATTTGTGCGAAAATCAGCCAACATGCATTTGTGAGAAAATCAGCCAAGACACATTTGTGAGAAAATCAGCCAAGACACATTTGTGAGAAAATCAGCCTTCATGCATTTGTGAGAAGATCAAGCCAAGTTTCCTCATAAAAAGGCTCCCAGTTCTAACATACAATACATATATTTGTCCATACCTCTGCATTTTCTCTCAAATACAGTTTTGTATTTGCAAATCACTTTGCGTTTGTTTGGAAGTCGAGTTTTTCTTTGCAAAGCAGATTGTGTTTATTTGCAAAAAACTGGATTTGTTTGATGAATATTGGCACAAAATTCGCTCCATATTGTTCACACGTGTTTGATTCGTGAACAAATGTTTCAGATTTTTTTAGTGCAATGCAAACATTTGTGCACTATGTTTATTTAAAGAAATAAATGATGTAACAGTTTAGAATAAACAGCTAATGAAGCTTCTGATGTGTATTTGCTTACAGAAACTGCATTGGCCAGAACTTTGCCATGAATGAGATGAAAGTGGCAGTGGCGCTGACACTGAAGAAATACCGGCTGATTAAAGACCCCCAGCACATCCCCAAGATGATCCCTCAAGTCGTGCTCAGATCACTCAACGGAATTCACATCAAGATCAAACCAGTAGAAAATGATTCGTGATCAGCTAGCGGGTACATTTAGCCTGTTTGACATGCTAGGTGTGTTTGCCTTAATGACTTAATTTAAATATTTAATACTCATTTAACACCTGGAAACCAGATGGTTAGTAAATACCACACACTAAAGTGATCCAAGTGTGTGATGAATTCGGTCACACCATCAGTATGAACAAATGTTGTCACTGGTCGCTTTTACTGGTGGCACCAGAAGTCGCCAGCTCACAGTAATTATTCACTGGCAGTGTAAACGAGGCTTGATTGTCTGTTATACTGTATTTACAACACTGCATTTAACAAATCTAAGGAAAAATGTCCAAACAGTATGAATTAATTTGATGTACTGTATGAATCTTTTGCCTCCGCTACTTTAACACATGGATTATAAAACTAGAGATCTCTAATATGGATTAAGTACAGATGAAATCTTAAAGTGTATTAATTCGTTTTTGTTTTTTTTAAAGTGTAATGCCTTTTTATGTATAATGAAATGTAAACTGTTTTAGTTGTTTTTGTTAATAGTTTACTCATCAGCATTACACGTTTTAAATAAAAATTCAGTTTTACATCATGTGGTGATCCTTAAAAGAATAGTTTATCTAAAAATAAAAATGCACTCATTTACTCACCTAACGATTTATGACTCAAACACAAAAGAAGATATTTTATGAAAGTGTCATTTTCCTCCACACGATGAAAGTCAGCAGGGTTCAGTGTATTTTTGGAAGAGTGTATGAAGCCCTTCCACTGGACATCAACAGCTTTCAAGAGTTGAGCCAGCCTGTCTTCAACAAGGTCCTTGTTCAAGGAAGCACTTACCGGCCATGCCTTTGAGATTAAAAATATACGATTAAGTATGATTTAAGTGCCTAAATGCATGATACAATAAAATTCCTGGACAAGAAAACTTTACAACTCAATATTTTAGCAAGTAAAATAATAAATTATATAAGTAGATCTGACCAAGTTATACAGACTAATGAGAGATGAATAGGGTAAGAGTTATTCAATCTATCATGAAAACTGCAGAATTGACCGTATAGGACAAACTTTTCTCTGAAGTATGCACTAGTGCATCTGTCGTCCGCCATTTTATTTGTTCAGTTATTTTCAATGAAAAACAGTAACTTGAATGCATATAAATAACCTATACACTATACGAGACTATACTTTTACAACTTGCATGTTTAGGGGTTTGAAAACTCAAGACAACTGCCTGCGTAATTATTCAATGATTGGTTTATAAGAAGATTTATTTCATATTAAAGTGAAACTGTATGTGCGGCTTTGGAGCCCCCTACAGTTCATTGACTGGAATTCACTGTCGTAAATATCCCACTGTCGTAATTACAGTGGAGAGCTGTGCACGCGCAGTTGATGCTGCCGTAGAGCGATCCACCCATTTCGTTTTGTAGCCGCTCTTTAAACTTATGCACTTCCAGAACAGACGTTTGAAAAGAAACAGAAGCCGTTCATCTTATTATAAGTCAGTGTATTATCAGAGGGACTTTGAAAGTCATTTTTCAAGTCAAAAACGTGTTCTAAAACTTTTAGGTGTCTAGTGTCATTTTGATGGCCTGTATTTGTATTATTTGTATTTGTATCAGACAGTACCTGTCTGTCAACTGACGAGCTGCTGCTGAGTGGAATGAGAATCGTTGAGAACGGTCCAATCACATGAGGCCAAACATATAAAAACAACATTGATTCACTCTAACAACAAAAGTGGGAGGGTTCGGGGCGCAGAGCCTTGTGCCCCAAGGACAACTTGAAACAAGCCAATTAGAGCTTAGCCTCAAATCACATGCTTTTGAGAAGTTAATATTTGCGATATATTTTTAATTTATTCTCAATGAACTCGCCTGTTTCACAGAGATCTGGTTTAGGCTCAGTCTGGAGTGGATCTCTGTAGCATCAGGACTCTGGTTTGAGCCAGCGCTGCGTGTCCATATCCTTCAGCATCCACACAGAGCCCTCAGTCACGGAAAACAAAACAGTGATATACATATCAATAAAGAAGAAATAATCACATCTCGAGCAGCATCATTAAACTAGATTAACAGAAACAATGGCTGCGGGCATGTCTATACATGTGTGGGTGACGAGTTATAAATAACTCAATATCTCAATAAACGCAAAAATAACGCAAACAGGCTTACTTGTAGGTCAATGACTAACACCTCAAGGTAACAGCTGCAGGAAATATCGCAAATGAACAAGTAGAAATGTCCTTTCAGCGATCGACTCGACAGATGTACACTTCAAGAGGCAACAGCGGCTTAACTAACGAGACTGCTCATATGATGTCAGAATAACATAAAAAGCCCTCTCTTAAAGGAGCCTTTACAACAGCCGCCCCCAAAGACGAGAAGCATCTTTGTATTCAGGAAAGGCGACTCTATTCTGGATGGTTCAGAACTCCAGGATCATCTGATCTGATCTGATTGTCTGCCAATCTTGATTAGGAAAGGACCAAAGCAATCCATTCCACATGAATGGAAAGCGGGCTTTTAAAGCTGAAGGCAGGCAGAGGGTAGATCAGACATCTGAGGCACTGAAGGCTGGCCTCTCCATCTGCGACATTCCAGACAGGTAAGCTGAAACCGTAGCTTCAGGGTCTCGCAGGATTCAATAATGCCTGCTTATTTCAGCAAACAGCCACTCTGATCCAGGATGATGCAGC
Organism: Oxygymnocypris stewartii; assembly: GCA_003573665.1. Lineage (NCBI taxonomy): Eukaryota > Metazoa > Chordata > Actinopteri > Cypriniformes > Cyprinidae > Oxygymnocypris > Oxygymnocypris stewartii. The sequence goes on along the minus strand of QVTF01024496.1, from coordinate 33,659 downwards.
TGGTTGTCGTAATGGTGGATTATCAGGCGAGTAACTGGATGCCAAACGTCTAGGACTACAGGATAGACAACAGAATCTGCAAGGTCAGCCACTCTCCTCAAACGACCGCCCACTCTAATCAAGCCGTTAGAAGGATCCATCTCGGGGGCCAAGGAAATTAGACAGCTACTAGGTTTCACTGTCTTCCCGGATTCCAAAAGGTGCTAATCTTCAGGGAAGGATACCAGTTGGACTCGTATAAGGACATGTACTTTGGCTCGTTGATAATCTGTGGCTTTGGGAACAGTGTCAGGATCTGACTCACCTTGTAGGTCTCGTGCAGTGGCATCCAGTAGGTCTATCCAGGTAGGATAACTCCATTTACCGGGGTGGCTAGAGGTGGTTGGTGAGGTAACAACTCCACAGAAAGTGGACTTCCGCAATTCAGCTGGATTGTCATTAGGTTCAGAAGTAGGAAGGACAGGCCATTCTCGAGGGTCAAGGAGAAGGAAAGGGGGTCCTCGGCACCATCGGTTCGGGGAAACAAGGTAGGAAAGAGATCTCCCCTTGGTGAGGTCATCGGAAGGGTTATCTGCAGAACCAACATAACGCCACGAGCATGGATTGGTAAACTCCTGGATCTCAGCAATCCTATTGCCAACAAAGACTCGGTAACGGCAGGACTCGGACTTCAGCCACTGAAGAACCATATTAGAATCTGTCCACAGCACAGTAGAAGGGATAGGCAGAGTCAACTCATCTGCTAGCATCTTCGCTAGCTGGGCTACGACTAAGCTCCCACAAAGCTCCAATCGGGGAATGGAATGTACTCTTTTAGGGGTAGCGCGGGACTGAGCAATGAGGAAAGAGAGGTAGGTCTGACCAGTTGGATCAACGGTACGCAGCTAAGCTACGGCTATGTAGGCTTGCTCAGAGGCATCGGAGAAGATGTGGACCTCGCGAGTAACACCTTCAATCCCTACTGCCGAGGGAACATAAGGCCGAGGAAAAGAGACACTAGGAAGACAGCAAAGTTCTTTTTCCCATTGCATCCAGGAATGGAGAAGGTCAGGAGGTAGGTTAGGATCATCCCTCCCTCTTTGATTGTTCCAGAGGTGTTTAACGATCACTTTGGCGTGGGTTGTGTAAGGAAGGTGCAGTCCCAGAGGGTCGTACTGTGTAGCAAGGACACTATAAATATTCCGCAAGGTAGGGGTCTCATAGATCACGGGTCTGTGCTTATAGAACAAGGTATCAGACTGCCAATTCCAACTCAAACCTAACATGGACTAAGAAACATCTGTCTTCTCCTGCGTCAGCCACAACTCCACACTGGTCGCTCGACCCTCAGGAGGGAGGTGTCTTAATGCAGCAGGGTCGTTGCAGGCCCACTGCCGTATCTCAAATCCAGCCCCAGAAAGGATAGTGTGCAGGCGATCGATCAGATTCCGAGCTAACTCAGCAGTAGTTAGGCTCTGGAGGCAATTATATTCGTAGAAACATCTTTCTACAGAGAAACGAATCTCCTCATCTGTTAAGGGGTGTTGACGAGTGTGGCGCTGGAGTGCATAGATAGCACAACAAGGGCTGGAGGTGGTGCCGAAGGGTAGGACCAACCACTCGAAGGTCTGAGGTGCCTCATCCATCTGCAGGTCTCGCAATAGGAAGCGGAGTAGAGGACGATCTTCAGGCAGGAGGCGAACCTGGTGGAACATCGCCTTTATATCTCCACTCACGGCTACAGGATGCTCCCAGAAACTCCTAGGACACCTAACAACGAGGCTCCAAGGGTAGGTCCGGGCAATAGGTACTGGTTAAGGCTCTGACCTCTGTACTGATGGCAACAATTGAAGACAAGTCGGGACTTTCCGTTGTGGCTAACAATGTGGTGAGGAATATACCAACACTCAGGGGTATCAGGAACAGGATCAGGCACTACACAGACAGCTCCAGTCTCAAGGAGTCTACTCATCTCTGCTCAGTAGGTCTCGGCTTTCTCAGGATCCTTCAGCAGTCGCCGTTCCATGCTTCGGATATTGGGCAAGACTGAATCTCTCGTACCATTTAACAAAGGGATGTCTTTATGACGAAGAAGGGGAGTGGCAAGGCAACGAACACCCTCAATCTCAAGGGTAAGGGTCATGCGGTCAAGTAGCTGAAGGGCTTCCTGGTCTTGCTTGAAACGGGTAACTTCTTTACACTCCCAGTAAGGAACTGTATCCAACTGCCACAATCTCTGTAAGTGGTGTAGGAGCTCATCTTGGACAGGAGCCAAAGAGGTAAGCATGCACTGGTGAGGGGTGGAAGGACAACCTACGGAAGGAACAGGACCCTGAAGTGTCCATCCCAGGCGGGTACGGACAGCAACTAGAGCTCCTGGGCTGTCCTATCGAACAGGCTCAGTAGAGGTGATAAGGTAGGGCTTGTCAGAACTTATAAGTAGCAAGGGCTGGACCTCCGTAAGGGTACGAATAGGAACACCCTGAATGCCCAGGCCTTCAACAGCAGCAGAAAGCAGGATCGTTCTGTCCGACCCGTCATCCAAGAGGGCGAAAGTATCCAGTGTGTGATCCTCATAACGCAGGTGCACTGGAACTACTTTAAGCATCACACGGTTGCTAACGGAAGACTTATCCAAGTAGAACCCATCCGAGGAGAAACTAGTAAAGCAACTCTTCTCTACAGCAGACAGAAAGTCAAGACATTTAGTTCCTTCTTGGCAGGACCTAGAGGTACTTGAGTCCATAAACCATGCATTGCAGCCTCTGCAAGAATTTACAGATGCTCTATAAGGTGAAAGTTACGCAAGTGTTTCATATGTGAAACCTGTGCTTCACATATGAAATAAATTATAATTTATTCAAGCATATTTATTCAAGCATAGACCAGAGACAATCCTCCCTATACGCAGAATACGCAAGCTGCGTAGGGCCCCCAAAACACCAGGGGGCCCCCTTGCTCTCAAAGATGATTTCATTTTTGTTTTGTTTCTGAATTTGGCCAGCGCATTTAAAAAAATGAATGATAATTTATTATAACGCGGTTCTGTCGCTCTTTCTACGTAAACACCAGTCAAATCGGGTAACGTGAATGTCATAAAGTCTCTTGCTCGAGACTAAAAAAAAAACGAGTTGAAAGCATAGCGAGCCGCGAAAGAGACAGTTTCACTGTTCGATTTGAGACGGACCAATGCATTTCATTCATTCGTTCATAGCCCCCCCCACCGTTCAACACAGTTTTGCATAGGGCACCCATGAGTCTAGGATTGGCTCTGTACTAGACGAATCATGTCTTTTTTTCTCAGTTCTGACGGTCACTACTCCATGAAGTGAAAACTTTCCACTTCAAGGCATAAGTTTCCTCATGGAGGGAGCTCTGGAGTGGAGAATGGACTCAACAACCTCGGTTGAGAGACCTGAGTCTATGAGCTGGGCCCCCTCAGAGGCCAAGCCCACAGTTTCCACAATTCTGGTTGGGGGTGAAATATCGATCCCCTGCTTGGGACAGACGGTCCCTCCTGACGGGGAGCTCCAGAGGAGGCCCGTCGAGAAGGGATATTAAATCTGGGAACCATACTCTGCCCGGCCACCGCTGGGCAATGAGCAGTAGTAGAACCCGGTCCCGGCGAACTCTCTCCAGGACTCCTGGGAGCAGAGCGATCGGGGGAAATGCATACAAAGCCTTGGCCACGTCTGCACCCCCGCGTCCAGTCCGAGAGGAGCTGGATGTGTGAGGAGAACCAGAGTGGACAGTGAGACGTCTCTCGAGATGCAAACAGATCTGCTTTTGCCTGGCCAAACTCCCTCCATATCTGCTCTACTACCTCGGGGTGGAACCTCCATTCCCTGGGCCTCAGCCCCTGTCTCAACAGGATGCCTGCTCCTATATTGTGGGCCCTCGGGGTGTAAGCTGCTCGAAGAGACAACAACTTCCCTTGGGACCACAGGTGGACCTTGGAAAGTGGACGTGACCGCAAACCCCCCTGGTGATTTATGTAGGAGACCACTGATGTGTTGTCTGAGTGGACAAGCACATGGTGGCCCCTGAGGTCTGCTAGGAAATTCTTGAGAGCAAGAAATACAGCCAACATCTCCAGACGGTTGATGTGCCATGAGAGATACTGGTCCTTCCACAGACCCTGACTTGAGTGTCCCTCTAAGATCGCTCCCCAGCCCGTGAGAGAGGCATCTGTCATTAGGATTTTGGAGATGAAGCTACCAACACGGGACCCTGGGAAAGGAACCAAGGTTTCTTCCATATTACCAAGGCACGAAAGCATCGCCGCATGACCTTGATCATGTGAAAGGGATTGCCCCTCGGGGAAAACCCTTTGGTCCTGAGCCACCACTGCAGAGGTCTCATGTACAGCAGTCCAAAAGGTATCACGTTGGATGCTGCTGCCATAAGACCTAACAGTTTCTGAAACGGTTTGACAGTGAGTGACTGGCCTAGCCTTATTCTCTTCACAGCTGACAGGATGGACTCTATACGTGCCGGTGACAGGCGCGCCTGCATCGACTTTGAGTCCCATACCACGCCACGGAAAGTGGTCTTCTGTAGTGGAGAAAGCACACTCTTTTTGGCGTTTAACCATAACCCCAGCTCTTTCATGTGGGTCAGAACGACATCTCGATGCCGCACTGCCAACTAATGCGACTGAGCTAGAATCAACCAATCGTCGATAAAGTTCATAATGCGAATACCCTGAGGCCGAAGAGGCACCAGGGCTGCATCTACGCATTTCGTGAAAGTGCGGGGTGATAATGCTAGGTCGAACGGAAAAACCTGATACTGATATGCTTTGCCCCCAAAAGTGAACCTCAGGAACTTCCTGTGACACGGAAGGATGGATATGTGGAAGTATGCGTCCTCGAGATCTATCGTGACAAACCAGTCCTCGGATCTGATCTGTTTTGAGACGATTTGTCTCAAAATTTACATTTTGAACTTGAGCTGCATGATGGAGTCGTTCAGAACTCAAAGATCTAAAATGGGACGCAACCCCCCATCCTTCTTTGGAACTATGAAATACCGGCTGTGAAACCCAGTTTCCCTGTTGGAGTGAGGTACATATTCTATGGCCCCTTTCTCTAACAGAGCTTTCACTTCTTGTTCCATTACCAGAACCTGCTGGGGGGCCACCTCGGTGGACAACACCCCCATGAACCTGGGAGGGCGAGACCTGAACTGTATTTGATACCCTATTTCTATAGTCTGCAGGACCCAATGAGATATATTTGGCAGAAGTTTCCACGCTGCCGTCCAGGGAGACGGGCACCGTAAAATGAGGTGTTAAATGGTAACAATGGTATATTAGATGGTATATTAGACGTTTGGGGCTACTCCTGCTCAGCAGCCCCGGAGATATGAATGTGGCAGGGGAGGAGTTCCTGTAATGCAGCTGCTTGCTTAGCTAATTCCTGAAATCTCTCGACAACCAAATTCACTGCATTGCCGAAGAGGCCAGAGGAAGAAAGGGGAGCATCCATAAGGACATTTTATCTTTTCCCTTAATATTACTCAAATGTAACCATAAATGTCTCTCAGTGGCCACCAGGGCTGCCATAGACTGGCCGATTGACCAGCCGTCACCTTGGCGGCCCTGAGACACAAATCTGTGGCCCGACGCAGTTCGCAAACTGCGTTCGGACCAATACCCTCGCCCTCATCGAGGTCTGCTAATAATTCAGCCTGGTAGGCTTGCAACACGACATAGTGTGTAAACATGCTGCTGCTTGACCAGCCGCTGAATAAGCCTTTCCCACCAGTGCTGATGTAGTTCTCACTGGCTTACTGGGTAATACCGGGGATCTAGTGGATGAAGATGATTCAGGGGAGAGATAGCTTGAAGCGTCTCTTCCACCTTATGCATCTCTTCTTAACCGTGTACTTCTTTATTTAATATAGAGGAATAGTGTGATGTTTGTGTACTAAGTACTTTATAGGAAACCGGTTTCTCCCATGATCTCAACACCTCGGTGTGAAGATCAGGAAAAAATGGCAATCCCCGGCGTTGAGGTTGTGCACGAGAAGTCAAGAAACGTTCGTCAAATTTGCCTTTTGAACAAACATCCTCCCTCTCTGCTGGCCAATCGATACTCAATTTCTCAATCGCTTGTCACAACCTCAACTAGCTCCTCATAAGCACGAGACTGAGGTGGCAAGTCCTCAGTATCACTTGCATTGGTACTTAAAACATCTAATTCCTCAGAATCAGATAGTCTGTGCCTTGATCGGGGTGGAAGAAACCTCAGCGTGTGCTTCCCAACCCTGAGACGAGGCACTGAACCTGTCAGGTGAAGGCAGAGATAAGGCAGTGCCTGTCTCTACCTCCGCTGACAGATCCCTTTGCGAACCCCAGGACTGCAGCCTTCGCTGTGCCTCGGCAGCAGCAGGACCAGAGCCCTGGGGAACGCGAGCCTGAGCACCCTCGCGAAAGAACGCCAGGCAGGATCGGAGCATCCGCAGGGGAAGCACATCGCAGTGCTCACGAGCGCTGACCGTGCATGCTCCTCTCCCAAACAGGCAACACAAAGAATGTGTGTATATCCCCACCCGTTAAATAATGCAGGCAGGGATGAACACACATCCTAAAAGCTTGTTGTTGCTTGCTCGCCATAACCAGTAATGAATATTGACCGACAACACCAAATAAGACAAGGACAGTTTCACACAGAGCGCTTGTGAAGACAAAAAGATAGTGACAGCTTTGTTTGGGCAGGCTTTATAGCTTCCTGGTTCGTGACATCACCCGCTCTGATGTCCCAATCACATGTGCTTCAAGACTTATCACGCAAAGCGTTCCCCAAGCCTCTTAAAACTCTGATGCAACGGAGTTCCCTTGAAATGGAACTTAACAATTATAGTTGCATGTTTGCTAATGAAATAAACCAGTTAAAAAGCCATTAGTGTGGTGTGGCTTTTGTGTTCATGGCTAATTTCAACATGCAGTTTATAGGAAAGGTTTACTAACTTTGGTCTTTAATTAACATGAACGTTAATTTGTGTGCAGCCTACATCACAAACTGTCCTGGTTGAAGTATAGCCTTAATGTAATTGGTCAAATATGTTATTTTGAGAAATAATATAATTCCTGCTGAAAAACAAAGCGTTCCTCTAGCGCTAAAATGCTTGGGAACTAATGTGGTCGGAAACAAAGTTTACATGAGTTTTCTGGAATCCTTTCAAGCGGAGGACTTCTACATTCCGATTGGTTGCCACCCAACCGCGTCATAGCTTAGTACCATAAAGTTGACCTGATTTCAACTCTCCTCGATGCTCTCATAACCCAAAACGCGCCGCGCTGGAGCTCGCCGCCGGCTAACATTGAAAATGAATGACTTCCGGCCTCTCCACGATAGAGTGGTGGAACTATGATGTCACTTTGTAGGTGAAAACCCGGAAGCGAGTTAGCATTTTAACACTTCCGGTTGCATCATCCCAGAGTCAATGGGTTTTTTGAATGGGATTTTGGTTAAATCCCTTAAATAAGGTCCGTGGTTCACACAGGCTCAAGATACTTTCACATTTTATTCTACGACATAAAACACACTAGTTACACCATACTCATAATATTTTTAAGCTGTTATGTTTCTTAAAAAAGCCGGTTGCTAACAAGTTGTTAAATGGGACTACAGGTGCTGTCGGAGACATTCAATGTCATCACGCCAAACAGTTTATCAATTTACAGTATTTTACAGTTGTAGTATAATTTGTAATACGATTAATTTTAGAATAACCAATGAATAGTTTCCCGCATTTTATATTGTTGTTCGACAATGTTTTTTTTGCTTTGTCCCGAAATGCGACACGTTTTATCACTTACTGATGCGGAGACTCTGGGTTCATACCGTAAGGTAAACTCATATTACGATTATTACATGTAAACACCACATTTACCGGCTGTACGTGGTGAAAGTGAAACTTTAATGATGCATAGTGTTGAAAGCCACATTAAAATTAAATGTTTACGGCCACATAAAGCTGTTAGAAAGCATATAGATTGAGGATTTCCGAGAAGCAAGGATAAAATAATTTGCGATAATCCAAAAGCCTATGGAAAAATCAATCCTATTGGATTTTTGTCGAGGGAACCAGTTTTATGCTAACAACCGATCCGCCTACAGAGTGACGTCATAGTTCCCACACTCTATAGGGTCTGGCTGCAGACACTGGGCGAGTGAAGCTTCACTCAAGAGCAGAAATACGTCACCTCCACTAGCGACGCCTTATTGGTCCGGGTAAGACTGCCTTAAAATCAAATGGAGGAGCTGCGTTTTTTTGGGGATAAAAACATGATAACGTTTACATTTATCAGCTGATTTCAGTGGCTTGTGATCTACATGGAATTAAAAATAACCCTGTCTCCAGTTATTTAGTTAGGCTTGGAAAATAATTAATTTTCTATGAAAATTGTGAAAGCTTACACTTGTCATGCTTGTTGATTTAAAAAAAAAATTCTGGTAAAAATTATAATATTTATTTAGTATAACTTTGATTTATACATGTAATAGTGAGTTGTGTAATAGTGAGTGACAAAAAAACTTAATTTAATTTAATGTACATTAGATTATATCAGAATCAGAATGCGCTTTATTGCAGGTGTTTAAACATACGAGGAATTTATTTTAGTCCCAGAAGCTCCTCGGTGCAACAGAATGACAGTGGCAGGACAAGACAGATATTAAAAGAATAATACACAAGAATAAAAAATAGACAATGTGAAAAATAGCACAAACACAGTATACAAAATAGACAATTTAGTATGTTAGGTGCAAATTTGAGTATGTTAAATAAATAAATATATGATAGTGTTGTGTGTTTCATTTTATTTGTTAAGTGTTCAACAATAAACATGAAATTATAATGGGGTTTTACAAAAATTTTATAAAATAAGGTCTGGGATAAACATAACTTTACAATACTTTTACTCCACAATGCAAATTACACACACCCATGCTGAAAATGCACTTTAACAAAAATAAACAAATGCTCCTATATTGGTCATTAATAGCCTATTAAGCAAAAAAATTATCTGCATCGCTATTTCATATGAAATAATAGAAAAATTCTATACAAACACAAATCTCTTTTTTAACAACTGGTTTGACAACAATATTAAATTGTTTAGTCAGTTATGAATTCCTTTCTTATTGTAAAATACCAATTCCTCAGAGAGAGTTGTCAATTGTTATTGGTTCAGTCCCTGATAATTGATAGAATCTATACCCGCGAGCAATCACAACCCGGTGCCGAGAACAGAAAAAGAAAAAAGAAGCAGGCAGCAGCCCGTGCATCACTTTCTATTAGGGTAGCCTGAGTACATGTGTATAGGCCTACAGTTGAAACACCTTAAATAACTTGTGTAGGCTGCACAAGAACCCAGAGCCATCATTTTTGCTCCACACATGTGTACTAGTTGTAATGTTCAATGAAGCAACTTGTTTAGTAAATGTCTCTGCTTTATTCACACCAGATCGCCTTCAACATGCAGGAACACTTGTGACTACTCAGACAGCACAAACAGAACTGGTCTCCTCAACTAGAACCAGGACTATAACACAAAACTCCCAAAACTTTTGCAATCACGTCATTTTAAACCGTAAACTCCTGGAAAGTTCAAGGATCCAGTGAACGAATTCAAACAGTGCTCAAAACAGCGCTAATGCAGAGAAAACACGGCCGATTTCATCAGCGATCACAGAGAGAATAGTGACTTACGTCCAGATGTCAGTAACATTATTAATTTCAGCGTGTATTTGGCTTAAAAGCAAGAGTGTTTATAATGAACGCTGATCATGTGGTGGTCAGAGATTTAGTGATTCTGAATGGAGCCGTATATTAAAGGCTTTTAGAGGTTTAGTGGTCTTTGGCGTCTCCTGTGGTCCTGTTTGGTATTGCAGCTTGACTTATGCTAATTTCTATTGAAAACTTGTATTTAATTATTGATTGTGGCACTATACATACATCGTGAATTATTAAAAAGTACTTATTTATTTAATATAAATAAATGAATAATTTAAAAAAGGGGGGGGGGGGGAGTACCAGCACTTCTTGTGTCCACTTCAAGCACTGAATAGGGGTGAATTTAGTCATCTCAATAACAAAAAGTGTCATTATTTACTTGAATTCACTCTATACTGTACGCTAACACTCTTGCAAACATTAAGATCAGAAACATCATTTACAGCATTGACCTACAGTTACATACACAGCATACACTGTTCAGTGGGTATCTACTTCTGTCTTTTTGCTTTTCATTTAATTTGTTCTTAAATGTTTCCTTTTGAACACTCTCTTTTTAAACTAATTTATTTAGTATTTTATTTTGATGATAATGTGATTGTGTCTGATTCACGTCAGATTTTGAGATTCATCCATGGGTATGTGTGATGTATTTTAATCTCACCCAAATCATGTATTCTTTGTAAATGACCACGTCTCCCATGTGGGCATGAATTATTTATATATATATATATATAACACATCTGGTGTAGCATGGTACTATAGGGATTTAAAGCCTGATTAAAATAGATGAATGTGGCTTTCTAATAATGTCTCATTAACGAAGGACAGAAGTAAGAAGCAGAAGTGGGCAGCATGCTCTGCCATGTGAAACGAAAAATACAAATAATTTCCTGTCATTAAAGCACTGCAGAAAGGATCCAGATTTAAAGATCCCATTTATTCTGTCCTCGGAGAAATATAATCTTTCAATAAACCTTCAGTACTGGATGACCTCTGAGGTTAAGAGATGATAAATGCCCACATAGAAGTCAGTGACTTTAACATATTTTATTTTGTAGTTTTACATTTCTGGTGAAAAGCCACACTTCCCACAATCCTCAAGAGAGATGCACCGATCAGAGAAGTCATGGGTATCGTGCAAACTTTGTTTGTGTGTCTTAAAGGGCACCTATTATGCAAACTCCACTTTTACATGGTGTTTGGATATAAATGTGTTGGCAGTGTGAACACATCCACCCTACAATGATAAAAATCCACCCACTCCTCATTTTTTAATCCCTCTAAACCAAGTCAGTCTTACTTGGCCTGCCGTTTTGACGCTCACCGCAGTGTGACGTCATATTTTGGAGGGCAGGGCCACGGGGTTTGATTGACAGCCCTGCGTTGCTATAGTTTCCACCCTCAGTGGTTGTAAGCTGTCCTTCATTTTCTCCGCACTCGAGCAGCTGTAACATCAACGGCCCTGTTCCAAATGGCACCCTAAACCCTCGCGGTCTTCCTCGGAGTCCGCACTTTCATGACGTAATGCCGCTTTGACTGTCGGGTTGAAGTCTGCTGCGGAGCTCGCCCCAGTGCAGGCTCGGCAGAAGTGCGGATCGAGGGCGCATAACAGCCACGGCGCTCGCGAGCACCCTTCTGAACGCTAAAATGAGGAATGGGACACTACGGTCTCGTGGACTTAACGGACACACGCATGTGGCGGCCATTACAAGACCACAAGTGCACATGAAGTGTTCCATTTGGTACAGGGCCGCAATGTCTCGCAAACAATCCCGTGCTCTGTGTTTGGATGTAAGACCAAACATAAGAGTCTTTATTTTCTCCCAACATCTGAGCTGCTGAGGACGCTGTGGGCGCCGCACTTGTGAGATTAGTTAGCTCTGTAACATTGCGCTGTTTCGTTCCACTTTCAGTGCATTTGACTCCCATATGTACGGCTAAACACGGTCGTCTCGCTCTCAGTCATGTTGCTTCTACCAGCTGTTCATCGCTGTAGATATGCAATCATAGAGACGTATACGCAACGCCCTCTTCTGGAGACGGGGCGGGAATATGCAGCTCATTTGCATACGCTCCAAATCAGCTTGATTTTAGACACACCCCAAAAATGACATTTTCCAGCTGCTATAATACATGATCTGTTTGGTATTTTGGCCTGAAACTTCACAGACACATTCTGGGGACACTCAAGATCAATATTACATCTAGTAAAAAGGGGCATAATAGGTGCCCTTTAATACACAAGAATACTGAATTTAACACAGAAGAAAAGTATTTTATTTCTATTATTTTTATTTGGCAAAACATGTCTAATTAAAAGTGTCTCCTTTCGTAAACAAACCAAAACCTCATAAAAGCCACCAAAGGCAGGTTTGGAGTTTGAATCAGTATCCAAAAATAAAGTATGCTAACGAAGTAGAGGAAGTGAGATAGTAAAGGTTTTGTGTATTGATAACAAACTTACAGTCACAATCAGTTTAACTGTCAAAGATAACTACCTAGATCCATCGCAGGTATCGCAAACTACTCTTTCGGGTGTAGGTGTAAAGTACTAGGCCTGCTTACAGCTGTATTTGTCAAAATAATAGTGTGTTTCTGTCAGGAAGGTGCTTGTGTAAAGGCATGCTGTAGCAATGAAAGGCCAGAATGGACAACTGCTAATCAGCATTATGGTCTGGAACAGAAATCTCATCTTGATTGGTAGTCAAACCAGTCGTGGAGAAAAGGATCAGCTCAGTCATGAATATAAAATACGATGAGCAGCCAGCCTCTATTCAAAGGTAGACTTCTGGCATCAGCTTAAATATATAAAAATACACTGGCTTTTATTGTGAATGATATGTACAAACATCAAATGCACCAAACAGAACTGGAGTATAAAACATTTTTTTCCTTTCTTTCTTGGACAGTGAAGACCGTATGCATTGAGCCCTGATGAACCATCAACCAACAGTTCATTTGAAGCGCCGCGGCCCTCAGGTTGTATATTAAGGGGGAACGAGTGAATGAAACTAATACACCGCAGAGATCTTTAGAAAGCAAAGTGTTACAACATTACAGAATTTCATCAGTTTTACCAAATACAGGGTTTGTGACAGATCTACCATCTGCATTAATGATGCTCATGTAAACGTGCGATGGCCAAACAGCTAGTTTGAAACAACTTCTTGCCGTCTAGTGGTCAATTTTTGGAACACTTTACATAAATAGTTATGTATATATAAAAAAGAGAGTACACAAAATTAACCCCCTTGCCATCTTAGACTAAACAGGACACATTTTGCTGTTTGGATCAGGTTGTGTTTGCTTTTCATTGGGTTCTCACTTTCAAGCTGGCATTTTAAAGAAATGGATCAATCAAAATGCTTGAAATTACGTCATTTACTCACACTCACGTCATTGCAATCTTCCTATGAAACACAAAAGATATAATGCACAATGTCCAAGCAGCTATTTTGACAAAAATATAGGACCAGATTATTCTGTGCGAGGAGCAAAATAAGTCAATTATTTTTTTTCCCTCACTGAACTGTGCAAATGAGGACCTTTTGCCTTTCACTGAATTTAGAAAGTACTATGCATCTGGAATGACATGAGAGTGAGCCAATGCTTGTTTTAGGAGGAAAGATAATCTTGCATTAAATCGGATTCTTGTAGCGCGGTTGAAATCAAAGTCCATTTGCCAGATTCTTCAAGAGAGAGTTCATGAGTATAGAAGAGTCTTGTATTAGTAATACGCAGCTAAATGAGCAGAGACGGCGTGGGCTTCTTGCCAGGCCATGCCTCTTTAGCGTACTTCTTCTTGCGGGGTTCGCTGAGCGGGTCGGAGGAGTAGGGGCCGGGTAACGGCGTGGGGTTGAGCACCAGCGGAGGCGGCGGGGCCTCCTGGGCCAGGTCCACGTCCGGGGCCGGGTTGGGCAGGGGTAGCGGCAGTCCTCCCAGGATTGTGGCTCCGCCGGGAGCTCCTGTGGATTGAGCTTCATGACTGGCAGGGGGAAGGTCTCTGTAGAGTCCACCTTGCAAAGGGAACGCGTGCATGTGTCGGGTCACGGATTCCTCGATTCCCAGCGCATTGCCTCCGCCCATTTTCTTCTTCTGTTGGGTAAACCAAAAGCAGCACGTAAACATGTAAACCAATCTCTTTTTTTTTTGCATAAGGCAGAATGACGATATTTGGGAAGTTACCTTAATAGGAACCACAGCTGTTGTGACCATGTTTCTGAAACGTCCGACAGAGGGGTCGACGTCCTCTAAAAGAGTTAACAACACAAACACTGTTAAAAGCCTCAAGTCACAAAAGTAGTGAGGGATGCTGAAGGCCAAGTCTTCGGTCATATGATAGCTTTGAATGATGGGGGGGGGAGGTTTTTGGTGATAAATCACAACCTTGTGCTGGGTTTGATGTCATTAACACACAAATAAAGCTGAAATGAAATAGAACTGAAGCTTTGGCAACTAAATAAGTTTAACTGGAGGTTTAAAAAAACAACTAAATTGAACAAACTAAAAAAAAAAAAAAAAGATATTTAAATGAAAGTAATAAGTTACAAAAGCACATAAAATTTAAAAATAAACTGAAAATATTAAATCCAATTCAAAATATTAATATAAACTATAATAGCATTTAAATAATTATAAAATAACACAACTTAAGACTTTTCTTAATAGCTTTGAAGAGATTCATTGTAATTATAAGAGGTCTTAAATTAGGGGACAGAAAAGCAACCACGTCAGAAGATCTTAGTGTAATGGTGTAAACATGCAGTGATCACATTTCATTCAATCAAAGTGAATTGTTGAATTGCGTGGCATTGTTGCATGATCCACAAGCTTGTGGTGTCACAGTAGTTCACAACAATTCATTAATAACTCGCTTTTATGCCACACGATTGCTTATGATCTGTTGTGGATGAACCAATGGTTGGTTGAGGTGCAGTTAAAGGTCACTTTACCTGGGTTAATGATCTCATCCTCGTCATTAAAGCTCACTCTGAAATGCTTTCTTTTCCTCTTGGGTCTCTGAATATCCAGGTTGCCCTCCTCTATGGTGAGGGTGGAGATGCGCTTGTTGTGAGCGGTGTTGAACTCGGTCAGGTTCTGCCAAAAGAACACATTTTAGAGAGCGGTTCATTCATTGCAATGGACCTGAAACCCTGAAATTAGCTTTGCAGACCAATTGTGCGTGTGTAAATCTCTCGTTAAAAACCCTAAAACAAGCAACATGGATACATGCGGCAATATGGGAAGTCTAATGATCAACATTAAGACTTTGCAATCAATCAAATTTGATTTTGGCTTCCAACAATTATGAAAACAAGATAATCAAGACGATCTTCTAATTGTAAACTCAGCTTCATTGTTTGTAGAGAGAGATGGATGCTTGCAATTCTCACATCTCTCTCTCTCTCTCTCTCAAAATGGCCATATTTGAGAAAATAAAAATTCAAGTAGTGTGCATCACTGGATGGTAGTGTGAATGGTAAACCCCGCCTACTTTGATTTGATTGGCCATCTCAGTCATTTTGACATTGACGAGCGCTCGCCGAGGCTCTGATCTGAAGCACCTATGTGCAGCGATCACGTGCATCTCCGTAGACTAGCGCGAGTTAATTCTAACACTTTAATAGTATTTATAGCTCCTAACAGGACGTGTGAGTGAGACATTATTACATCAAAATGCAGTTTTCCAGCGATTATCCCTCTGCGTGGGTTGCCGACCCCTGCTATAGCCTAATAGACCGGTTTTAAAAACATTTTAATTGTAGTAAATATAGCCTAATCTTATCCTAGTAACTTCATAATATAATAATAATAGGCCTAATAAAAATAAGAATGTAACAGGTCTACATTCATTGGAAATGCCAAATCAGTACGCTAGACTAATTCTTCCCACTGGTCGCTCTTTTGCGACTAACTTTCTCAGTTGGTCGTACGAGCACATCATTTTATTATTTTTTGCTACAACATGGGATAAATCAATGCATGTTGATGAACTTTTATAATAGTTATATGGTTCCGAAAGTTATTTTTCATCATTAGTATTATTTGACATTTTTCCTCTTTTGCTAATGTTATAAGCCGGACTTCAGATGCTTATACTTTTGCTTTTGAATTCGCGATCTTTAGTCACGTTTTACAAGAAAATATAATTGTCTGTTTTGCTTACATCTATTCACCTTTCACTTTTTAAGACTAAAACAAAAGATGGATTCATTGTTATTCTTAATTAAAAAGCACAACAACAATAAAACAGCAGGCTACACTGACAAACTAGCTTACATTATTTATTAACAAAAACGAATATGATGAGGCATAGCATACACATGCAATATTATATACGGACTAATAAATTACAGAAAGTTTAGCAAACACTGAGGAATAAAAATAAATAAAAGAAAACCTAAACCTGAGTTAAACAGCAAAGATAAGCCTTTTAAAAAGAAAAAAGAAAAGCTAAACTAAACTGGCTGTCGGTGACCATGCTTGCATTTTTTCCACAAGAATATCAACATGTTCACCTTCTCTGGTTTTAAGAAAATGACTTTTCTTTAGCAAAAACCAAATCCGCAGTCCGCTATCGCTTCCTCTATATTTGCATAGTTTTTGCCGCACGTTCGTGCTGACACGGCGAGTATAAACAGGCTTTTCACCCGAACCGCTCACACTGAAAGCGCATCTCTTTACGTGATCAGTGCAGTGACTCCTGCTGCAATGTGCTGCGGCTCTGCAACGCTGTATGGAGCAGACGCTTTGGATCAGGCTGCGTTGTTGAACGCAGTGGCACTGATATTTCACACACTTTAAGCTCTTATTTCCCAAACATATTAGGATTAGTCCAACGAACCGTTCGGTTTGTAACGCGTACCGAACCGAAGGCCTCGTACCGAACGGTTCAATACGAATATGTGTATCGTTACACCCCTAATATATATATTTTTGTATTTATTTATTGCTATAATTTAGCTGCCATGATTGACATCGTAATAAGCATAGCAATGAACAGGACACAAAATACATCAAAATAGTTCTATTTTTGTGGAGTAAATACAAAAGCCAAATGTATATGTTCTCATTCTGCTGGATCTATCTGCTGCTTTTGACACGGTCAATGATCAGATCCTCCTGTCCACCCTCTCATCACTGGATATCACTGGGATTCCACTTCGCTGGTTTGAATCTTATCTCACTGGCTGGTCTTTCAGGGTGGCCTGGGGAGGGGGAGGTATCCAAAGCACATCAATTGGTCACTGGGGTTCCCCAGGGCTCGGTTCTTGGACCCCTCCTCTTCTCCACATACACTGCATCACTGGCTCCCATCATACAGGCACATGGCTTCTCCTACCATTTCTACGCTGATGACACACAGCTCTATCTCTCATTTTGACCAGATAACTGCACGGATCTCAGGCTGCCTGGCAGACATCTCGGCATGGATGAAAGAACACCATCTACAGCTCAACCTGGCAAAGACTGAGCTTCTTGTCTTCCCTGCCACTCCAACTCTACAGCATGACTTCACGATTCAGTTAGGTTCATCAACAATTACCCCATCAAGCTCAGTCAGAAATCTTGGGGTAATTTTCAATGACCAGCTGACTTGCAAAGACCACATTGCAAAAACTGCTCAATCTTGATGATGATGCATTTTATTTATGGCGCCTTTCAAAACACCCAAGGTCACCTCACAAAAAGTCACTGCAAAAAACTAAAACACACAACAAACTCTGTACATATACAGGTAAAGTGCAGTAGAGACTCAATAATACATATCATAAAAAAGGCTGTCTAAAAAGATATGTTTTAAGACGTGTTTTTAAAAGTCAGCAAGCAATTGCTATTGCGAATATCAAGGGGAACGTAATTCCATAGGTGGGGGGCAGCATAGCTAAAAGATCTGGGCCCGTATTCATGAAAAATCTTAGTGCTAAGAGTTGCTCCTAGTAACAAAATTCTTAGAAATGTGGGTGTTTCCTCTTAAATTTAAAGAAAAGATCCTAGTAAAGAAAAAAGTAATTCAGAAAGCATCTTAACCCTTAAAAGAGGTCTTAAGGTCCGAAATTGTTAGGAGTACGGACGAGGACTTTTAAGAGGTTTAAGAGTTTCTTTAACGGTGGAGAAAATGGATGAAACATGAAGAGGGAGAAGAAATGTGTTGCACACAATGCATGACAGTGAGTTAATAAGACGCTGCACATTAGATCGTGCAGGGATCATGTTTGTGACAGATCTTATTAAAGACATGTTAACATCCCTGACACCGCGCAGAAATGCCATAGCACCAGAAATGGACGTAATCACTACATTAACATATTTGGCAACTGGAAAAATGCAACTATGCAGCAGCGATGATTTGGGTCTGTTACAGCACTTTCAGAACCTTATTGTGTCGCTGTTCATTTCCTATAAAATACGTTAAGTATGACAGCATGGTAAATCAAAAATAAAGAATATAATGTGTGTGTGTGTGTGTGTGCGCGAGAGAGAGAGAGTACGGTAAAACAGGAAAAATTACGCTTGTAATTTCAAAGTGAAGGCTTAAAATAGACCCTACTCTTGAAATCTCTCTTTAATTTCCTTCTTGGACAACCAACCAATCACAGTCTTCAAAAGACTGTGTCATTCCTAGCAACGGGGTCAGCCCCGCCTCCTCACTAAGATAAAAGTTTTTGTCTTTTCCTCGCTCAGAGTTGCTCTCAGATTGGTCCTGAATCACTTTTAAGCTAAGACTCCTAGCTAGAAATTTTTAAGATAAATTAGGAGCTCTCTGAGAGGATTCTTAGAATCTTTATGAATACGGGCCCTGGTTCCCATGGTAGTTAGTCGAATCCGAGGTACCACAAGAGAAATTGAAGATGAGGATCTAAGAGCACGTGAAGGGGTGTAGACCTGAAGAAGTTGATTAAGGTATTGAGGTGCAAGATTATGAAGTGCCTTGTAAGTAAGTAGCAAGATCTTAAACTCTACTCGACTCAGTGCTATGGTGAGGACGAAAACCAGATTGAAATTCTTCATACAAATTATTATTAGAGAGATGTTTTTGAATTTGAATTGCAATACACTTTTCAATTATCTTAGAGATAAACGGTAAGTTTGAAATTGATCTTGCAGGTTTGCACTACACAACATCAGAAAGATCAGGCCCTTCCTTACACAGCATGCTGCACAACTTCTTGTCCAGGCCCTTGTCATTTCTAGACTGGACTACTGCAATGCTCTTCTGGCAGGACTTCCATCAAACATAATCAAACCTCTACAAATGATTCAGAATGCAGTGGCACGACTGGTCTTCAACGAGCCCAAAAGAGCACATGTTACACCTCTCTTTGTCTCCTTGCACTGGCTCCCAGTTGCAGCTCGCATCAAGTTCAAGACACTGATGCTTGCATATAGAACAACCACAGGCTCAGCACCCTCCTACTTCCACTCACTATTACGAATCTACATCCCCTCCAGAAGCCCCGCCTACTTCCACTCACTATTACGAATCTACATCCCCTCCAGAAGCCCCGCCTACTCCCACTCACTATTACGAATCTACATCCCCTCCAGAAGCCCCCACCTACTTCCACTCACTATAATGAATCTACATCCCCTCCAGAAGCCCCGCCTACTTCCACTCACTATTACGAATTTACATCCCCTTCAGAAGCCCCACCTACTTCCACTCACTATAAGGAATCTACATCCCCTCCAGACGTCCCGCCTACTTCCACTCACTATTACGAATCTACATCCCCTCCAGAAGCCCCTCCTACTCCCACTCACTATTACGAATCTACATCCCCTCCAGAAGCCCCACTTATTTCCACTCACTATTACAAATCTACATCCCCTCCAGAAGCCCCGCCTACTTCCACTCACTATTATGAATCTACACCCCCTCCAGAAGCCCCGCCTACTTCTACTCACTATTACGAATCTACATCCCCTCCAGAAGCCCCGCCTACTTCCACTCACTATTACAAATCTACAACCCCTCCAGAAGCCCCGCCTACTTCCACTCACTATTAGGAATCTACATCCCCTCCAGAAGCCCCTCCTACTTCCACTCACTATTACAAATCTACACCCCTCCAGAAGCCCCGCCTACTTCCACTCACTATTAGGAATCTACATCCCCTCCAGAAGCCCCTCCTACTTCCACTCACTATTACGAATCTACACCCCTCCAGAAGCCCCGCCTACTCCCACTCACTATTACGAATCTACATCCCCTCCAGAAGCCCCACTTATTTCCACTCACTATTACAAATCTACATCCCCTCCAGAAGCCCCAACTACTTCCACTCACTATTACGAATCTACAACCCCCTCCAGAAGCCCCGCCTACTTCCACTCACTATTACAAATCTACATCCCCTCCAGAAGCCCCGCCTACTTCCACTCACTATTACGAATCTACATCCCCCCAGAAGCCCCGCCTACTTCCACTCACTATAATGAATCTACATCCCCTCCAGAAGCCCCGCCTACTTCCACTCACTATTACGAATCTACATCCCCTCCAGAAGCCCCGCCTACTTCCACTCACTATAATGAATCTACATCCCCCTCCAGAAGCCCCGCCTACTTACTCACTATTACGAATCTACACCCCCTCCAGAAGCCCCGCCTACTTCCACTCACTATTACGAATCTACATCCCCTCCAGAAGCCCCGCCTACTTCCACTCACTATTACGAATACATCCCCTCCAGAAGCCCCGCCTACTTCCACTCACTATAATGAATCTACATCCCCTCCAGAAGCCCCGCCTACTCCCACTCACTATATGAATCTACATCCCCTCCAGAAGCCCCGCCTACCCACTCACTATTACGAATCTACATCCCCTCCAGAGGCCCCGCCTACTTCCACTCACTATTACAATCTACATCCCCTCCAGAAGCCCCTCCTACTTCCACTCACTATTACGAATCTACATCCCCTCCAGAAGTCTGAGATCTGCTAGTGAGCGACGCCTCGTTGTACCATCACAGAGAGGCTCAAAATCACTCTCCAGGACGTTTTCATTCACCGTTCCTGGCTGGTGGAATGATCCCCCCCCCCCATCCCGAATGCTGAGTCCCTGAACAATCTTCAAGCGACACCTGAAAACTCATCTCTTCCGTCTTCACTTGACTTGCCTTACTCTCTTTCCCTTAACCTCTCACTGTCTGGCTAGTTTTTGCCTCTGAACAATGCCTAGAACTCTGTATGACAAGCACTTACTGTGTCCGTTTGCCTCTTTATAATGTATCACTTATTGTATTCCTCAATTGTAAGTCGCTTTGGATAAAAGCGTCTGCTAAATGAATAAATGTAAAAAACAAATCTGATAATTATTGACGGCTACCTGCCATTTAAAAACATCTATTTACTTTAGCATTAACAACTCGTTTAATTTCAACAACTGATTTTTTATTAGTTTCCAACAGTATTGCTATGGTACCCACCTCGGTGCTGGTAACTGTGAAACGTTGTGTGGTACCCGACTACTGAAAATGTAGTATCGTGACATCAGTAGTTAAGAGTTTTGATTTGCTCTTTCACTGTACTATTCCCATGCTTGTGTTAAATCAGTTTTGATGACTTTATCACACCAGAATAACAGTAAAGGAATAAGTTGGAGCAAACTCCGGGTGTAACGGTACACAAACGTGACGGTTCGGTATGTACCTCGGTTTTGACGTCACGGTTTGGTATGTTTCGGTACAGCGGGAGGAAAAAATACTAAACATAATATTTTTAAATTAAACCATGTGTTACTGAACAAATTGCTCTCTTTAAATTATTTAAATCTACCTCATAAAATAACAAAATCTACCTCTGCTCTTAACCATAGGGAGCCCTTTTACAATAGGCCTACTATAAGGTTACAATGAACAACAGAGCCCAAATTTGATTGCTATTTAGTTTTAAGACTCAAATAAAAACTTGGTATGCAAACATGTAAATTGCAATGTAAATGCAAGCATGTACCTCCAGTTCAGTTTCTTCCTCTGGAAGTCCCAGAAGGCCTCTCAGCTCCTCTTCCTCCCCCGGTTTTACCGTCCCCCGCGCCGGAGCCCGGCTGACTCTGAGGTTTCTCCCGAATGGTGTAAACACGGGTGGATGCACCAAACGACATGGTGGAGTCGATGGGAACCTGCTTGGGGCTTGTTGGGCTCCAGGCGAATGTGTCCGAGGAACGTACCATGTGCTACAGAAGTCAACACACATGCTGGTTTACTCTTATCTGTATGATACGGCATGATTGGCACTGGTCTGATGCACTTACTGCTGCCCGAGGTCGATGAGAAACACTCTTTTCAAATGCCTGTGGTAGACGAGGGCCGCATGCAGCGAGAGCCGACTGATGGTCGATGGTGAAGTCACAGATGTCTAGGTTCCTCCCGAACAAATAATACTTCTTCTCATCAATGATCAGTTTCTGCAGAGAGAGCACTTCAGTGGGCTTTCTGCGGTCAACTAAACTACTTTAACACACACAATCACATACAAGTGGGGCGTTGTGAGAGAGTACAGAAAATGGGATAGTAGAAATAAGTTAATTTAATAATCTTCTCTTTTAGGGTTTGCATCCAAGGAAAGGAAAAATAACTTGTATTTGACGGAAAATCTGAGCCTACTGATGAAAATGCTTGTATTTTGCATTTAATACATTCAGTTTGTCACATAAATAGTGCAGAGATTGTTTGATTAGTCTAAAGTTTGAAGCAAAATACTGCAGGATTTTTTTCTCTCTCCATACAATAGTGAATTTTTGGGTTTTAGAACAATATTTTCGAGACTAACGGAAAGAAAACCAAAATACACATGCAAGCTTTTTTTATTATACATAATTTGTCTGTATATTTTAAATACAATATATTTCCTTGAATGCTTTGAGTTTTGCTCCTCTTCAGCTGCACTTTCACCAAGTGTACGTTTTTATAATGAAGGGTTTTAGCTTTTTTATCATTCACCTACTTTATATAACACGTCATTCCTAAAGACAACCCTGCTGTTGAAAGCATTTCTGATTTATAGTGTTAAAATGTTTTTAATTTGGATTTATCTATTAAAATGGCAACAGAATGAAACATGCAATAAAATGAAATAAATTTGAACCTAGCTTTCTGTGCTTGAAATGTATGCAAATTAGTTTAATGAAGTATCGTCTCATTTGTGTATTTAAACATCTCAGAAAACTACCAATACAACATGTACTGTCTTAACGTCCTGTGATTAATCCACTGGGAAAATGTGTGTGATATCTATTAGCTAAACATTTCACCCTGTTCAGCTGTAGTGTCATGCATTACATGTTCTGGAAGGCTCTCTAAATAAACCACAAGCTAGGTTCCCATGATATAAATGATTCATAGCATGACAGTATTTTTGTGACACGACCCAGCTCTGCACACGTATTTTCATAATGTGCCCTAGAGTTATAACACCTGAGGGAGCGACTCCCCGCTCAGAGCTTAATCTCAGGGTTGTGTTTCTGTAGCACCGTTTGGACCCAACCGCCACGATCACGCGTGCATCAGTATGAGAAAACTCCTCTGAGACGCAGGCGGACAGGTCAGTGTCTGGACAAGCGGTCAACCACAGGACTGACTGAGCCACAAAATAAACAAACCCATATTTATGTGCTTGTTTTTTTTATCTAGGAGTTGTGGTTATTGACTTAGTTTTGCATAGAAAGAGCTGCTTTAAAATTCCTTAATTATTTACTATTCTGTGTAAAACAATAACAGCACAGAGGTTTTGAAACAACACAAGAGGGAATACAAGGAATAGTTTACAAAATCTGCAAACCGGTCAAATATGACCCTGGACCACAAAACCAGCCTTAAGTGTCAATTGAGATTTATGCATCATCTGAAGGCTGAATAAATAATATTCCCATTGGTTTGTTATGATAGGACAATATTTGAAAGAGTGCCAAAAAATCTATACATTGAGAAAATCATCTTTAAGTTGTTCAAATGAAGTTCACAGCAATGCATAATACTAAAAAAAATTACGTTTTTATATATTTACGGTAAGAAATATACAAAATATTTTCATGCAACATGATCTTAATATGCTAATGATTTTTGGCATAAAATAAAAATCTACAATTTTGACCCATACAATGTATTTTTGGCTATTGCTATAAATCCACCCCAGCGACTTCCAGACTGGTTTTGTTGCTCCAAGGTCATATATTATTATCAGATATTGTTCACTCGGTGTAATACCTCAACAAGTTTGTCTCCTTTCACCACGTCCAGATGCAGTCCTACTGGAGGCTTCCCTGCCCTGAAATAAAACCACGACATGAATACCTCACTCACAAATCATCCACCGACGTGCATTTACTGAGAACATAGCATCTGAGGTGCTCTCTGTTCAAATCTACTGATTAAATACACGCTATATACACAAAGAATGCCGTTAGTAAAGCAAGTTTGAGTTCCGACGTGTGGCGGTAGATCTGCTAAAGAGCACGAGAGCTAACAGTCCGCTGCAAGATTGATGTTTTTATGTTGGATACAATAAGCCTTATTCATGCACTAAATCCATCAAGCACTGGAGTGTTTTTACCATGATGGACAGTCGAAAGCTGGGTTATTTTCTGTAGTATTTGTTGCCATTGTCACACATCCCCCCCTGCTACACGCACGCTTAGCATCTCGGTAATCTACTCAAAGTGAACGTCTTCCGGCTCATAAATATTAAAACAGTAACAGTTCCTTTAAAACTTACGTTTGATTGGCTGAAAAGCAGACGTGGGTGGGCGTCATTTAAACTGGCGAATTAGCGAATCCCTCTGTGGTGATTGACGGACACGAGTAACCAATAGCAGCATTGCTTAATTAATATTCATGAGCTTAGCCTTCGCCATATAAGGACTTGGAACTTTGCTTTCCGAAAAAACGGTTAAACATATTAAAACCACATAAACATTAATTATTAACGCAGTTATTCTATATATTGAAATAAAATTCCATGTATAGTAATTGATCAAATAAAATATTTAAATAAATAAATAAATAAATAAATACAAGGCGAATGAAATGCTTGGGTTTCTGGGCGAGTCCCTCGGAGACTTCCTCTCTGCGCGTTAGCTGAGTGCGCGCACACAGAAGACCAGCTCAGTGTGTGCGTGTCTGTCAGCTGTGAGAGATGGGAGACCTCCTCCAGTCTCTGCGAGACTTCATCAACTGTCTGGATCAAGAGTCTCTACCCCCGCATCCTGCAGGTCTGCTCTGGGGTTTATTTTCCAGGGTAGGTTTACTCTCTCTCCCTGCATATTCTGCATGAGTCTTTATCAAGGCATAAAACACTGAACAAGAAGCAAGATCATACTTGACCCATATATATATATATATATATATATTTTTTTTTTTTTTGGTGTTCCAGCATGTCCATACATTTATTTTGCATTGTTGTTGTTAATAATACTCCCAGTTTTATGTACCTTGCAACCTTCATCATGTTGTAAAATAAGAAACGAGTGTTTTCCTAATGGCCATGTTGTGTTAAGACTTTGATTTTAGTCTCCGAGATGTACAATTATGTCAAAATTATGAATGTATTAAAAAGGCATGCACTTTTTAGAAACGTGACTTGCCCAGTATATGATGCTGTTTCTGATTAGTTTAGATTTGATCCATTTTTACATTTGAAAACAGAGTGATTCATACAAATAAGCAATGTGCATATGAAACCTGAACGCACATTGTTATATTTTACACCTGGGATCTCTGAAACCGAAGTAATGTAACATTTGCCAAGTGTGCCACCGTGTTAAAATGTCTTACTTCAGCGTAAACTAGTCTTTTGTGTTCTCTCCGACCTCAAACAGACATGACATTTTTTCATTGTCTGTGGTTTACGCTGTGCATCTTCAGTAGATGAGACGAGCAGTTGAGTTTATCAGAAAACAATAGTTTATTAAGATTGTTCCTCATAAAGCTATTTATACATCATGTGACCATAACTTTGATTAATATACTACAGCTTTTGATGCAGTATACATTTATTTATGTCAAATTTGCTTTAACATGCATAAAAACTGCTAAAGTCATGACTGTGCACTTTAAATCAGGAGACAGATAGTGACCCCAGCACAGTATCAAAGCTGATTATAATAAACAAGACATATAAAACATGTATTGAAAGATGTTTTTTGAAGATAAGGGAATGTCACACAACCTGCCCAGGTTTGCCGAGCGTGCCTCATATACTCATAAGGATTTTTAGTTTGTTGTCCTATACGCTTTCCCAAGCTGAACACAACAAACCCAAGCTCAGAACCTGCTTTAAATAAAGAGAACAGTATTGAAGTAAAATAAAACAGAGGCTGCTAACTATACCTCTATACCTCTACCTCTACTCTACGCACTATACCTCATCACAGAAGAAGATCATATCATATTAAGACTCATTTTCTAATTGTTTTTGTTTTTAAATGAATATCTCATGACATCTTTTAGTGGGATTTCAGAGCAGAATATGAATTTCTGTTATGAGACATGCATCATTAGAGGACAGCTGGACATGCTTATCAGGCATTTTAGGTAGAAATAAGTGATTAGGGAAATAAATTATACATCAATATTTCTATGAAATATGAGATTTTATATGAAAATGTTGCTAAGGTCTCATTATTATTCTTATCGTTACCAAATAAACACAGTACTATGTGTCCCTGGAGCACAAAAGCAGTGTTAATCGCTGGGGTATATTTGTAGAACTAGCCAAAAATACATTGTATGGGTCAAAATTATAGATTTTAATTTATGCCAAAAATCATTAGGATATTAAGATCATGTAACATGAATCTATTTTGTACATTTCCTACCGTAAAAATATAAAAACTTAATTTTTTATTACTAATATGCATTGCTAAGGATTCATTTGTACACATTTAAAGTTGATTTTCTCAATATATGGATTTTTTTGCACCCTCCGATTCCAGATTTACAAATATTGTCCTATCATAACAAACTATACATCAATGGAAATATTATTCAGCTTTCAGATGATGCATGAATCTCAATTGTGGAAAAACTGACACATGACTGGTTTTGTGCTCCAGGGTCATAAATGCAAATCAGAGACTTCTACCATACACTGTTTATAATAGCTAAACCCATGTTGCCCTCATATTGTGTAAAGAAAATATTATATCAAATCATACCATGCTTGAGAATCTTTGTACAAGTCTTAGTGCAAAGTTTGGTTCATGTCCTGCAGCTGAATATATGATTTTTATTAATCACTTAAATGCAAGCACTAGTATTCATACGAAATACAAATGTTCTCTATCTTTTTACAACATTTCTCTCATGTTTGTTTTACAAAGTCCACCTTAATATTTTACAGGAAGTTATGCAAATAGGGCTTGATGATATGCTGTTGTTTTCAGGCTCCATTATGAGCTTTCAGGGAGCGAAGTGTGTTTATCTACTGGAGATCTGGTGAAGGTCATTGGCTTAGAGCTTCTGTCTGTGTCGGTGTGAGGAGATTGAGGACTGGAACTTCATTTGAATTGCCTACTGAATATCCAGGTGAGCCACTAAACCACTGCAAGGTGTTTCCAAGTGAATGAATATAGCCTGAGTATTTGGGACCGAGTGAAACCTCTTCTTGTGGTATAAAAGATACAGTATGCTTACATTATAGAGTAATAACAGCCCACATTGATTACAGGTAAACTGGGACAGGATTCACAGAATTAAGCTGTATATAGCATTGTTGAAAATAATCTACTGGCAAAATGCGGTAATTTCTACAGTTTTAACGTCACCAAATGGAATTTCAAAGAAATATAGATCTAACAGTTCTAACGTCACCAAAGAAAATATAGATTCTAACAGTTCTAACGTCCACCAAATGGAATTTCAAAGAAATATAGATTCTAACAGTTCTAACGTCACAAATGGAATTTCAAAGAAATATAGATTCTAACAGTTCTAACGTCATCAAAGAAATATAGATTCTAACAGTTCTAACGTCACCAAATGGAATTTCAAAGAAATATAGATTCTAACAGTTCTAACGTCACCAAAGAAATATAGATTCTAACAGTTCTAACGTCACCAAATGGAATTTCAAAGAAATATAGATTCTAACAGTTCTAACGTCATCAAATGGAATTTCAAAGAAATATAGATTCTAACAGTTCTAACGTCACCAAAGAAATATAGATTCTAACAGTTCTAACGTCACCAAATGGAATTTCAAAGAAATATAGTTTCTACCAGTTCTAACGTCACCAAAGAAATATAGATTCTAACAGTTCTAACGTCACCAAAGAAATATAGATTCTAACCGTTCTAACGTCACCAAAGAAATATAGATTCTAACCGTTCTAACATCACCAAATGGAATTTCAAAGAAATATAGATTCTAACAGTTCTAACGTCACCAAAGAAATATAGATTCTAACAGTTCTAACGTCACCAAATGGAATTTCAAAGAAATATAGATTCTAACAGTTCTAACGTCATCAAAGAAATATAGATTCTAACAGTTCTAACGTCATCAAATGGAATTTCAAAGAAATATAGATTCTAACAGTTCTAACGTCATCAAAGAAATATAGATTCTAACCGTTCTAACGTCATCAAATGGAATTCCAAAGAAATATAGATTCTAACCGTTCTAACGTCATCAAATGGAATTCCAAAGAAAAATAGATTCTAACAGTTCTAACGTCACCAAATGGAATTCCAAAGAAATATAGATTATAACAGTTCTAACGTCACAAAATGGAATTCCAAAGAAATATAGATTCTAACAGTTCTAACGTCATCAAAGAAATATAGATTCTAACAGTTCTAACGTCACCAAATGGAATTCCAAAGAAATATAGATTATAACAGTTCTAATGTCACCAAATGGAATTTCAAAGAAATATAGATTCTAACAGTTCTAACGTCACAAAATGGAATTTCAAAGAAATATAGATTCTAACAGTTCTAACGTCACCAAATGGAATTTCAAAGAAATATAGATTCTAACAGTTCTAACGTCACCAAAGAAATATAGATTCTAACAGTTCTAACGTCACCAAATGGAATTCCAAAGAAATATAGATTCTAACAGTTCTAACGTCACCAAATGGAATTTCAAAGAAATATAGATTCTAACAGTTCTAACGTCACCAAAGAAATATAGATTCTAAGAGTTCTAACGTCATCAAATGGAATTTCAAAGAAATATAGATTCTAACAGTTCTAACGTCACCAAATAGAATTCCAAAGAAATATAGATTATAACAGTTCTAATGTCACCAAATGGAATTCCAAAGAAATATAGATTATAACAGTTCTAATGTCACCAAATGGAATTTCAAAGAAATATAGATTCTAACAGTTCTAACGTCATCAAATGGAATTTCAAAGAAATATAGATTCTAACAGTTCTAATGTCACTAAAGAAATATAGATTATAACAGTTCTAACGTCACCAAATGGAATTTCAAAGAAATATAGATTCTAACAGTTCTAACATCAAATGGAATTTCAAAGAAATATAGATTCTAACAGTTCTAATGTCACCAAAGAAATATAGATTCTAACAGTTCTAACGTCATCAAATGGAATTTCAAAGAAATATAGATTCTAACAGTTCTAACGTCACTAAAGAAATATAGATTCTAACAGTTCTAACATCATCAAATGGAATTCCAAAGAAATATAGATTATTACAGTTCTAACGTCATCAAATGGATTTTCAAAGAAATATAGATTCTAACAGTTCTAACGTCACCAAATAAATATAGATTCTAACAGTTCTAACATCATCAATGGAATTTCAAAGAAATATAGATTCTAACAGTTCTATGTCACCAAAGAAATATAGATTATAACAGTTATACGTCACCAAATGGAATTCCAAAGAAATATAGATTCTACAGTTCTAACGTCACCAAATGGAATTTCAAAGAAATATAGATTCTAACAGTTCTAACGTCACCAAAGAAATATAGATTCTAACAGTTCTAACATCATCAAATGGAATTTCAAAGAAATATAGATTCTAACAGTTCTAATGTCACCAAAGAAATATAGATTCTAACAGTTCTAACGTCATCAAATGGAATTTTAAGAAAAATAGATTCTAACAGTTCTAACGTCACCAAGAAATATAGATTCTAACAGTTCTAACGTCACCAATGAATTCCAAAGAAATATAGATTCTACAGTTCTAAAGTCATCAAATAGAATTCCAAAGATAATTTCGAACAGGTTTCCCAGCCATTGGACAGACATACAGATCCTATCCTATCCATCGTTATATTGTGCCTGGATGTTCAAACAATGCTTCAAGCAATGCTTTAAGTTGGGATCATGCATTTAAACCAAATTATGCAGCGAAACAAGAAAGTATTACTAAAAATAATTAAATGTGAATATTAAGTATAAAAACCCCAGCTGAAAAAAGTGCACTTCCATAATATTTAAATGTTATATTTTCACGCACTAATAGTTCTTAATTAGTTCTTAAGATAAACTTAGTATATCTAAGTGTTCTCA
This sequence comes from Oxygymnocypris stewartii, assembly GCA_003573665.1. NCBI lineage: Eukaryota > Metazoa > Chordata > Actinopteri > Cypriniformes > Cyprinidae > Oxygymnocypris > Oxygymnocypris stewartii. The sequence goes on along the minus strand of QVTF01024496.1, from coordinate 3,432 downwards.
ACTGCTATTTTGGTACACCATAAAAATGAACTAAAATGTGCTTTTAACACATCTCTATTTAAAAAATGTATTTAGCAACCACTTGTAGTACACTCACAACATTTTAGTTCATATTCATGGTCTCCCAAAATAGCAGTTGAGAACACTTAGATTATCTTAAGAAGAGCCCCCCCCCCCCTACATGATTGAAAGCGCTATGGGTGTACAATACATAATAAAGCGCTAAATAAATGCATCATTCATTCAGAAGTACTAAAGAATATTAAGTACAAAATTAGTGCGTGAAAATAGAGCACTTTAAGTCATTATGAAGGTGCACTTTTGTCACCTGGGACAGCTTAATCCAAAGCAGTTGTCTATTCATGAGTAAAATGTGACGCTATAGAACTTAAGCCTTCAAGGAGGCTGTTGTTCAAGGAAATTAATTTGTAAAGTAAAAGCTACCTGGGCAAGTTTATTGATTTTAACACACTGTGCATCTCTCTAGGTCACTTCAGTCTCGTCGCTGAGTACCTACCGTACAACACAATAGAGGAAATTGTGGGGTTGTGTCCTGTTGGAGTGGACGCTTGCGGCTCCTTCACCTTCATATGCCACAGCGAGCTGACTATAGACAGATTTACGCTACCCGCAGGAAAACAGCTGACCCTGCTGTCAGTGGAGGTCGCCAGAGATGGAGAAAGACTGGCACGGTGTCAGGTGGTGGGGCAGAACATGGCCTCTGCAGTGATACTCCTTCCTCTGGCCCTCAAAGGAGAGTTTTACGAGTGTCAAAGTGACCGCGGATACTCTCTTCGGGAAATCATGTCGTCATCCAGACTGAGCTGCCGTCGCTTCCGCAATACAACGGAGAGCAACAGTGGAAGCTCGTTGATTTTCAGCCCAGTGTATGAAATCAGTGCCATCATGCATAGTAAGTACAACAGTGTTACTTGGTAAATATTTGTCAAGTCCTTTTCCCACCGACAGGTTGCTGGTGCCAAAGACAGATCCATAATTATCCAGCACATGGGGTGCTGCAGAGATGATGTATTTTTTTAGCAGCTGGTATCACACTGGTTCTCTCGACAAAAACCCAAAAGGATTTTACCATTGGTTTTTGGATTATTGCAGAAATTAAACCGTGCCCAACCTCTGAAGTCCCATTTAGCCTTGTTAGCAACTGCCATTTTAAATACAAGTAAAATGCTGTAGAATGAAACGTGAAAATATCTTGCACTTGTGTGAACCCCAGACCTTATTTCAGGCGTTTACCCAAAAACCCATTCAGAAAAACCACTGACTTCAGAACAATGGAACCAGAAGTGCTGCAGCTTTTTCTCTACAGTTATCAGACTGCTTAATGTGAGAATGTGAACTGCTCTTAAAATACAATTTTTTATTTTTGTTTTATTTAATAGTATTCTTATTTATTAGCTATTTGTATTATATTTTTGCACGTGTGAACATGTGAAATATAATTGGAAATGACAAATAAAAGGAATCTGAATCTGCTAAAATGGAAACTCATTTCCAGGCAATTGCCAACTGTTAAAGAAGCTCCACTTCCCATAGAAACAATTATTTTGAAATGCATTGGGTGTGCATTGGCTGGACCAAGATTCTGGTAGTTCCTCATTTAAGTAATTGGTTTTGCATTCCTGGAGAAACTACCCGAAGGTCTTGCAAATATGACCACAGAGTTCACTGACTTTTCTTGACAGCGATTTTATAATATAATCAATAAATCAGTCTGAAGTGGAAATTATTTGATGTGAATTGTACTATAACTTCTGATCATTGCATCAAAAACAGCTTGTGATTTACTTTTAGCGCTAATATGTGCTCTTAAACATTCAGCACATGATCGGTTACTGTACATCATTGTTGAAGTCAATGAAAGCAAGCTCAAAGAGTGGTTTGCAGATCCCCCAGTCAAGCACCATGTTGGTGGAATAGGGATATCAGTCATCATTGCTACTCCTGGAGGTCCACCTCCCAGCAGAGTTTAGTTGTAACTCTAACACACTTGGACCAGCTAATCAAGGTCTTTGGGTTTCCCTGAAAACTACAGGCCAATATGTTGAAGCAGAATTGCTGTCTTCAGAACTGAACTGCTGTCTTCATGGAACTGAAACCATTCAATTGCGCGCAAGTTCAAGATCATTTGCGATTCATAAGTTTCACATCTGAAAGAGACGCGTGCATGCATTTTCTGTTTTTTACGTTCATTCTACACTCTAAAAAATGCTGGGTTAAATACAACCCAGCGCTGGGTAAAATATGGATTAACCCAGCAGTTGGGTTACTGCTCAGAAGGTTGGGTTAAACATTTAACCCAACTGTTGGTTGAAAACAACCCAGTATGTGTACTGTCCAATATTTACCCAGCACCGGGTTGTATTTAACCCAGCATTTTTTGTACGCATATTTGAGAGATGATCGCAAGATCAAATTTAGAATGGTTTCAACATTGTATAAATGAGGCCCTGGCTCTCCAGCAGCAGGACTGGATGCCCTAATCATAGAGGCTTGATGCATGATAATGTTTTTGGAATAAATGTTTGTTAATTATTATTATTTTTTTCCATATAGTGAGGAAGAATGTTGTCAAGTTCCCATCCAGCCTGGAAGTGGATGTCCAGGACGTGACTGAACAGAACCAGGAATTAGTTTTCATAACTCCATTTTCAATGACTGAAGTTGTGAGTCAGCCAATGGAGGCCTTCCCGACTATGGCAGAGATTCTTGATGGACCACAAGGCAACCAGTTGTTTAATTGCAGCTGGTTCCAAGAACTGCAAAGTGGCAGGCGGCTCGTGTTACATGCGTATGGGACAACAACAATGACATTAGCCTCAACTCCAAAGGGGAGGAAGGAAAAACAGTACTTCATCATCTCTGAGGGGTATGGGGGACGAATGAGAAGGAGGGTGCGGGAATTTGAATCGGTGTACGAGCTATACTTGGCATCCTCTCAGTGTCCGGGTTTGAAAGTAAGCGTGACTCGGCACTGCGAGGCGTTGGAGGAAGAGGGAATGCCTGCGCTCAGTGTCGGAGAACAGCTGGAGGTTTTGGGAAAGGCGCTGATGGACGGACTCGGGGATAAATCTGGAGCTGCTCAGAAGGTAGAATGTTTAATTTGCAAACGATCTATGGAGGTGGACGACGAGGATGAGGACGAGGAAGAGGACAGCGAGGAAATCTCTCTGCCACTGTTTATGACAGGTCACTTTGTGGAAAAGCTTTCAGACAACAAAAAGTATAAATTAACAGATTTAATAAGCAGCTCTTTGCCTCTGGATGTTAAAGTTGTGAGTCGGGATAAAGACCTAGAAAAAGATCCCCTGATGGGGTTACCAGCACTTAAGCTTGAGGAGACTTTCACGGAGACCGTGGTGTTGACAAGCCTACCAAATAAACCAGACCGGTGCTTTGAGTTGCCAGTGCGCT